>OX104128.1:55047967-55647967 GCA_944470555.2 Heterobilharzia americana
AGTCCTGCATTCAAATGGAATCCTAGAAAATGCATTTGTCGGTGTGCACCTTGCCATCACAACCTATGACGAACGCGCACACCTCTAGGTCATGACTGTGATGCGGCCCAACTTCAAGAATATTGGAAGATCTAAACAATAAACCGAATAATCCTAATTTTGAACCGAGACCGCTTCAACACACCTCTTATATGCCATGAATAACGGCATCTAATGTGTAGCCTAACATTGTATACAATAGTCATTTTGCATCCAAAATGGTCAAACCTGTAAGCTAGTTGAGTTCATGTAACCTATGTCGTATGAATCATATATTATCATTGATTATTATTTAATTGAGACGCCAAAACACCTCTGCGGCAGCGGGGGCCAACAATTGAGTATCACGCGGTGGAGATCACACTGAAAATGCCACCATTTGTCAACATTCGAACAGATGACGACGTATTGGTGAACGACATCTGTCTAGCTCTTTCCGATTTGTCAAGATGGCTACACGTTGGTGGGATTTTCTTTGAAAACCAAGGAGAAATGGCCAACTGTTGAACCAGAAGCATTCAGCTGTAAATGAAAGGCGGACTCCCACTAGGAGTAAGCAGACGTCCACCTCCTAAATGCTTTCAGGTTAATCGAACAACCCAAAAGCAAAGAGGGAAAAAAACAGGTGTGGTAATAGTGGAGTTTCCATCTACATAAGTAGCATCGTTTCAATCATGGGGGCGCCACAGATGAGGATGCGAAAACAAGGATCGGAGAAGCGAGACGGGCTTTCACTTATCCGAAATCGGTGTGGAGATCTACTGCACTGAAAATTAGGCATGAACAAGGTCCGGATTTTAAACGCCAGCGCCAGGCCAGTGCCTCTATATGGTTGCAAAACTTGGCGCGTCATGAGAAGCATTTCCAAAAGCACTACGGACATCCACAACAGCCGTCGCCTGCGCTCACTCGGTGCTGAAGATCAGGCGGACAGAAGGAGTAAGCAACAAAGGAGTCACTCCGGCAACGAACCAACCAATAACCCATCGCCCATCAAATACGTGGGAGAAGAAGATGGGGGTGGATCGGGCATACACTGAGGAGACCACTTGGAGACATTACACGCCAGGTTGGGCCCTTGAGTGGAACCCGAAAGGGAAGCGGCGGGTTGGGCGTCCGAGGTGATGGTGACATGGATGAGATCATATGAGGAAGAAATGAAAGCTTGTGAATGGTAGTGGAGCCAGGTTCAAGGGACTGTTGAGAAGAGAGTGAAATGACGACGTTCTACTGAAGCCCTATGTTCCACTAAAAACACAAGGGATAAATAATACTATAATAATGATGATGGAATTGAGCGGAGAATCGCCAGACACACCAGTAATATGCTCCTGGTTTTGATCATTCCGAATAGCTCGGCAAATAATAATATATTTCATGCAACATAAGTTACATGAAAATGAGCCAGTTTGCAAGTTTGATCATTTTGACAATAAGAACTGACCGTTATGTACAATGTCAGGCTATACATTAGATACCGTTATTCACTGCACACAAGAGATGCGCCCAGAGAAAGAACGTCGATGCTTCGCAGACATCAGAGAATGAAACGGATAAACATCCCCCCTTAGGATTATAGTAATTATCTTCCCCTAAGCTTGTAAGTGTATATCTAAGCTCTCACCGGTACACGAATGCAAAACGAAGTCACCATCTTTAAGCATCTGTAATAGAGCTTTAACTGGGATGCGAGAAACGTACTACCTAAAGCTTCGAAAGTATTCTACAGGTGAACAATAGAACTATGTAGCCCCTCACCCCTCTGTGTCTTCTCTAGGTACTCCAGTCTCCAGTATTGCTACTCAAACTTCTAAGACAACTAGCCTCACTTCTCATGCCTCTTTGTTTCTCTTTATCGCCCGATATGCGGACTATGATGGCGGATCACAACGACACACTGAGCACCGAGATACACTTCGAACTTTTATTCAGCATGTGAGAACTATCATCTTTAACCATCCGAAGATAAAAACTCACCGGGAGCTAGACAATGCATCCCAGACCACAACCTCTCATAAATATGTAGGTCCAGTTGAGAGGGCAACTAGAAATGTTGGCCCAAAGTGCCACTTGCATCCAAACATTAAGTTCTTTCAGTCTTGATAACCGTTCACCAGGAATCGAAATTAACCCAGAATAATGTCACATGAATTTGGCAGTTTAATGGTGAAACCTCTTATATTCTTCACCACAATGTGATGACAGTAGCTGGAGAGAATCGCATCCCTGGTTTTACCTATTTGAGTGACCATGTTTGCAGCATTAGAGACCTAAACAATTGCTACCCTCTGCATGAAATCATACAACACTAGACCCAACTTTGTGTCCGCCGCCCACCCAGTTTCGCTTGCCATCTGTGGACAGTACAAACCCAATGAATATAGACATGTCTCCGGATTCATCTGTTGAATACGCAATATAATCATATGTTTCATGACTCACCATTGTTTCCAATACTGAGTGATCATACCTTCATCAATTTTCACCATTGTTTTTAAGGATATCGATCTTATCCAGTATTTATGACAAGTAATACCTAAACAATTGCTGACTGCTACAGACTTTGTATGGCACGATGATTTATTCCTTTCTAAACTCTTACAGCGTCAGTAAGGATATAACGTTTAGATGTTGCCTGTAAAAATGGCATGTGTTCATATAATTCATTACTCGAAGTTTATCATTATTATAACAAGTATTAGGAGAGTGAGATGGTGGCGCGCTACTGAAACCTACGTTCCACTAGGAACCCAAGAGACAAATGAAAGTAGGTGGAGTAGGTCTCATATGGAATCGAATTTTCTTAGCTACAATGAGTTACGCAATTTATGCAATAGAATCATTCGTAAACCAGGCACGCATACCGGAGCAACTTGGATAAACAACTAATTGACAACCCAGGAGGCCCACAACGGTTTAAATCACAGTAAAAACCAGCGATCAGAGGTTTAAACGTCATCAAAGGACCGAGCAGGGGAGCCTCGAGCAGCAATTGGGTAGCAGAGCTGCTGAGCAGTCAATCTGACTAGCAGCTCAACAAAATAATGGGGTAACTACAAACGTCCAGTAATGTAACAGGGTTCAAGGATTCTCATACAAAGCTGAGAAACGTAAAGACTTTGTCACATCGAGTATTTGCCAAAATGTTGACACCCAGAATGGGAAAATCTTTGGGCTGTGACCGGGGATCTAAGAAAGTTGTGCAGCAGCGTTAAGCGTTCTTACATGCGGCCTGTCCATACGTCTTTTGAAAATGGGTCAATACACCAAAAGGAGAGGTACTATCCTTCTACCAATCATCAGATTGAGAATTCAAAATGATAGAAGCCAGTTTACAGGCATCAGCAAGTTGATAGTGGCAAAAAAAGCTCCAGTAGATGAGGTGGCAAGAATGATACAGAAAATAGGGGATCAACGTTCGTCATGATATCAAAAGCGTCTGCAGGTTATGAAAAGAACGGGAGAATATCACTTTTTGGCACATACAGATTGTCATGAGTTTTGGTCGTTTCCATTCGCGATTCCTTTTTCACAATGAAGTGATACCAAGGTCGTACAATATTCAACGTTTGCGTTACATGTGACCTAGATGGTTAACCCGGTGGTGTAGTCCCCTGTTTCGTCAGATAAACGTTTATTTTGACATCAATTCACATGTTTATAGTATCATTGGTCAACAAAGACCCACTTTATCGGTTTCAGGTGGCAGCATGTTTTAACGTAACCATGCAATCCACGTGAGTATATGTGTCCCCGCATTTTCCGTTCGTGATGTGACCCTACCCAGCAACACAGATGTAATCCACCAGATTAAGTTGCTCCTGCACAAAGAAATAATCATTTGAAGGGCCATTATACAGCGATGATGGAGTTTTGCGCATAGAATTTACGCTGAAGTATGCAGCATTATCATGGAGGTATGTTGGCTGTTAACTGTCTTCTAACAGATGGAGCCAAATGAGGTGAAGTACTGGGAAAGTTTGTTTGCAAACATGTCTCACTTTGAGTCACTAGGTGAGTTTATCTCCTAGATTTAGTTTCTTGTCCAGATTTTCGCTGCCATTATGACCGTCCAGAAGCCTTAGAACACTTATGGTAGTTGGGTTATCGTACATGGCCACATCTAGGATATCGGTAAAGGGGCAAGTTTACCGTGGAACGTTTCAGAAAGTTGAAAATCAATGAGAAGGACCAGTTGAAGGATTCTTCCAATGATTTCTGGTATCAAATGTGAAGTAGTATACCCATTAGTTTGACGATTTCGGTCAAAATTATGCCCAAGGTTTTCTCTTCAAACTGAAGCCGAAAAGGGAAGAAGAAAAGTAAAGCACTGGCGGAAACCTCAGAGTGATATACCACACAAGACGAAGGTAGGAAGAGAGAAATTCCCATCTGTCTTCTTACAGACACTCAAGCTGTGTGTACACTTCAACTTATGCATATAAGAATGACTCACGATTTTCCTGCGCAAAATTCTTACAAGGTTTTTTATATGCCGTGTTTACTCGTAGACGTGCAGGGAAAGCTGACCCTACATCAGGGTGATATATACTTAACTAATGTGTACTTTACTGACTGCACAACGTAAGCTAGTGGAATGTCAGTCAAACGCTCCGTGTAATAATGTTGGGGCCCATTAAGGAAAAGGTGCTTGGGATTGGTAGTAGCCTTGATTTGCACGTTTAGGGGCCCAGAACGTGTATATGGTGACCAAGTGAGTAATAAACTCATCGCCTGTGAGGAGCTTACTAAGTGAGAAGCGAAAGACAGATAATGAACTTGCAGTACGTAGCTCCTCAGGAAGTATATTCCGGATGTGAGAGAACTTATCGAGGAAGAAATCACCTCGCACACTGCCCTTACAAAACTCAGTTTTAGCTTATTGTTTGTGATTACGTATATTGCAGACAGATGTTACAGCTATTGTAATTCCTAAACCGCATGAGTGCACTTGCTTACAAAGTAGTTTACAACAAAGTGAAAGATTCATTCTAAGTCACCTCTTCTAGAAAGATTCTCGCCCTGGCATGTTGCATCTAGAGATGAAGTCAAGGCTACAGCCAGCTCCTAGCCCCCCTTCGATTTTTGGTTTGCCGTCTGTACGGGGGCTGCTTATGACGAATGGGCAGTATTCTAGTATTGGGCAGGCGCATGCTTTGTAGAGTAGAACCCTTGATTCAGTACTGTAAACCTAACGAACGACGCATCCCAGGAGTCTGCGTGACTTAGTTTCGCTATATTCTACCCGCTTAGAGAAATTCAAGTCACTGGAATATCTGAGCCCTGTGTCTGAGGCATGACTACATCTTGTTAACAGTTGCCCAGCTACTCTAAGTACCAAGTCAAGGTTACTGTTTTCAATCTAGATCCATCCGCATTTGTTGATGTAGATGGGTAATATTAATAATCGTAATAATTTTTTCCTGAATTTATAGGTGCATATCATCTTTACAGATGTGGTTATATTGGTTAGTGGTGGAAAATCTCTGCCAATATTTTCTTTTACAAAAACAGTTTTATGTTGTTTCTTCATTCCAGGTAGTGGGAATCCCCGGTCTGAAGAAAAAAGAGAACCTTGCTTGTTCATGCTAAATTGGACATATGTCTAACGTAGCCGCCACGTTGTTCTGCCTTGTGCTTAATAGTTCGGTGAATATTTGCCACATTCCCTTGAGTTTCGTGGTGGATTGGAAGAATCCGTTTCTGTAGATGAAGTTGTGAGTATTTTTCCGCAGTTTTGTGTGCTGCTTACGGCTGCAATGGACTAAACGGCCCCAGTCAGTGAAACACTGCATTAATAAATGCCAAAAGGCTTCAAGGAAATATCTTCGTGTGACACCATAAGGATGTTCATCACATCATCGCGTGATTGCATAGGGTTGCTTGAAGACGGATGCAATGATATTTAAGAGAAGTGCTGATGAAATATCGTGATTCCGACCTAATTGCAGGTTTCCAAGATTCTATTTACAATAAGAATAGAGAAAAAAGAGGGCGAGTACCAAGGCACAAGGAAGTTACTTATATGTAAATTTTAACTGATGTACATGACGTCATGCCCACTATTAAACGTATAGTCCTAGGTCTCATGTTTATATTCTTATTAAAAATATGCCATCCACTGTGTTTTGTAAATGCCATTTTCGAGGGGCTACATCTGAGGATGTCTCCAGTAGTGTGGGGTAATAAGTGGGAGGTATAGTTGAACAACTTAATTAACGAAATAGTCCTAGTTGTCCCTGCTATGTAATAGGGAAGAGTGTGGATTTATCTATCAGGGTATTTCACCTCATGCATTTAAGGGGCCTATCATGCTGAGCGTTGTGAGACGTAGTTGCGATTCGCTCTGTATGTTGGGGAGTTTGCCGGAGGATAGAAATTTTTCTAACACACGAATAAACTTGACAGTTGAGCTCGAAGCTCTGATGTCGACGGGAAGATGATTCCATATTTCTGAGTATTTAATAGGGAAGAAGTTAGCTCGAAGGGATGTTCTGAAAGATTTCATTTCCACACTGCAGGCTTGATTGCGAAGACCTTAGCAACGTTCAGGTGTGAAACAGACTTCCTCACCAGCGGTGGAGGATATTTTGTGTGAAACCTTGAAGAAAAATATAAGGTTGGTCTTAAGACGTCTCATCCAAAGTGGTTGCCGATCAAGGGACGTACACCGAGATGCATAATCCTAACCACATTCGTAACCAAGTAGCCTGGATGTAAAGTACCTCTGCACACTCTCAATCTTAAGTCTATCGTCTATACGGACGCTCCCTAAAATAGACGAACAGTATTCTAACAGGGGTCGGGCGCAAGTTTCGTAAGGCAATAATTTGGCTTCGTGGTAATGAAAGTTACGAATAATTGTGTCTAGTAGTATTCTGGACTTACGGGTTTGTGTCGCAACATGTTCGGAGAATGTAAGGTCGTCAGAGTAACGGGGCCCTAAGTCAAGGACACTACGCAGACTAGGTAGCATCATAGTTTGCGGAGACAACTGTAGACGAATGGATGGTGCTCCAAAGCATATCCAGCCGCGCTTATCTAAGTTGAATTGGAGGTTCTATGTGGCGGACCAAGTGGTTGCTGGGACAAGTTCGCTCTGTACTGACCTTTGGAAGTAGGACAGGTCGTCACATGAGAATGTGCACGCAACCTCTATATCGACAACAAGTAAAAACGGTTTACCAACCGGAAAGCATTCGCAAAGGTCACCAACATAAAGAGTGAAAAGAAGAGGACCGAGCACGCTACCCTGAACTACACCAGAAGTAATTAGCCCAGGTTTAGGAAGCTGGGACTCAATTTTTACAACTTGTGAACGGTTACAAAGAAGAGATTCAATCCAGCCTAATAAGGGGCTAACAAGTTTAAGCGCTTGTGGCTTACGGATAAGTAGTGAATGGTCGACGCGGTCGACCGCCTTGGAGATATCAAAATAAAGGACAAGGACCAGCTTACGTTGATTACAGCTAGGGTAGAAATGTATCAGCACACCAAGAAGAAATCCTTCCTAGTTCACGTCGAGTTGCAGTCATAGTGCCACCTAGCTCGTGGCTGTAACAAAAGCAACAGACTTGCAGGTCATTGAGATATGGAAAAGCGTCACCTGTGTCAGAGCAGCTGTGAACGCTGTTAATGCAGATAATAAACAAAAGTGGCCCGTCGGCGCTTCCTTGCAAAACTCCACTTGTGATTTACCTTGGAGCAGACAGAACTGAGTTTCGATTTTTGGCTGCGACCACTGAGAAGTGATTTCAGCCAACTTAGCGGGGGGGTGTCTACACCTGATAGGTTTAACTTTTTGAATGGTATATTACGCAAAACCATGCCCAATTCCTTCGTTATATCGAAGTTCATTACAGGGACTATTTTTCCTGCCTCACAACTGCTGGTTATGGGTTGAAGTAGTCGATAAGACGCGTACTGCATGATCTGCTTTTAATATAGGTGTGCAGAGACCTTGTTGTAATATCTTCTGCAAGTATGTATTCAGACATACTGTCTTTTACAGCTTGATGGGTCCGTAGTTGCTGACACTAGCCTTGTCATTAGATCTGTAGTTCGGATTTACATAGCTGGTTTTGAATTCAGTGGGATACACCCCATTTTCCATCGAAAGACTAAACGATTTTAGGAGAATGGGGAGAAGGCCCTGCCCATTATTCTTTAAGGCTATTGCTAGAGGCCGTCCTTTCCTACTCCTTATGTAGGCCGTGGGCTTTCAATGGCTTCAGCTATATTTTTGTAAGTAAGTTCTACAGTCGCAGGATGGTTGCTGCAGAGTGGCGTGCTACTGGTGAGAGTATGCGTCTCACAACTGAAATTCCCAAACCAGTCACTAAACAGTTCACAAATCGTGGCCGGATTGCCGTGGACTACCTTGTTATGAAGCAAGTATTATATATCCCTTGTTGTTTGAAGGTGTTTCTCTGGAAGTGATGTTAAGCTGTGTGCCTTGGAACTAGTTCTAAAGGCTTGTAACTCACCATTTCGGGATGTTGTGCAGGTAAGTCTCAGACTCATTCCGGGATGTCATGAATCAGGTGCAGCGAGGATAAGTGCTTAGTGGTGTGGTACAGATTCAACGGTTGCCTGAGCTTTCTGCAGTTTATATGCAACTTTTAGGTCATGTGTATAAGGCAGGGGCGACTGTAGCGTGCGTATAAATTAAAGAGAAGGAGACTCAGCACACTCTCCTCAACTACACCGGAAGTAATTGACCCTAATTTATATTAAAGATTTCCTATGGATCACACCGCACTAAAGGTATGCAATGGTACCGCTTGGTTGCATATATGTAACACCCAAGATGTTCCCAGAAGATGATTCTTTACTCAATGATGCTCTTGAAAAAGCATTCCCCTTCAGTATGACCAACAGATTGCATGCGGAGACTTTAATCTACCGTAAAACGAATGGGACACGTATACTTGTCTCACTGGATATGATTGTTTCTTAGTACATTCGGTTTATTCGGAAGGAAATAATTTGTCACTACTCTAGCAAGGGATGAGAATGTGCTTGACCTTATTATATGCGAAGATATTTATCCTCTTTCAACATGCGTTAGTTACGAGCTACGAGGGAATGACCACAAAGTGGTTCTGTTTGCAGTACACTCCCTTCTTCAACCGACACTGGACATGTTACCTCCAGACTCCCACAATCCGAGTACAGAAGTTATAACAAGACAGATTGTGATCTAGCTTGGTCATTGAATAAAAGCAGTGAGTGGGGAGCATACTTCAAGATGGTCGATTTAGAACTGGCATTAAGTATTGTTTTTTATATTATCATTTTTCCCTTGGGCTCCTAATGGGGCCTAGGGCTTCAGCAGCATGCTTCCACTCCACTCTCTTCCCTGCAGTCCCTCCAACATGGCGCCACGACTGCCCACAGGCTTTCACTTCTTCCTCACATGATCTCCATGCCACCATCAGCTGGGACGCCCAACTCGTCGTTTCACCTTTGGATTCTGCTCCAGTACCCGGTGCGTGATGTCCCCGGTTGGCCTTTTCGGTGTATGCCCAATCCATCTCCACTTTCTTCCGCATATTTGTTGAGCGCTGGTTTCTTGGTTGGTTCGTTGCGCGGCCAAAGTTCCTTGATGCTTATTCTTTCTGGTCATTTGATCCTGAGCAACGAGTGTAGGTGGCAGCCGTTGATGTGATGCATGTCCGTAGTTTGCTAAAGGTGCTTTACGTGATACGCCAATTTTCCGAACTATATAGCAGCATTGATTTGACATTGGCGTTGAAAATCTGGATCTTGTTCTTGGCACTGAGTGCAGATCTCCACGCAGATTTCAGATAGATGAAAGCCTGTCTCCCTATTTCGATCCTGGTTTTGACTTCCCCGTCTGTGCAGCCAACTGTAGTTGAAACGATGCTGCCAGCCTGGGTAGGTAGGTAAAAGAGACAAGTTCTTTTAGATTCCCGCCGTTGATGGTGATAGGTGCTCGTTGTTGTTGTTGGTTGGTCGGGTAACTTCACCACCTCTGATTTCTCTACGTTCTCTTGAAGTCCCGTCTTCGCTGCCTCCTCGAACAACCTGTTGGTTTTCGTCCGTGGATTTTCGAGTTTGTACGACATAAGACACAAACCATCCGAGAAATCCAAATCTTCTAGGATCTTAACATCGGTCCAGCCAGCGTATGTCCACCTTCTCCCTCCTCACAGTTTGCTGTATGATCCAGCCCACCTTAACCTGGAAGATGATCGGTGATAGTAGGCGGCAGTCTGGTCTTACTCCTATCCTCACTTCCATGGTGGATCGCTTGGCGTGTGGCTTGTTGAACGAGGTTGATAAAGATTTGTGGCACTCCATAATGTTGAAGCAATTACCAAATTACTTGTCGGTTGACAACTTCGAAGGCCTTTCGAAATCGATAAAGTCGAGGTAAAGATGCAGTTGACAGCCATTCTATGCTCTGTTGTATGATGATGCGTAGGGTTGCAATTTGATTTGCGTATGATTTGTTCTTCCTGAAACCAGCCAGCCTGTTCCGGTCGCCATTTTGAATTCACTGCACCCTTTAGTTTCTCCAGGATGATGCAGCATAATATTTTGCCTAAGGCAGACAGCAGCATGATTCTGCACCAGTTCCTGCAAAGGCTTGTGCCCCCTCATTTGGAACTTTGACAAAGTAACCCTTCTCCCAATGTGCAGGTACCTTCCCTTCCTCCCTTCCCTCCAAACCTTCCGCGCTAGCGGTGTGAGTATCTCCTCTGTCGTCGCTGTGTCTGTTTTCAGTGCTTCTGGAGGAATTCCATCCGGTCCTGCTGCTCCCCCGGAATTCCGGAGTCTTTATGGGATTCAGGACTTCTGCTTTTGTCGGAGAGCCCGTATCCACTAGTAGTTCTGCCGTTGCTGGTGTTATTTCTGGACTAGTTGCAGGTGGCAGTGGCGGTCGATTTTTTGAATTGGTCAGTCCATCGTCTCCTTTGTTTCTCCGCATTGGTAACTAGCTTTCCCTCACTACCTTTCGTAGGTTTCGTCTGCGTCGATCTCTTCACAGTAACCTGGTTATTTGATTTAATATTGTCGGGTCTCCCCTGCCAGCGGCCTGTTCTGCTTCACTTACCAGTGTGTCGTGTACTTTTTTTGTCTTTGCGAGCACTCTTCTTCACTTCTTTGCCCAGTGTTTTATAAGTCATACTCAGTTCCTTTTCTCGTTGTGCATCCCTGCACTGGTTCATCTTCTGCTTCACCATTTTCTTCTCCTTTCTCTATCAGCCTCCGTGTGTCCATCGAGATCCATTCCTTATCTTCTTTTTTCTTCTCTTACACTACGGTCACGCAGGTTTCTTTTTACACCTCTTTCAAAGAGTTCCAGCGTTTGTCCATGCATGTTACTTCAGGGATGTGGCTCAATGTTTCCCATTTTGTTTTGACAGCCGACGGACGTAAAGGTGTCCTCTGTAGTTTTGTCTTCCAGTTTCTAGATGTTAAACTTGAACTGTATCCTATAATCAACTTCTGTGAAGTCTTTCAACTTGATTTGGAAGGTTCCTTGCACTAGGTGATGGTCTGAACCCACACTGCTCCTCTTCTTGATCTTGTGCCTAGTAGACTGCGTCTGCGCTTTCTTCACAATGAAATGAAATCAACCTGATTTTTAGTGTGTCCATCCAGTGAAGTCCACTACGCTTGTGAATATACTTGTGTTTGCACATACCGCCTCCAATCGCCAAATCGTTGAATGCACAGAAATCTGCAAACAGTTCTGCATTCCCATTCATCATTTCACCTAGTGCTTCTCGATTCATGATTGGTTCCCTACCTGTGTTAGCCGCCCACAGTTCTGCGTTCATGTCACCCCACTCATTATAACCTTGATGTCGACAACTGAGGTCTTGTCCAATGTTGATTGTGGCTGTCTGTAGATTTCCTTCTTCTTCTGTTGATCCGCATTATTTGTTGGTGCATAGCGTGGCAATGTGTGATTGTGACTTTCCTTCCTTTCGAGTTAAATCTTGCTGTCATGGTCCCGATTCTGCTGGAGGAGATTGGTTCCCAGCGCATGAGAGCCCTCGATGCTCTTGGGGACACCATGATAGCCACTCCATCCATGTCCTCGTAGTTGTCATTTGGGTGAAATTGTCGGAGTAGATTACTGACTCCCCAGTCGACAGTTTGGAGAGTCCACTTCCATTCCATCTGCGGATTCCTCGCAGATTCCCAGGACTTCTATGCCAAATCCACATCTCATTTCTTTTGCAACCTGGTTAGCCTTGTTAGGTTCAAACACCATGCGGACATCACATTTCCCCATCCATACTTTTGCTGTCAGTGAGAGAAGATACATCAGTCATTTGGCCTTCTGAAGGCTTCCACCAACAGACACCATTCCGTCTTCCCGGTTCCAGCGATGAATAAGTTTGACTTTTTATTTTCTTCTGTGTTTTGGAGTTTCTTTGGCGACTGGACTGGTTTTCCATGGTGGGGTTGCTAGCTTTGTGCCCAACCTTCCCTCGTCATCCGGGCTTAGGACCGGCCAGTAACTAGTGGACTAGTGGACCAGGCGAGATTAGGCATTGAGTGTACTGTTTCCCAATCCCCATACCTTCATGCACATTATAGGCCATCCGAAAAATTCCCAAGTCCAGAAAGCCTCTTGTATTCCCGAGTAAACGTTGAAAACTGTAAACATTTTCGACAAATTAGGTAAATAAATAAATGTTTTCTCCTCATATTAGTAACTTAACATGAGACAAGCCAGTTTACAGGCATCATCACATTGATATATGTTGGAAAATATACAAGATTTTACGGAACCTGAATGGTATGGGAAAGAGGTCGTCAAATTCGATTAAAAACATCAAAACATTCAAAGAAAACACCATTTTTCAGCATATACCGTGTTAAGGTTTAGATCGTTCTCAGTCATGCTCTACTTTTTCACCAGTGGCGGCACTAAGGTCGCGCAAAATTCCTAATCTCCTTTACGAGCAGTCGACATGTTTGATTTGTGTTCACACCGCCTCGTTATGCTAGATAGAAGTCTGTTTTACCATAAATTCTTATGCTTATGGCTTCGGAGACTAGAAGAACCCACATGGACGATTTCGGAAGTCTGTAAGTTTTCACGTAATCATGTAGTTCAGGGGAATATCTATCCAAGTAATACTTTTCACATCAATACAGATTTGCGCTATCGGAATTAGATATTGTGGTGCAAAAGGAATAAAAATTTAAAGAGCAGCAGACTAATGGCAGTGAGTTTTCAATACTGTTCACATTATGGTATGGTATGTTTGATGAAGTACTAGAGAAGTTTGATGCATAGCACTGTTGTCAATATGTTCACTTTAGGGTCAATAGGTGAATTGATCTCCTGGCATCCACTGCCTGTCCAGATTTCAGTTGCCATTATGACCATCCAGAACTTTGAGTAATTTGATGATTTATAAGTGTCCATAGGGTGAGGGGGTCAAATGGGTGAGTGGAGTTGGTGATTCTTACCTACTGGGGACCAATTTTCTCTGGGAGTATAGTTTTATTGCTTCGCTAAACAATGTAATGCTGAGAATTATTGACCCATATTCCTCATTTGTGTCCTGTTGTCATCACTGAAGGTTATCTTGATGATGTGGGTCTTCGAGGATTGGAGTTAAATCCTTTGTTCGTTGAGCGTTCAGATTTCTAGATAACTCAAGCATCATGACGTTGGATTAGTCATATCTTTTCTTAATGTCCTCAGTTCTGTTCCAAATTATCGGGAGGTGCTATCCAGAAATTATGAAACCACTGCATTAGCTAGCTCCCCCAGGCATGCGCTCCTACAGGACGCATAAAGAATTGGCTGAACCCGCCGAAGCATAATGCTCCTTTCCTCGCTCATGATGGTAGGGCCCATTAGTAGCCAAGGGAAATAAGTGAATTATTCAATCACACTTTCACTGCCAGCCACTTACCATCAGCTATCTCCGGCATAACTAGCGACTAATTCTTCCACCCTACACTGGGACTTATTGGTACCATTTGGTTCGAATGAACTAACGTCAACTGAGCCGTGCAAACACTTAAGTTCTCTAAGAGCACAGGCAGTGACGGAATAGCCTCACACTTTTTTAATAATGGGATTCCCGACATTTCGTTATCATTACTCAAACTGACCTCCGTATTCATGGAGACTTCTTCATACTCCGATATATGGAAGATGTCCTTCATTATATCTAAACACAGATCTGGTTCCAAAACCGAAGTTGATAACTACAGACCTATAAACATCACGCCGGTTGTGTCTGGAACTATAGAGAGGGTAGTTAAAGAAGATATTCTTCAACATATGCCCAAGAATAATGTCATCACATCCAGTCAGCATGGATTCTTAGAGTCACGTTCATAAATGACCTATCAGATCGATTTCTTTAACTCCTTGACCGCCAACCGCGATCAACGAAAGCTAGCACTTGTCTGTTATTTTGATGTATCCAAGGCATTCGGCTGTTCATTCACAAGCTCCAGGCCCTCTAACTCGTTAACCCCTTATCAGGCTCGATTAAACCTTTTCTTTGTAAACGCTCACAAGTTGTAAAAATTGAGTCTCAGCGTTCCAAACTTAGGCCCATTACTTCCGGCGTAGTTCAGAGTAGCGCGCTCGGTCCCCCTCTTTTCACCCTTTATGTTAGTGACTTTTGCAGGGACTTTTCAGCTGGCGAACCGTTCTTGTTTATCGACGGTCTCAAGGTTGTATACAAACTCTCATGTGACGGACTGTACTACTTCTGAAGGCCGGTGCAGAGCGAACTTGACCTGCTAACCACCTGGTCCACCGCATGGAACCCCCAATTCAACTTAGATATGCTGTAAGCTGTTGGGCTACTCGGACCAATCGCAGGACCCTACATGTGACCATTGAGGTGGGACACAAAACAAAGCGAAGGCGAAAGGTTTTAAAAATATTTGCATCCCTGCACTCCCGTCACACTTGTTCTGTTTGCTTGTGGGTCTTCAAGGAGTCCAGCGAATTTGCGTTTACTACGAGAATGAGTTATAGGATTGCGTTAGTAATCAGAATCCCTTTGGTTCCTATCTGAAACATTGTCAATGAAAGCGAATGTCTCCGTAGGCAAAAATTTCCGCTGGGGCCAGTGACTCTGAGATGAAAGTCAGGTAAGTTCATGTGACTAGTTGCTCCCATGCCTTCATAAATGGAGTCAATTCGAAAATACGGATGTGAGGTGGAACTTGAAGAAGTAAACACCTTCAAAGCGATGATTGCCCTGTCTGGGGCGAGCGCAGACTCATGTGGTTACTACTTTGGCAAACACCATGAATTTTATTTAAATGTTTATAACTTCATTGAACATATGTACGTGGGTTTTCTACACATGAACGAATGCCTGGTACGAGACCCCCTAATTTCTCCCTTCTCCAGACTGATATCTTCGGCTTCAGTTTAGCTTCCAGTGTTTTCGTATGCACCCTGATCTTCTTCCCCATAAGCTTACCTCTAAACAGTTGGATTCGGATGCTCCTTCAGGTAACTTTTATAGTCAGTACAATGAACTCACCTTCATGTATCGTGGTTGATATACTTCTGCGTAGTATTTTTGTTCTCCTGTTCGGAACTTCTACCGCCGCCTGCTTTTATTATTCATTTTTCAGGTTAACCCAATCATTTATTCATCCGTATGGGATTCTAGCAATCGCATTTGTCAGTAAGCCCCACGCCATCAGAACTTTATGCCGAGCGAACACAATCCAAGTTGACTGCTGCACTACCCTCACTACCATCAAGAATATTGAAAGATTCAAACGATAGCCGAATACTTCCTGTTTTCGATCTCAGCTTGCTTTAGTAAGCTGAACAATTGTGTTGACGTTTATCTGTTTTATTCTTTGATATCTGCGAAGCATCGACGTTCTTTCTCTGGGCGCATCTCTTGTGTGCAGTGAATAACGGTATCTAATGTATAGCCTGACATTGTACATAACGGTCAGTTCTTATTGTCAAAATGATCAAACTTGCAAACTGGCTCATTTTCATGTAACTTATGTTGCATGAAATATATTATTATTTGCCGAGCTATTCGGAATGATCAAAACCAGGAGCATATTACTGGTGTGTCTGGCGATTCTCCGCTCAATTCCATCATTATTATTATAGTATTATTTATCCCTTGTGTTTTTAGTGGAACATAGGGCTTCAGTAGAACGTCGTCATTTCACTCTCTTCTCAACAGTCCCTTGAACCTGGCTCCACTACCATTCACAAGCTTTCATTTCTTCCTCATATGATCTCATCCATGTCACCATCACCTCGGACGCCCAACCCGCCGCTTCCCTTTCGGGTTCCACTCAAGGGCCCAACCTGGCGTGTAATGTCTCCAAGTGGTCTCCTCAGTGTATGCCCGATCCACCCCCATCTTCTTCTCCCACGTATTTGATGGGCGATGGGTTATTGGTTGGTTCGTTGCCGGAGTGACTCCTTTGTTGCTTACTCCTTCTGTCCGCCTGATCTTCAGCACCGAGTGAGCGCAGGCGACGGCTGTTGTGGATGTCCGTAGTGCTTTTGGAAATGCTTCTCATGACGCGCCAAGTTTTGCAACCATATAGAGGCACTGGCCTGGCGCTGGCGTTTAAAATCCGGACCTTGTTCATGCCTAATTTTCAGTGCAGTAGATCTCCACACCGATTTCGGATAAGTGAAAGCCCGTCTCGCTTCTCCGATCCTTGTTTTCGCATCCTCATCTGTGACGCCCCCATGATTGAAACGATGCTACTTATGTAGATGGAAACTCCACTATTACCACACCTGTTTTTTCCCTCTTTGCTTTTGGGTTGTTCGATTAACCTGAAGTGGCATCGTGCAACCGTCAGCGAGCAAACGGATATTTCACTGGTAGCGTATATCATACCGATGCTACCACGGAGGACTGTAGAGGTTTTCTATGATAACTTTCTACAGTTCAGAATCTAATCGCTTTTGATGTCAGCCTAACTTTTGAAACATGAGCGTCTAGTTGCAACAAGCAGAAAAGACGAAGCTGCGCGTGGAATAGCAAGGAAAGAAGTCTGAAAAAATTATTTTTTGTCCATATACATTGTTGTCCCAATATTTTGAGTTCGTCTGTTGTGCGAACAACCTCACTTGCCTGCTTTGTTAGGCATTTAAGAAATTACCTTTCCCTTTTAAAAACGGTGGTTTAAGAATTGTGCCTTTAGTCGCCAGCAAAAAGGCAATCGGTGCGGTTTAGAATGGAGTGAAAAGTGATGGGAAATTGTCCACAGCCCTGCAAATAAAAACCGAATGCCAATATAGTGGAGGTATCATTTAGGCCATACGGAACGTAACATACCGACTGTCATAGAAGATACTGACGGAGCACTCAATAAGCTGGAGTATCCTTTAGGGGGTGCCAATCTACTCTAAAATGGATCATATCTGGAGGCTGATATTCTGGCTTTCCTTTCGACTGAAAGTCGGTTCCGGATATGAGTGAATCTTGCAGTGAAGACGTTAGTGTGACAAGAAGGCTCAAATTGCTTCAGTATGACGCTGTAAGCTTCGTTCCGTGGACCATGCGAATTATTACGTTCCACGTGAACGTCCTTAACCTCGCCTGGTTAACTAGTTTACTAGTTACTAGCCGGTCCTAAGCCCGGGCGAAGAGGGAAGGTTGGGCATAGGGCTAGCAACCCTACCCCGTAAAACAAATCTAACCGCTAAACAAACTTCAAAGCACAAACAAAATATAAAAAATGAAAACAAACTTATTCCCCGCTGGAATCGGAGAGGCGAAATGACGCCAGTTGGTGAAAGCCTTCGGGAAGCCAATTGGCCGATGTGTCTTCTCTCCCTAGATGAAAGCGAAAGTAAACGTGGGGATATGGAATGTCCGCACGATGATTGAACCCAGTAAGGCGGCCCAGATTGCAAACGAGATGAGAAGGTATCACATCGAAGTGCTTGGGATTTGCGAAAGCAGATGGAATGGGAGTGAACTCTCCAAACTGTCAACTGGAGAATCAATAATCTACTCCGACATTGTCACCCAGACGACAACCACGAGCACACTGAGGGAGTGGCTATCATGATGTCCTCAAGAGCATCGAAGGCTCTCATGCAGTGGGAACCAATCTCCTCCAGGACCATGACAGCAAGATTCAACTCACAAGGAAGAAAGGTCACAATCATACAATGTTATGCACCTACAAATAATGCAGATCAAGAGAAGTGGGAGGAATTCTACAGACAACTCCAATCAACACTGGACAAGAGGCCAGTTGGCGATATCAAAATTCTGATGGGCGACATGAATGCCAAACTGGGAGGGGACAACACAGGAAGAGAACTAACCATGGGTCGAGAAGCACTCGGTGACGTGATGAACGAGAATGGAGAACTGTTTGCAGAATTCTGTGCATTCAACGATTTGGTGATTGGAGACCAGGCACTGTGTTCAAGCACAAGGATATCCACAAAGCGACATTGATTTCACCAGACAACAGGACACACCAAGAATCAAATCGACTTTATCTCAATCTCAAGAAAATGGAGACGCAGTCTACTTAACACAAGGTCAAGAAGAGGAGCAGGTGTAGGTTCAGACCACTGCCTAGTGCAAGGAACCTTCCAAATCAAGTTAAAAGCCTTCAAGGAAGCTGGTGATAGACCTCAATTCAAGTACAACACTCGGAAACTGAAGGATGAAACTACAAAGGAGATCTTCACATCAGCCATCAGGACAAAATGGGAGACATCGAGGGACATCCCTGAAGAAACCTGTGTGGAAGAACACTGGAAGTCTTTGAAAGCTATGTGGAAAGAAACCTGCACAACAGTATTAGGAAGGAAGAAGAAAGAAGACAAGGAATGGATCTCGACGGATACCTGGAAGCTGATAGAGGAGAGGAGGATGGTGAAGCAGAAGATAAACCAGTGCAAGGATGCTCAACGACAAGAGGAACTGAGCACAATGTATAAAACACTGGATAAAGAAGTGAAGAAGAGTTCACGCGAAGACAAAAGACACTTCTACGAAACACTGGCAAGTGAAGCAGAACAGGCTGCAGGTAAGAGAGACCTGACGACATTGTGTCAAATAACCAGGTTGCTATCTGGGAGGGTAGAGACCAACACAGATGAAACCAATAAAAGACGAAGAAGGAAATTTAATTACGAAAGAAGAGAAACAGAGGAAACGATGGGCCGACCACCTCAAGAAGCTCTTGAATCGACCACCACCTGCACTTCGCCCAGAAATACCACCTGCAGCCACTGAATTACAAGTGAACATAAATCCTCCAACGAAAATGGAAATCCTGAACGCCATAAAGCTACTGAAATGGGGGAAAGCAGCAAGACCAGACGGGATCCCGCCAGAAGCACTGAGAACAGATGCAGAGACAACAGCAGACATGCTCACACCACTATTACAGAAGGTGGGGAAAGAAGAGAAGGTACCTGGCAGTGATTGAAAGAAGAAGGGTTACCTTGTCAAACTACCGAAGAAAGGAGACCTCAGTGTTTGCAAGAACTGGCACGGAATCACTCTCCTGTCCACCCCAGGAGAAATATTAAGCCGCATCATCCTGGAGAGGCTCAAAGATGCACTGGATTGAAAACTACGACCGTAACAGGCAGGCTGGCTTCAGGAAGTACAAATCATGTGCAGACCAAATTGCAATGCTTCGCATCATCATAAAACAGAGCTGAGAATGGCAACCAGCTTTCTGCCTCAGCTTCATCGACTTTGAGAAGGCCTTTGACAGCGTTGACCGAGAAGTAATTTGGAAACTGCTTCACTACTACGGAGTACCGCAAACCTTTATCTGCCTCATTCAACAACTATATGAAGACGCCACATGCCAAGTAATTCACAATGGGAAGCTCAGTGATGCTTTTGAAGTGAAGACAGGAGTGAAACAAGGTTGCCTACTATCCCCCATGATATTCCTTATTGTGGTGGACTGGATCATGCAGCAAACAGTAGGCGGCGAGAAGAGGGGGATACGCTGGACGGCGGAAAAGAACCTAGAAGACTTGGATTTCGCCGATGACTTATGCCTAATGTCACATAAACTTGAAGATCTGCGGGCAAAAACTAACAAGTTGATAGAAGAGGCAGCTAGGACGGGACTTCAGGTGAATATAGAGAAGACAGAAGTGATGAAGATACCGCACCACCACCATCAACAACAACAACAACAAACTCCAATCACCATGAACGGGAGAAACTTAAAGGAAGTAACCTCCTTCACTTATCTAGGAAGCACTGTTTCAACTAAAGGCGGGACGGACGAGGACGTCAAAGTCAGAATCGGAAAGACAGCAAGACAGGCGTTCATTAGCCTGAAACCAGTGTGGAGATCTTCTGCACTCAGCATGCGGAACAAGATATGGATTTTCAACACCAACGTCAAGTCAGTGCTGTTGTATGGCTCAGAGACTTGGCGTGTTACGAAAGGCATTTCCAATAAACTACAGACATTCATCAACAACTGCTTACGCTCGCTGCTGAAGATCAGATGGCCAGAAAGAATAGGCAACAAGGAACTCTGGGAACGAACCAACCAAGAACCTAACACGCAACAAATATTCAGGAAGAAGTGGAGATGGATTGGCCATGCACTGAGAAGGCCGACTGCGAACATCACGCATCAGGCCCTCGAGTGGAATCCCCATGGGAAGCGACGAGTTGGACGTCCAAGGGTGACATGGTGGAGGTCGTGTGAGGAGGAAATGAGAGCTTCTGGGCTGTCGTGGGACCAAGTTCAAAAGATCTCAGAGAACAGAGGTCACTGAAGGCGTGCTACCGAAGCCCTATGTTCCACTAGGAACCCAAGAGACTAATAATAATAATAATAATAATAATAATAATAATAATAATAATAATAATAATAATAAAAGTGAACCCCCTCGCTGACTGTGAAGGGCAAGTCGTGCAGTGCATTTAAGATAAGTGTTAGGCTGACGTTGGGCCATTTCATCCAAGCTGGTTTTAGGAGCACGGTCCCCATGGATGCCTACACTTTTGCAGCTGAAGCGAGCACTACCCACAAAAAACGGACTTCACCATAACAGTAGTCATACAATAGCTCATTGGAGTAGCCAAGTCGAATGCCCATAGTAAAAATCATGGGATGTGCATCCGACTAGGGCCTTTGAACACACTTTTGTGATGCACCCGTTTGCCGGCAAACCACAGGCAGTACATCGGGGAACAAAAAACCGCTATCAAGGAACATCGGTGGTACTTCAACTTCAGTGGCTGCAACTGTCATAATTGCATTGCATGAGATATCTATATGTGACGTGGATCAACGATAGGTACACCGGCACTTTAGCAGCAAAGCATCCAGACAGTATCATAGGTCTTTGAAAAGACAAACTTGCCAGTTTTTCCGGTATATCTGCCTGAAATATGGAAGTCTGCCCGACTTCCATAACCACAGCACCAGGGAGTCAGTTCTCGCCACAGCGAGACCGTCCGACTCTCTGAATGCGGGAGGAAGACTGTCATACACTGCATGAGAAAAAAATGAGAAAAATAGAGGGTCCGTCCTTTCATGTGCACTAACAAATGGCAGCCGCTGAAAGTCTGGAGCCACGCCGGAGGAGAACAGAGGGAGGGCCTGAGAAACTCAGTTGACTTTGATGATACACTATCGTGGTGTCAGTAGGCTACCGAGACGTCAGCACCTAAAATCCATCCCCATCCGTAAAATATTAGCCATCCGGTTTGGCACATGTTCGGTAATCACAGGGGTCCTACAAGCCTGGTACCAGCTTTAGGACTGGAACGACGCAGCAAAGCAAGAGTAAGCCAGCATCCACAAGCCAAAAACTAGGGGGCAGCCGCCAAGGCACCACCTACTGATAGCTTGTGGCCTGTTGGCGGTTGATCGTAATGATCATGCAAAGATGACCTTCACCATGATAACCAAAATTATTTCACAGTTGGAGGTAGCTAGGTAGGTGAACATGAATGATTAACTCATAAGTTTTCCTTGGTCTGATGAATGTAACCTTTTCGGGACTAATGCACACTTGACAGATGGAAAGCAACTCTCAGAGCCATCCTTAACAGCGCCTTAAATGAACGTGCCAGCAGCATCGTGACTTATTTTTAGAACAGAGGAGCCACTGGAACCAAAAAGAATGCCTGATTCAGGCGGTGCTGATTGCGCAAAGAATAGCATTTCTTGGCTTACTGGAGGACTCATATTCGACGCGGCATTATTGTGCTGCACGAACTGTTTGACTAGATGGTTAAGAATAGCTCGAGATTCACGACTCGTCTATCGAAGGAGGGTTAACAAGAAATTTACTACTGCTTTAGTAAGCACCAACGAAGACGAAGAGCTAAGCCTATGACCTCTTGGTGTGAAGCACAGCTTATTACCTTCAGTGTTTAATACACATTGCAATGAAGTGACGCCAAACAGACTGATAAGAGCTAAAATGTACAAAACATTCCTCTCCTTTGGGAGAAGATATCAGTAAGCTCCTGGCAGCCACCTAGTGACTGTCTTAATACCTGTACTGTTCAGAATACTCAAAAGTCTGATGACAGAACAGGTTTCAGCTTCAAAACGGTAATCGCAGAAAGAAGCTGGTCACTACAACAAATCTTAAGGTTATGAAAGAAGGCAGTCACGGGAGCCCATCAACTAATCAAAATTCTTACCCTCGAAAATCTACGCCCAGTGGAGTGCCTTAATGTCAGGATGTGGCCCAGCCCTTTCGGTTGGGTCACTCAATAAAAATGTCAGATAAGCAGCGATGTACTTAGTGAACTGAAGGCCTGGCGAAATGAGATGATCAGTTTAAAAGTGATTAACAAATTGCGAAACCTCTAGATCAACTAGAGGTTTCAAACTAATCAAGTTGATCAGCGGTAGTATATCCTGCAAAATGTGTAAAGGTGAGTGCATAAATTTTCACAAGCTCATTAAAGTCTTCTGTTTGCCTATTTCCCGTCGTTTTATGAATTACTTACGCCATCTAACTTACATCTAATAGGTAAACTCGTAAATGTAGACATTATCTGAGCTCGTGCTCTAATCATTTTATTTTTCTTTCTTAGTCTCATGATTGATCAATAATTTTAAAACAATTTCGAAAAATTTTATTGTCTAATCGCTGTGCGATGATAATTTTATTCCCCTCTATTCTTAAACACGCAATCCACTCGCAAAATTACAAGGACTTTTAGGATTTGTCCTGGTGCAAACTTGACAGACACGAAGACTAATCACTAATTATTCAGACTTGTTATATACCCACGAATACGAGGCCAAGGAAGAACACGATAGCATAGTCGGATGGAATAGTATATTTGGATGGTTGTGCCAAAATACCGATGTGTATCAACTAACTGGCTAGAGAGTGGAATACGAGCAGTGCAACGTAACACGACAGCGTGCCAAATGGCGGGGATGCTTGACTGGGTGCCTTCAGCTTAGCGAGTCCAGTTAGACTATCAAGATCAGCATCAATGTCGAAAGTCATCCAACACTAGGCTATTGATTTTGGGGAAGTGTGTGACGCTACAGGTCACCCCCCTAGTTGGTTCGTGAGGACCCTAGGACGATACCAGCCGGAAGTAAAAACCCAGTGGTTTCTCCACTGGTAAAACTCTTCCGATGGGCTCACTGCGTGAAGTGGCCCCTGAATGTCCGAACTTATTCTAGGGTGTCATGGCAATTGAATAATAAAATACAATAAATCGAATTGGACGCCAATCGCGGTCCCCAGTTCCTTTTGACGTTCCGTCCAGTGCTCGTTGCACCTGGAATATAAATGAGTCTTTAATACCACGAAAACGTTTCGTAAAAATGGGAATTATTTATATATAAACATATCGAAAAATAAAATTTACACCTGCTTTCACCTTTTTTTAAACTTTTCATTACATTACAATGAAAATTGATACAAAAAGGCAAAGTGTACGGGGGTTGCGCATTGCCGGTAAATAAGAAAAACGGTGCCTCGGAAAAAAATTTGTAAGTAAAGGAAAATGGTTGGCACATTTTATTTCACACCGCTAAGTTGAATACAACTCCATTACTCCGGGAACCTGACGGTTAGACCTGATCGTGTTTCTGTTGCGCCGATGGTTGTTGTAACTGTGCATTACCAGACAAACCGTCAAGAATTTCGATAATTGAGCTATCCGTCGATCGGCTGTAGCGAGCTGAAACGTCACGCATAATGAGGTTGCCTTCGAAATTAGCTGGTTTCAAACGGTCGATACTGACAGTATCTTCACATCCATCTCGCTCGATTATGTAGAATTTCTCGTGTTGCTTGATCACTTTGAATGGCCTGACGTAGGGCGGTTCAAGTGGTCGACGAACGGCGTTGTGGCGAATAAACATGTGTGACGTCTTCTAAAACTGGGATGAACGAAAACATCAGTCGTTTGAGGTCTAACCGGAGAAGCGCAAACTGAACGCACTGCATTTGTAAGCCTAGTCACGCAAGATGCCCTGTCGGAAACATGTTTGAAAGTTGAAGGGGAAACAAACTCACCTGGTAGGCGAAGAGTGGTCCCATAGACGAGTTCTGCAGGAGTACATCCAGCATCAACTTTCAACGCGTTACGAATACCTAGTAGGACTAGAGGCAGAGCCTCGGTCCACTGAGGTATGTTTGTAGCTGAAAGGGAAGCTTTCAGCTGTCGATGGAAACGCTCTACCATGCCATTTGCTTGTGGATGGTAGGCTGTCGTTCGGAACCGAGTGCAACCTAAAAGTGCCGTTAGAGCGTGAAATAATCCACACTCAAATTGGCGCCCACGGTCGGTTGTGACGTAGATGGACATCCGAAGTTCGCGATCCATCTTTCGACGAAAACACGAGCAACTGTTTCGGCAGTAATATCTTAATGGGTACTGCTTCCGGCCATCGTGTGAAACGATCAACACAGTGAAAAGGTAGGTACATCCATTAGATTCTGGTAGGGGTCCTACAATATCTATATGGACGTGGTCGAAACGCATGTCTGGGGCTAGAAATGAGCCTAAAGGGCTTTTCGTGTGTCGCGTGACTTTACACTTTTGACAAGCTAAGCACGACTGGCCCACTCCTTAACGTCTTTGTTCATCCCAGGCCAGCAGAAACGTTGTGCGATAAGCCTAATGGTGGCTCGTACACCTGGATGAGAGAGTTTGTGCAACGTATTGAAGACGTTGCGTCGACAACTCTTCGGAACTATTGGGCGTGGTTGACTAGCAGAGACATCGCACAAAATTGCATCCTTGTCTGATCCAACAGGACAAAGTCGCAGTTTGAGAGTTGTGGACGACAACTCATGATGCAGCTCAAGGTCTTCCTTTTGACGCCGAGCTAGTTCAACGAGATCAATACCCTCGATATAGTTTATCGAAGCTATTCGAGATAGTGCGTCGGCTGCGGAGTTGTTTGCTCCAGAAATGTGGCGGATGTCTGACGTGAACTGGGAAATGTAATCCAGCTGTCGCGACTCACGAGGGGAGTATTTGTCAGACGCCGAGCTGAGGGAAAAGGTTAACGGTTTGTGGTCTGTGAAAATAATGAAATCACGACCTTCCACAGAATGTCGAAAATGGCGTACAGAACAGTACATGGCTAGGAGTTCCCTACCAAATGTACTGTATCTTGTTTCCGCGTCTTGCAGCCGCCTCGAGAAAAAGGCTAACGGTTGCCACTGGTTGTCAGTCAACTGTTGCAAAACTGCTCCAATTGCTGAATCAGATGCATCAACAGCAATACTCAGAGGAGCATTGGGGTCATGATGCATAAGCATGGTTGCGTTCGAAATGGCTTCCTTGACTTTAGAAAAAGCAAGTCTAGCCGCGTTGTCCAGAGACACGAACTTCGCAGTTCCTCGAAGTAGATCTGTTAGTGGTCTCATGACAGAGGCACAGTTAGGGATAAACCTTCGGTAATAACTTACCAGGCCATTGAAAGTGCGGAGATGTTTCACAGTGGTCGGCTCTGGATAGTTTGTGATAGCCGCCACTTTATCTCTCAATGGGCGTATACCTTTGTTGTCAATGGTATGCCCAAGGAAGCTGAGTGATTCAACTCCTATTTCACACTTCTGTAAGTTGACTGTGATGCCATGTTTTTTAAGTCTTTCGAATGCGAGGTCCAAATGTTTAAGGTGAGTTTCCTTATCTGGACTCGCAATTAGACAGTCATCGATGTAGACATGAACAAAATTCAAACCACGGAAGACATCATCCATAAAGCGTTGGAATGTTTGTGCTGCATTCCGAAGACCAAATGGCATGCGCAGGAATTCAAACAGGCCAAAAGGAGTAATAATGGCTGTTTTCGCGATATCTTCTGCTGCCATAGGTATCTGGTTGTACGCTTTGACCAAGTCGATTTTGGAGAAAATGTTCATTCCGCATAAGGTTGCAGTCAAACCGTAAACGTGAGGTATTGGGTAGCAGTCCGGAGTTGTTTTGGCGTTAAGCCTTCGGTAATCACCGGTTGGACGCCAGTCGTTGCTATCCTTTTTGGGAACCATGTGCAATGATGGTGCCCAAGGACTGTTTGACGGTCTGATAATGCCCAGTTCCAGCATGTGGTCGAATTCGCTTCTGGCCGTTTTGAGCTTATCGGGGGCTAAGCGGCGCGCTTTGGATGCCACAGGTGGACCTGTGGTTGTGACGTGATGCATAACATTGCTGGTTATGCACGGAAGAGTGTGCTTCGGTTGTCGCAACTCTGGATATTTCTCCAAAACTGCTTGCTAGGACGCGTCGCCTGATTGTTTGGTCCTAACGATGGCTAAACTCGGACCTACATAGGTGGTGCCGCCAGTGGATAACTTTGTGTTGTTATCTATCAGTCGTCGACGGCGAGCATCTACGAGTAGATCGTAATGGTCTAGCAAATCTATGCCAATGATGTGCATAGAAACTTCGGCCAGGAGGAAAATCCAGTGGATAGGTTTACGTAAACCTAAGTTGAGGTAGGCATACTGTCTCCCGAATGTCGCGATTGCCTTGCCGTTGGCTGCTTGAAGATTGAAGGATGGGTCAAGATGGCACTCCTTTGTCGGTGCGGGAAGAACGCTAACTTCTGCGCCGGTGTCGGTGACGCAGAGCAAATGGCTGCTTCCACCGGCTACTGTTGCAGTGAACACGTGCCGGCGTGACCGTTTCCCGAATTTGTGTCCTTGTTACAACTGCATGGTTTCCGAAATCGTCTCCGTAAATATTACGAAACCAGCACCACTCAGGGTTTTCCACCCCGTTAGGTTTAGTTTTGGAGCTACCACGCGATTTGCTGCGATGCTCTAAGAAGTGTTGCTGTAGAGCTGTACGCGAACTAGGACTTCGAGACCGTAGCAAATGTTAAGCAGAGTTGCACGGCTTGGTCACCTCTGACTCCTGGGTCTCTGGTGTGCCACAGACAGAATACACTTTGGAGATGGGTCTGCTAGAAATCTCTAGTATTTTATCTGCCGAAGCTGCCAGGTCATCGAATGGGACTGACCGCAGTGTCACCAACACGGTTTGCACCGGTTGTGGTAGTTTCGAAAGAAATAGTTCTCGGAAGAGGCCATCGTCGAATGTTCGTGCGCCGATTACCTCCCGTATGCGTGCGAGGACTTCAGTAGCCGAGTGGCTGCCTAGCACGCGGTTACGAAGTAACCCGTGTGGGCGCTGATGATCTGTGAGATCGCTTTTCTTCAAGAGTGCGGCTTTGAGAAGTGCATGAGGATCACCTACTTCAGGATTAAACACGTACGCCGTAGCATGTCTGTCTACTTCTCGTTGCAGTGACTGTATGACAGCGAGAAATCGAGAATGAGGATCTGAGACGCCCTGTCTTCGAAGATCGGCGTCGGCATGCAGAAACCATGTTTCCGCATTGTCTGGCCAATATGGCACGAGTTGGAGAGTCGGCTTAATACGAATAAGCTTGGGAGTGTGGTTGGACATGAGAAAGTGTAGTAAATGGATACATAAATGTTATCGAAATGAAGACAGTATACAAATATAAAATGGAACAGGCTCACCAAATCAATATTTTTTATTGGTCGGGATATGTGATCACGTCGGGCTCACCAATTTAGGATTTGTCCTGGTGCAAACTTGACAGACACGAAGACTAATCACTAATTATTCAGACTTGTTATATACCCACGAATACGAGGCCAAGGAAGAACACGATAGCATAGTCGGATGGAATAGTATATTTGGATGGTTGTGCCAAAATACCGATGTGTATCAACTAACTGGCTAGAGAGTGGAATACGAGCAGTGCAACGTAACACGACAGCGTGCCAAATGGCGGGGATGCTTGACTGGGTGCCTTCAGCTTAGCGAGTCCAGTTAGACTATCAAGATCAGCATCAATGTCGAAAGTCATCCAACCCTAGGCTATTGATTTTGGGGAAGTGTGTGACGCTACAGATTGACTACAGAGAATATAGAAACTTTCCAAGACTTTGTTTTTCATCATCACTTTTACTGTTATCTTCTAATACATATACACGAATTAATTTGACAATGTTGGTACCAAAAGTAATGTGGTGAATAATTTGAAAATATGATTTTAAAGCCTGGCGAGAATTTACCGAAAATACGTATTCGCTTCAGACTTTGCCTTCTGATTAAACTCTTCCTGCCAGTCTTAATTTTTACAGGAATAGCCATGAAACATTTTAGTGTAATCCTGTTAATTCTCTTCAAGTATTTCTTCATAAATCTTTCAAGCAGCTCTCAACTTCTTGACCAACTCAATCTACATAATTGAAATACAAATTTACAGAATAATATCCCATTTGAAACACTCGCATGGAGCAGAAAATATTTTTCCCTCACACTACAGAAGTGTACCGGAACAACCAGAATTGAGCTGCAGAAATATCAGTGTCCTATACTCTCGCTATTGATGTTGTGTGTTAAAAGGTAAAGCGCAAGTTTATGAAATATGCGCTACGCTGAAAAGTCTCAGCTTTGAGACTTCGCCGTGTAATCTTCACCTCATCTCATGTGAACTGAAATGACTACAGACACCTGTTAAACGACATCTGTTAAAGTTCAGTAAGAAATATGCTGACACACAAGTTTTCTTCTGTTTGATGGAGACTTTACAACCGATTACTCGCCCTGCTGATGTAGTTTCTGGGTTACTTCTTACGCTTGTATTTAGTACATAGGGTCTTTCCTTGTCTCAGGCAAAGGTCATAATGAACGGGCGGAGATTGTTCGCCAAAAGTTAGAAGCAGCTCGTGTAAGTATATATCCTTACTTTAATGTGCAATTGTTAAAATAAGATGAGTTATGAGTAGTGGGTAAAATATAATTAATTGCTTATAATTTAAGTGTGAGGAACCTGGTATTTTGCAGGAAATGTGTTCTGTGCGTTTCGCATGCCGAAATAACTCCGGATGAATTTTTAATGAACATATTTTCATCTAAATCCTGTTTTTATCAACTCATTTCCTTGTGACCAGTTAGGTGTTATCGAAGCTTTTCTAATTAAGCTAGTAGCCAGGCTACTATAAGTTAGGATGATATTGTTAAATCAGTATTCTATAGCCAATTACGCTGCAGTGGAGTGATGATGTGTGTGATACCTAATTATAAGCAGTTTGATTATTCCTTACTAGCATTTTTGGCTGTGTTATGCACTTACATTTCCGTAATGTTTGTTTTGTCTCAAGTGGAAGGGTGGAACACCTCACCTCACTTCGTTGTCATTTATACCTCACACATACCATCACATGTTCTACACTTGTAATACTTTATGGTTTCTTACAGTATCAGATACTTAAGTATTTTCATCAAAGGTAAATTATGTTCTCGATTAAAGTATATCGTATGCTTTCTGCTTTACCGCTTTCTTTCATTTATGAAACTACGTTCTTATTTTTCTTTTAGAAATATACTCATAGTAAACCAATCGCGCTGGTAATATCCTTAAGCGGGGTCAAGGTTTGTCATGAGAACAATGAAGTGAGTACCCTGTTATGACTGTTCACTAATTTTGTTATTTTGCCGATAGTGGCACTAGTAGCGTAATAGATCTTAAGTCTTGAAGCTATGCACCACACTGTATTGATAAAAATAAGCTGCAAAACTTTTGTCATTCAAGAAGTTTGGATATGTAAACGTTTTGGTGACTACTAAATTCTGGTGAGAGACCTGACAGCCGAGTTGGAGGCTTCGGCATTACGTAGTACTCATCCCTTAAATATGCTCATGGAAGGGACTGGCTAAAAAAGACAATAGTCAGTAGTTCCTAGCTAGATTTTTAAGGCAGGCTAATTTCCAACATCAATAGTTCGAGTAGAGGAAACTTGTAGTTTTTGAGCTCTCTCTTCCAGGTCTTGAGGCTCGGTTCTTTTTATCTGGTTGGACCCCTTCGATGATCACAGAGGTCTTTGCGTCTTCCTGCTTGTAGTTTTCGAGGTAATGATTGTCTATTTGAAGGTAATTTAGTTACAAATTGTAGCCTGGTTCGTTTTGGAGGGGGGGGGGACAACGGAGCTGCAGATAAGATCGATCAACCGTTTGCAACTCCTGTTTTTGTAAGCACCTGCAAGTAGGCATTAAGCGCTACTCAAGAAGTGCTAGAAACAGGGTGAGCGCGGAATGAGAAAAAGAGGAGTGAAAAGTACTAATGAAAAGATGATTGTTACTGGTGATAATATGGAGGAGAGATGCATGTTACTGCAGATACTAGGGTTGGGGAATACAAGGATGGAAGGGTGTATCATCAGTTACTACTGACGAATGTTCTTGATAAGCCATTTACGCTCACGTACTCATTCAGTAGTCGTTTGAAGGAGTCGACTGATGTAGCTGTTGCCACTTCCTTCGACAGCACGTTCCACAAAGCACATGCTGTGTGTGAAAAGTTAAATCTGCCTCTCGTCTTCGCCGTGTGGTGGGGTGTGTGAGTGGGGTTCCCACGAGACTGTCGGCTTTTGACCGATAACGTTGTTCTATTTGGGTGGTCCGATTGGTGAACGATATTGTGGGCTGTTATCAGGTTGCCTCGTTTCATTCGATAGCTTAGTGTGAACAAGTTGAGTTGTCTGAGGTGTTGCGTATATGTTCTCCTGTTGGTCCGACTACCAACCTTGTCGCTGTTCCCTGTAACTTCTCGGGAGTATTTGAGTCTCCCTTTAGTAGTGAGGAGAGGGGGACTATCATGTTGGACAACTCTAACAGGTTTTAAATACCATAAGGAATCGTTCTGGGGTTAAAGATCCGAGCTGCCTTCTTAGGAAGTGAATGATGGCGTTCGCCTTTGCTGCCATTCCCTTATAAATGCCAGTAGTGTCCAGTGTGTGAGAAAAGTTTAGTCCTAGGTCGTTTTCTGTGGACATCTTGGTGATTGCACACTTGCTAAGAGTGTAGCTGATTTTCCTCGCCTCTGGTGTGCGGAGATAAATCACCTTGTATTTCTCCAGGTTAAAGCTTGAACGGTTTGAGGCTGACCAGAACTGCAGCTGGTAGAGGTCATTTTGGAGTATCCTTGGATCCTCCTCGTCACCTATCATCTTCCATATTTGATGTCGTTGGCGAATAGGAGGATAGACGTGGAGATTTTAGTGGCGGGACCATTTATGCATAGTAAAAATAGGAGTGGCGTGAGAAATGTTTCTTGAGAACCTCCTATTCCAGTGGCTGGAGACTCTAGGTGTTATGGCTCAGAACCGATGTCAGTGGCGCAGATATGTACATACATTATCCTCTTCTTAACGACGCTATATCGAATCTCACCATTTACTCATTCTTCGTTTATCTCTTCTCGTACCTTATATTTCTTTCGACTTAATTTTCTTATCTTCATCTTCCAATTCACTGCCCTTTCCTTGATGTACTTATATGAGCTGTGACAACTCGGACCGTTACGCAGTAATGCCTGGTCCTAGGTTGATTTGGATAAATGGATGGTCTCAATTACTGATTATCCTAATCTAAAAGAAAGGCGAGAAATCACTTTGTGATAACCACAGCAGAATCAATCTGACGAACATTGTGTTTAATATTCTAGGTTCTACAATCATTAGAAGTCTAAAGAAAACTAGAAAACAGCAAACAAGAGCAAATTAGACAGGTTTCATGCGTGGCTGTGAGTGTATCAACCAGATATTCATCTTCTTTCAGATACTGGAACTTATTTACGTTTACCGACTACCGACACTGGCCGTATTGCTTGACCTGAAGAGGACATTTGACCCCGTCGTTCGAGAGATCTTACGGCAGTGTCTTTCACTGAAAGGGGTGTCGAGTAGGTGCATCACCCTGCCTCCATACTCAAACACCTATGGGTGTATTAGAGCCTATAGTGAGTTATCAAGCGACTTGTGCACACCAAGGAAATCCACTCTCTCCATTCTTATTCAACTTCATCATGGACGTACTTATTGAGATTTCCATCTCAGTATGGCATTGATTTTGTTAAAGGAGAATCCCTAGTAGATCTACAGTGTGCAGATGATACATCTCTGTAAGGTGAAGACGCTGAAAAGACAGTCCTATGAACATCTTAATTGACAACTTGAGAATGTTTGAAATATGTTTCTCACCCACCACCCAAGTGAAAAATGTTGCTCCAGGACTGGTCGTTGTTGGTGCTTTCTCCAACAATAGACAGTGAAGTGGTTAGTAGCATTAACCACTTCGGAAATCGAATCGACAAAGGTGGACCAGTGATCGATGAAATCTCTGCACGGATACAATATGCTCTCTTGGCATTCGCCAACTTACGTTATTTATGACACCGCCGTGATATCCGATTGTCGATTAGGGGTCGAATGTACTGCGCTACAGGTCGCTTTGTTCTATAATATGTGCGTTAAACATGGTCATTAAAACTGAAAGACATAAGAAGGCTTCAGGTGTTCGACCACCAACACCACCACCTTCGCGGCATAGACCGCAGCTCCTGGCGCCATTATATCAGTAACGTAGAAGTCAGGTGTAGGGTTTGAGGGAGAAAAGGACAGTCAGCTAGTGAAGTCGTGAACATTTATCGACTGAGGTGGCTGCGAAATGTGTTACTCCTGCCCTGTTACCATCTTCTCCGTGGCACAATGTTAGCTGAAGTAAGTTTAGGTTTTAAAATGGTTAGAAGTAGTCAAACCAAAACATAGCATCAGTCGTTGAAGTCTTTGACTGTTGATCTGAGTAGTGTAGGGAAATGTGGACTTCGCTGTTGAAGTCCATATGACAATATAAATAATTGGTTAGAGACTCTAGGTGACATGGCTGAGGATCGATGTCAGTGGGGCAGATATACCCACACATCAACTTCATCTTAGTCTTCAAACTGAATTTCAATATCCTCTCATTCTCCCCTGCCCTCTTTTGATCACATGCTAACACTTGTGACTGCATTCTTCTCTATTTCTTTGACTTTCATCATGTTATACGGCTATGAGGCATGGTCGTTGAGAGTGGGAGATATCAAGAGATTTCAGTTTTCCAAACAAATATATTACCGTAACATTGCTCAAGCGTTGTGGAGTCACTGTGTGAGCAATGTCGAGGTAATGCGAAGGATACGAGGCAAGAAAGGAGAGTCGGCTGATGGGGCTGTGAACCTTAACCAACTGAGGTGGCTTGGACATGCATTGCACATGCCAAGCCACCGCGTGCCTTGATGTGGAATTTTCGCCGAAGTAGGGTTGTGTGTTGGAAGAAGGCTGAGTGGTCAGACCAAGATGTGGAACCAGTCCATGGAGTCTGTGACTGTTGGTCTGAGCTATGTAGGGATGTGTAGGTTACATGGGCAGGGTCCCCAAGACCATAGGAATAAATAGTTGGAGACCCTTGGTGACATGGCTGGAAATCGGTAACAATGGTGCCAGTTTTCTCACTCTTTGACGTCTTCGAAAGCTTGAACGTTTTAGCTAACCTTCATTTTTCACATTCCTTTTCTTCCCACACCTTAATTTATTTTGATGTCAGTCTTTTTCTACTCATCTCTTCTTTTCATACTGTTTCGATGTGTGGTAGCTTGAACCAATGCACTGGTGTGCGAGGTTCAATCTGCATTTGATTCTCTCTCGTTTTAAGACTCAGTCGCTCATCACAGACTTAAATTCTAGGCTGTCTGAATCATCTCCAGTCCCTACATAGTCCCTTTTTCAGTGTGGTATCTGATAAAATGCCTTCCATAAGCCACACACATTTTATTTGCTCACGTTCAGCGTTCGAACTTTGATGCAGATCAATCACCAAACAGGTTTGGGTAGAACTCTGGAAAACCTTCCTTTTGATGTATTCTATGTCCTGGAGGTGAACAAACGGGACCTTAGTGATTGTAATAACTGTAACCTTTCAATTCAAAGTGCGCATTTATCACGTGTTTATCCAAAGACATTGTAGCATCAGCAGATGACCTCACTGGTATTGTTTTCTCATTAAGTATCAGAGCTGAGATGGAAATAGTCGACTGGATCCCCATTAATAGTCCTTTGTATGCGGTTAGGCTGGGATGTTTCATTAGAGTGAGGAATGACTGGCAAACGAAATGATGTCTCATCGTCATCTGCCCATGCTCCGATTGAAAGCAACCTGGATGAAGTTAAGGATGACTTCCAGCATCAGTTAAGTGGCATCTTATACAAATTGCTGTCGGCAAATATTGTAGTGATAACTGGGAACTTGAATGTAGAGATCGGGCTTCTGGTTTCAGAAGAGTTCTTTTAGTCGGTCAGTATAGATTAGTCGGTCGAAAGCTAGACAATGAAGGCCGTCTTCTATAGCAACCAGTCCATTCGGGCTGACGAAATCTGAGCGCAGATTCAAAATTTCTGTTTGGCATTTGCACAGTCCTGTCATCTCTAGCGCCAATGAGATATCCGACTACCTACTCAGCGAAACGTTTGTAGCGCTGCCATCCTCTCTTCTTATGTACCTCTGCGATACATAGCTCCTGAAATAAAAGTTTTGAAAGGCTTGCAGGTTTTTAAGCCTAAGTGTCTTAGCGTTGCTAACGTATGATGGAATCATTATACCAGCAGGCATCGTGTGCAGTGGTCTCCCTTATCTGTTGAATCAAGCAGGATTTGCGTAAGGACTGCAAGGCCTGGTGGCCACAGCGGCAAGTGAGCTGGAAGCAGCAGCTGTATCTAACAACAGTCTGAAGCTGTTCCAGCTCATCCTAGGCACCAGTCGCATGAAGCCTGTTGTCATTGATACGGTCTGTGAAACGGACAGTACGCCGATCCACAACGTTTCAAGTTGATTGGGACATTTGATGGAGCACCACTAAACGCGATTTAGCTGACATACTGCTCTTGCAATATGGACCTCAATTTCTTGTGCCCCACAATCGGTCAACACCAACCCAAGGTTTTGAACCTGGGTATTTCTATGAGTGCTGGCGTAGGTGTGACTGATGAGATTTCGAGGCGTATATTGAAAGCGAGCGTGCTATTCACTAATTTAAATCACTTTGATGCTGTCCTAACATTATACTTGCTGTAGAAAAGTTGAGTATCCAACCCGTCAATTTGGGAGGTTCTGCTCTAAGTCTATGAAACCGGTCTCTCTTATTTGAGGATGTTTGTCCACTTTGAATGTTCGATCACATTTATTTCTGTAAGATCGTTTTCATTTAGTGGGAAAATGTTATGCTTTCGAACGCTAATAGTTATATATGTTCCGAAACGAATATAACACACACGCTTAGCGGACAGCTTAGTACGCCAGAGCCACTGACTGCAACCCCGGGACGAATAGAGAGAAGACCGAAGCTGGCAGATGGGAGAGTGTATTACTCCGAGAATATAGTGATAAATCAATCCGAAGCACGTGAATAAATATACACATGAAAAATGACCTTGTCCTCAAGTTGAGGCATTCGCATAGTAAGAGTAAAGATTAACCAATTAGCGAATTACATTACAATGGGGGCAGAAAGTAGACTACTAGTCATACTGTAAAAATAGTATGGGAATGACACATTAAAATGTTCAGATCAGTAACAATGTTTTGTACAAAACTGGGACATCACAACAGACAACCATGCGGGTTATCCTGAGGTAGGCGGCAGATGTTTGTGCTTAATTTAGATTGTCATTCATTAACTGAGGCTGTCATGAACCACTGACTTTAGTGGCTTAGATATGTATCATGAATATCGTCCCATAGGCTCACAATCCGTTTACTGTTTACTTGTTCTGGGATTAGTTTAGAAAAGCTTAGACGTTGCTATTGTATGACGCGTCGCCGTGGGATGAAAGAGTTTTATTGTGTCAGTATCTGTCAATGCCGCACGGCTCCTTAGATGATGTACGAGAGATTACACAATTCATTGGCTTAAAACGATAGGATACATGACTTAGAATTTGAACCAGTGGCAATTATGTCGCAGTTTTCTTTCTCCTTGTTTGTCCTCAGGGAAGACAAAAAGCAAAAAGATTAAACTTTATACACGCAAAACCACATATAAAGACTCAACTATTACCTTATTTAGTTCGTGCATTGTATAAAGAAAAGCATCTGAAAAACAGTTTTGTCAACCAACTTTGTAATGGCGAACAGTTATAATAACCCTGCAGACATTAAGTATTTCAGCAATCCTATTATTATTCATAATATATTGTAAGCCATCACCCCTGTTAATATGTCTGAAAAATGTTGTACAATAAGTAAATTGATACTGCGAATTCTGTTCTGTAAACAAAATCATGGTTAGGAATAAAGCAACTACATTATTAGTATTACTAACATCGAGAAGTGAAGCGAAAATAGAGATTATTCCTTGTATTTATGCTTGGGACTGCTTCTTTAATAACCCATCAATGTTTTCGTCGCTTTTCTTTTCCAAATTTTATGTCTCGTTAGTGCTACTTTACCATGTTGTATGGCGCATCTCTTGGTGTCCTTGCTGTACCAAATTTGTATACTAAATGAATAAGTAATGAACTAGACAAATCTTATAGAATGTTTAATGTTAAACAAGTAATATTGAGCAGGCATCAATATTTGTATGCAACCATTTGATGTTGTCTGATATGATAATGCTGTTTCGTCAAAAGCCATAGGGGCTAAATATGAAGTATCGAAGCAGTCTCAAGTGATAGATATTGGTTATTTCAAAAGACCTAGGTACAGTCTAGGTGGTTTTGTCATACACAAATTGATAGCAGTTCAATAATACCATTCATAAATAATGAAGTCGCTGTGAAACAAAGTTTTTGGATTGTTCATTCTGACTGCTGTAGAGTTCCGGAACCAGATGAAACAGCTGTTCAACTCTTCTCCACTCTCACTAGTTGATAAAAGATTTTAGATTGACTAAATTTCTGAAACTGTCAGCGGAAATCCAAATGCGTTCATACTTAACGATAAAAAATAAACAATGCTGTAGGGCTAACCAGTATATATATATATCATTAGATTGGGCTTTTGCTCAAACAGTTTGAAGGGTCGATTTCATGAAGACCACATTTTTCATATCTGATTTTAAAAAAATAATGTTTTACTAACTTCTTCCACTTGCTTTTTTATTGATAACAGCGTGTTTACATGGCCCATGCACTTCGTCGCATTTCATACGCTACTTGTGACCCCGAAAATCTTCAGTTTGCGTTCCTTGCCAGAGAACCAAAAGCACAGCCTAATATTCAGTACTGTCATGCTTTTGTTACTGCTACGCCTGAAGCGGTAAGCTACTATTACATCTACAAACTCCTGCTTATGAATCATACTGAATAATTTTTATTTCAGGGATTTTCGTTTAGCTTGTATATATATATATATATATATATATATATATATATATATATATATATATAGGTGCGTAGTAACATGTCTTGAACACTGAACTACCTATAAGTAATAAATCAGGATCACCCACTTTCGTTGATATATCGTTAGATATATTTAACTTTTCTTATCATTTAGTTCCACTTTCTTTACTTAATACTACTGGGAGTTATCGTTGAGGTTGGTAATTAGTTAGCATTTAATTCGCCTTCACTAGTTATTAGTCTGTGACCTTAACATACTGAGATTTCATGATAATTAATTTAGGATAGCCTACAAATTTTCATTGATGTTTACTAACTTGTGAGTCAGTGACCATCTTCTGGTGATTTTCCCGAAGGATCTTGAATCGAAATTCCTCATAAGACTCTTAGATTTACAAAAATATAACGTACATCGAATATATCTATCTTTGTTCCTGAACACTCACTACAACACCAGGCTTTCTGGGAGTGAAAATTCTTATTACCGTTTCACGTTTGCCTAGACATATGCAACTCAGTAATCACCTTAATGTTCATGCGTCGGGAAATGAAGCCTTATTAGATGAAAAAGAAGGGGTTTAAACAGTTGAGTTGTTTACTGAAGATAGTGCCTAAAGTAAATGAGTCATAGCTTCATAGCTCATCGGTGTGGCTAGTTGATTTTCAGCCAGTTGATCTCAACTTGTGAGGTTATAGCATCCAGGTAATATCATTAACCCTTGCACAATAGTTACTGCATCTGGTCTTTGAGTTTCATTATTAGTAAGCGTCTAGACATCTGATACGTACTAAAACTTCTCATCTTCATATGCACTTCCGAGAAACTTCGAACTGACATATTTGATCGCGCCGGTTGAGATACAATCACATGTAATTTTGAATCAACTTGTGATCAGCGTCCAGTTAGGAATATCTTCTAGACAGTTTGTCTGTATAGATTGTTTATTCTGTGTCTGTCATTTTCAAGTCGGATAATGTCTCTTATTATGTTTGAAGTTATTTCTGATTAGGAAAATGTGGTTGTCAGTGCAGAATTATGGAGAACTATCACAGTTGTCATTTGGTTAGCAGGGAACTTCCAAGATGCGTTCAATATGCATTTCTACTTAGCTCGTCTTAACGTGCACCTTAAAGTTGCCAGTTAATGTGACTATACTCTTACTTTATGTTTCTTCGGGTGGAGTTGTTGACTTGTGATTAGATTTCTTTCTTTTAAGTCGCTGTGTGCGCAGATAAAAACCAGGGATAAGCTCTCAATTGTTTTGAATCCTTGTTAACGCTGATAACGTACTCTGACTATTTATTTTCAACGCATGAATGCTGATTAATTACCGGCTGGTATAGGGTTTTTATAAGTTGTAACATAAGTTCAGTAAACAGTCTTCATACCATTGTTTTACCGCTGGTGGTAGATTGCTGTGATTCAATATCTAATTGGTTGGAGTATTCAACCTTCAAGCTATGGGTACTGGGCTCAAATCTTACTCTCCCTATTTAGACCCAGAGAATCGGTTAGTATCATAAGGCCTCACTTGATAAGTTTAATTCACACTCTAGTAGATGAGCAGGTAGAAAAGTAACATTGTTTGACATTTTGATTGCCGGTTCGATTAATTTCCCGTCACTCCAAATTTTCCTGTGGTGGTTGCGTTTTGTATGCCAGACTTACCTTTGTCATTGAAGCGAGATTCTGAATTCTAACAGTATAACACTTTGCTTTTATGTAGGCGGAGGAACTAAACACAATAATGGGAGAAGCATTTCGCTTGGCCTATGCACAGCAGCGCCTTAATGCAGCATCTAACAACCTTGTTTCATTCCAGTCACCCAGTAAACATATGTCAGCGTCTCAGGTTCAACAAACACCGATAAGTGTCATGTGTTCTATTCCAATAAGCCAAGATGTGTCAGTGGGCATAAATTCTTCAAGGTTGGTTCATTTGTTTTCCCAGTCCTTTTTTATTTTTCTCGAAGCAACTGCAAAACGTTATCGTTCGTTTATTCAGCTTTCACAACTGTCACAGAATTGTGGCAAAGACTCTGGCATGCTTACGGGCTATTCGGTGATTGTCGCACACTAAACAGGTTTGCTTCGATAGTAGAGTTGATAAAATCGTCTAATATGATAGTCAGTATTCTCAAAGGTCTTTATGCAGAAAGTTTGAGTCATTTTAGGTGTAATTTCAGGCTTCACTGCTGTGTTTGGTTGGTGATGGTGCATTGGAGGAGGCCACCAACTATTGATTATGACATTACCGAAGAGAAGTTAAACATGTGTTTTGTTATTTCGTTCACATGAGAGTATTTCAGAAATACTGACTGAGTTTTTTTTCAACCCAATTTTACACAGAAATTGTATCGCAGGGAGTAATAATGTCGTCTCCACTTTTAATTAATCAGACTTCTGTAATATCTCAGTAGGTTGTCTTTAATTCCATTGATGTACTTTCCCACACGTAACCAGAAACATCCTGCGAAATCTGTTTGAAAGCCATACCAGTGTAGTTATCAACTGAGTAAGTTGATACTACGTGGATATGCTTGGTTCGGTCATTTCTCATTTTTTTCCAATTGATCTAAGTGACTTGCCAATTCAAAAGTTAAATCTCATCATTTCCCACACTCTTTTGTTTGATAGCCAAACTTCTCAAACTGCCAATATGGATCATAGTAACCATGCTCAGTTAAGTGTATCCAGTAAACCTCTACCACCCTTACCGGAAATCGATCAACCCACATCAAGTAATAAAACTGATATTTCTGTCCCATGTGAAGCGGACAACATTCCACAAAACGTCGCTATCGCCACTGATAAGCAACGAGGAAGTAAGCTCCACAAGTGAGTATAAATATAAATATAGTATTTATTTAGAAGTAGTATTCATCACGGACTGACATCAGTTGGGGAACCACTGAAAATCTGGGGGCACTGGACAGCTATTTCATCTTAGTATGGAACTCCTTGGCAGTACGCACCCACGACCCGGCTAGGGATGGAACTCGGCCTTCAGGTTTCTCGGCGAAAGCATTAACCATCCAGCCATTGGGTCGGTCAGTCCGTGATGAATACTGCCTCTAAATTTTTAAATCCCCTTTCATCTCAAAAATATATTTATTGAATAGTGTGGTTTGTTTTTTGAATATTTTCCCTCTACATTTACTTGTCTGCTGAGTCGTTTTCATTTTAATTTCTTTTCGATAACTTTTTTTGGTAATTGATTAAAGTGGTTTGTGGAGAAAACACAAATATGGCGCAACTTCTTTCGAGTAAAGATCGAGAAAATTGTTCTCCCTATAAGTTATTGATGTAAAAGGTAATTTTCATCACAGTTGGACACTGGTTGAAGTACACTTAAACAAGCAAGGATATATGAACAGCTGTTCGAATCCCCTCAGAGGACTTCTAGCACTCACAGACTTTTTAAAATTTTATTTGTTTTATCTTTCGCTCCTTTATAATTAAAACTATTGTCAGAGAGGAGCTTACAGTTTTCAACTGTCCATGATGTTTTTATTGCCCTGTAATATTTGTCTCACTGGAATTCTAATCCTGTTTTCCATTTTACAGACATAAACATCACAAGCATCATCATCGCCATAAGTTACGAGATGCGACAACAAGTACTTGTGATCAAGTAATTAGTTTTAATGATTCTGCTTTACTCACTTCACAGAAAAGCAGTGAAACGGAAGGGTTTTTAGGGAAAACAGAACAGTCTAAACCTCCTCCTCCACCACGCAGTCAGTCATCTGTAACTCCATCATCTCAGTGTCCAATTCAAGGTGCTGTATCCCTATCAGCACCTGAAAATCATATGAATCAGGATCCTAACGTCGAGAATTCTGTTGTGAAACGTCATGATAGATTACCTGAAACAGGAATAGACAAGACTACGCATAAGAATGCTGAGAAACATAACGACGTTCCACCTTTGAAACCTAAATCTGTCAGTGCTCAGTAAGTTTTTTGTATTGTATATTATTTTTTTTGATTTTCGTGTTCCAATGGTATATGACAACATATATACACAGTAACGTCAGTTACGCTACTAACATGTGTTCACCTGTGGCCAGAACGATAACCTCTAAAAAGTGTTACAGTGGCATTCTTATGCCGACGCCTCATTGGGTTAGGTGACTGACTACTAAATGATTATTCTAATAATTATTAAGTTTTACTCGTGAGTCGACATAATGTTACGTACAACTGATGCAACTTTTATTCTGTATATATTTGGAACTTTATTGTATATTTACTGACCTCATGTTGCCATTTGTTCTTTTTGTCTTACCTATTCCATTGAGGTTTTATTCCTAGTTTCACCACTCAATATTAAGATTTACTCGGTGAGTCAGACTTTGCTATTGACTGTAATATTTAGTTTCGAGCCTTTTGCTTGATTTTAGAATCTGCGGGAATGTTTTAATCTTATTTTGTAACCAATACAAGGTGCTTACACTCATTTTTATCCTTTGTGATGGTAAGTAATCTCATCATTGTGAAGTGATAAACTACAAAGTTTATTGTTAAAAGTTGATGTTGGAAGTTGGTATGCACTCTTTTGTTGTTGTGTTGTTCAGACATATTAACTTCGATTGACCTTGTTTATCAATCGACATGAAACCATAGATATGATACATCGTCATGTTTTTCCATCTGGTAAACTTTAAAAGTATATTGTCTTCTACATGTTTAAAAAAAGATCCATCAGTAAATATCTTGTAAGGGATACGCAGTGTACCACACCTAATTCATTATTCTGGGCAATGATTACCACCGTTGTCATGATTTTATTTCAAACTATGTGTGACCCAAACAACAGTTGCTATCTCCGTGTGATAATCAAACTTGCCAGCCGCTATGATCTAATCAAGCTATGCATGCGAGTACACTTTTTCTTACAGTGTCTTACCCTACCAGAAATATCTATCACTAAATGATAGGATTGAAATCAGTTATTGTTGAAGTATGTATGACTATGCGGTATACACTGAAACCGCACTGCTTACTCTTCATGCAATTCTTTCGCTTTATAAGTTTCGCTTATGTAAGGACAACGACAACTGGAGTAGAAATATGTTAACTCACTTCATTTATTTATGAAAAGTGGGATGTTTGTAACTTTTATACGCCTCAGATGCCCACGTCACGGAAATAAAGGAGCCCGAATCATCTACACCAAGAAAATATCCTAAAATAATTACTCCTTTTTATACATTTGCATTATGTAATAATTAGATGCAGTTAATCTCAAAACGTTGATGTATTTGCGCAGTTCCAATTGCCACATGTGACAACAGCATGAAAAGAGGAGATGAGTAGAAAAAGACTGACATCAAAATAAATTAAGGTGTGGGAAGAAAAAGAATGTGAAAAATGAAGGTTAGCTAAAATGTTCAAGCTTTCGAAGACATCAAAGAGTGGGAAAACTGGCGCCATTGTTACCGATTTCCAGCCATGTCACCAAGGGTCTCCAACTATTTATTCCTATGGTCTTGGGGACCCTGCCCATGTAACCTACACATCCCTACATAGCTCAGACCAACAGTCACAGACTCCATGGACTGGTTCCACATCTTGGTCTGACCACTCAGCCTTCTTCCAACACACAACCCTACTTCGGCGAAAATTCCACATCAAGGCACGCGGTGGCTTGGCATGTGCAATGCATGTCCAAGCCACCTCAGTTGGTTAAGGTTCACAGCCCCATCAGCCGACTCTCCTTCTTGCCTCGTACCCTTCGCATTACCTCGACATTGCTCACACAGTGACTCCACAATGCTTGAGCAATGTTACGGTGATACATTTGTTTGGAAAACTGAAATCTCTTGATATCTCCCACTCTCAACGACCATGCCTCATAGCCGTATAACATGATAAGAACGGACTGTAGAGGAATGTACTCTTCCTTTAGTAGGTAGTCGGATATCTCACTAGTTGGTGCCAGAGATGACGCAAGTTGGCAAATGCCTTTTTGGCTCTCTGTATCCGAAATGAGATTTTGTCAGAAACCAGACGGTTGGGGCTGATGTAACTTCTCAAGTAAGTGAAGTGGTCGACGCATCCCACCACTTCACTTCACTACCTACCTATCCTTCCTTAAACTAGGAGTAGCTGTGGACCAGTCCTAGAGCATCATCTTACATTTGACAGGTTGAAAACGCATTGCGAACATGCTCAGATTTCTTCTCAATGCTTTTAGAAAACCCTGTATTATGTGAGCATCTTCACACAGTAGGAAAATATTATCCGTATACTCGAAGTCAGCCTCAGATATCTTCCAGACACTGAGGCATCATATACTTGTTCGGTGTTCCGTTCACACTCAGATGACAGAGTTGAAAAGACACAATAGTTCACACGTAAAAATAAGTAAATACAGATAATAAACAGAATCATTGAGTACAAAGTTAGTTATACGGTGAAGTTTGTTTGTTGTTTGATATTCTTTCAGCTTTATAATTTGTTCTTTCCTATGAAGTTGAGTGGCGATGCAGTCACCTAGGCTGGTGATGAAAATTGCAGGAGGGCACAGCAAGGCTCAGAGTACACCAAACAGTTACCATCCTCGTCTTAAGTTACAAATCTTCTTAACTTCAGTGAACTTTTTTTCTTGCAGGAGCATCCGATTAACTCTGTAGTCTTTGTTGGCAATGTAGATTCATAATTTGTATTAGTCTAGTGAGACAATAACAAGCGGTGTATCTGACAGCTGATAAGAAGACTGGTCAAGAGACAGTTATTGTCTTTATGAGATTGCTGAAAATAGAAGTAGCAACTAGTAGCTGAAGAAAAAGGCGACTGAAATATGCTGTCTGCCAATCTATAAAAAACAACTTGTTGTTTTCCATAATTTCGCTAAACAATCCTAGAAGATTTAATGTAGGTGTAAAACTTGGTTTGGGCACTGTGGTAGATTTTAATTCTGTTCTAGACTGTTTATTTGATATAACGAACAGAAGTACAGTATTATTTACTGAATGACGTTTCGAGCAGAATTTATTTCTCACAACCAGGTCGATGTAATCACACAGGATTAGATTCTCAAGAAGGAATTCAAATCCTCTGTAGTGTTGCCATATATATAAAGAAGGCACATGGAAAATTTTTATGCGGGATTCTTAGCAATGCTGGGGTGGCATTAGGGTAGCATTTAAACCCACAAACTCAAGCAGAAAGGAATTTTGTAGGTTATACGATCCCGAAAGGTCAATAAAACAAAATAAGACAACCCAGTAAATACCCTGTAATGACTGTAAGGTCAAGTATATAGGACAAATAAACGGATAGTGGAGGACGAACATTTGGTGAAACAAAGAAAAATAGACCCCACTAAGATAAGCAACTTAGAAAAGAGCTAGACAATCCCTCTCCATACATTGACTCATAATCCCAGTATAGAGCAGAATAGGTTGACTTTTAAATCCAATAAAGCCTGGTGGAGGGATAGACTGGACACTGAATCTCTCTTCGTCCAATCAACAACTAACATATGTAACAGCAATGATTCACCACACATTGCAGATATTTGGAGGATTTCCCTATCATTGAAACAAAAGAATGAAGAACTGTTGGACCATATAGGTGAAGTTTGAAAGTCGTATGATCACTGATGAGCATGAAGAATAGATCCTGCTCAAAATGTCATTCAGCAAAACGTACTGTACCACTGTCGTCTATGTGAAATACACAATCTGATATGGAATTAGAAAACAACTTCTTTAGTCCATATAGAAAAACGCTTCGGAACATCGGATACGTTTGCGAAGACACACAGAAAACAAGAACACAGGACTTGGCATTGCTACTTAACAACAGTCCAGGGGCCACAGCTCATACCAGCACATCAAGCGGGAATTCACCAAGGTGAAAGTCAAGAAATAGAGAAGAATGCAGTCACAAGTGTTAGCATGTGATCAAAAGAGGGCAGGGGAGAATGAGAGGATATTGAAATTCAGTTTGAAGAGTAAGATGAAGTTGATGTGTGGGTATATCTGCCCCACTGACATCGATCCTCAGCCATGTCACCTAGAGTCTCTAACCAATTATTTATGTTGTCATATGGACCTCAACAGCGAAGTCCACATTTCCCTACACTACTCAGATCAACAGTCAAAGACTTCAACGACTGATGCTATGTTTTGGTTTGACTACTTCTAACCATTTTAAAACCTAAACTTACTTCAGCTAACATTGTTCCATGGAGAAGATGGTAACAGGGCAGGAGTAACACATTTCGCAGCCACCTCAGTCGATAAATGTTCACGACTTCACTAGCTGACTGTCCTTTTCTCCCTCAAACCCTACACCTGACTTCTACGTTACTGATATAATGGCGCCAGGAGCTGCGGTCTATGCCGCGAAGGTGGTGGTGTTGGTGGTCGAACACCTGAAGCCTTCTTATGTCTTTCAGTTTTAATGACCATGTTTAACGCACATATTATAGAACAAAGCGACCTGTAGCGCAGTACACTCGACCCCTAATCGACAATCGGATATCACGGCGGTGTCATAAATAACGTAAGTTGGCGAATGCCAAGAGAGCATATTGTATCCGTGCAGAGATTTCATCGATCACTGATCTACCTTTGTCGATTCGATTTCCGAAGTGTTAATGCTAATAACCACTTCACTGTCTATTGTTGGAGAAAGCACCAACAACGACCAGTCCTGGAGCAACATTTTTCACTTGGGTGGTGGGTGAGAAACATATTTCAAACATTCTCAAGTTGTCAATTAAGATGTTCATAGGACTGTCTTTTCAGCGTCTTCACCTTACAGAGATGTATCATCTGCACACTGTAGATCTACTAGGGATTCTCCTTTAACAAAATCAATGCCATACTGAGATGGAAATCTCAATAAGTACGTCCATGATGAAGTTGAATAAGAATGGAGAGAGTGGATTTCCTTGGTGTGCACAAGTCGCTTGATAACTCACTATAGGCTCTAATACACCCATAGGTGTTTGAGTATGGAGGCAGGGTGATGCACCTACTCGACACCCCTTTCAGTGAAAGACACTGCCGTAAGATCTCTCGAACGACGGAGTCAAGTGTTTTCTTTAGGTGTACAAAGTCTGCAACGTTTCAGGTATAAAAATCGTCAATTTTGGACGGAGACTTCCTTTAGTTGGTGAAAAGGCGTCACGTGAGGCGTAAATCATCATTTCATGATGAGTGATCATTATTCAGCAACGTAATGATCATCTGTAGGATGGTGATTTTGTCATATCTCTTTGTGAATCCTAATTTATATGGGTTTTGCGGTGGTACATGCATTAGGAGAAGTAATCGGACTTTGAATCTGAGTTTGGTTAGGCATTTCTCATTGTGGTTGGAGAAAGAATTACGTTGACATTTTCCAATGAATACTGGGGCACTTAGACACCATCGTTTGTAGGTGAAAGCAGTAAAGAAGACGATCACAGTATTGACTCGAAAACAGGTTTTAGATCATAACATAGGAGCCCTCAGAAGAGTATCCGTAAATTTATTGAGGCCTATGCTGTTGGAAATTTCAAATCCCGTCTGTGTAATCGAAAACAATTGTCTTTAGTAATGTTTATCTGATTTTGGCACCAAGGATGAAATGAGAATATATTATTCCTCCTTGTTAGCTTAATTTATTTTCTTTTCCCTACTCTCTTGTCACCTTCCACATAAAATTACCTTAGCAAGTAAATATTTGATGAGGTTGTTTGAGATGTGTTGCGCAAATCCATCACATTTTTCAAGTAAACTCCATCTTTTTACATGATGCAAACTTTTTTGATGTTTGGTCTTAATATGATTGATATGTTTAAGTTTGTCTGCTTTAATTTTAAATTTGCATTTTTATATGTGATTAGTAACCTACTATTATTTCTAGTTTCTTTTTTGATTCCATTTATCGCTCTTCACTTTTCAAAATGTTCATAATTATCAAGAATTCAGTTTAACTACATTCTTTTTACTCTGTTTGACAGCAAAAGATGTCTATAATTGTTGAAATATCATGAACCGAAATGCATATGTTTACGTTTATGTAGCGGCAGTGAATGAAGTTGTTTTGATAAGTTATCCCGTTGAACGTTTGTCTTCTTTATTGTTATAATTACCTTTTTTCCATGTTATTACACGGGGTTTACCTCCTACTTGAAGGCCGTAGAGAAAAGCAACAAATAAAGGATTGAAGTGACATGATTCAAAAATGGTTACACCAGTGTCAGTGTTCACTTGTTCTGTTTTAAGTCTTACTTACGTGGGGTATCTTGCCTCCTCGTGTTTACTTACCTTTTTGTTGTTGATCATTTCGATATATCACCCGTATTGACTTTTTTCCCGGTGTTTTTGTGAAGTGTAACAAATCATACCGAAAGACATTTGTACGAGGTTGTTAATTGTTCCTTTTTTTGCTGTAGAATTGTTTCTTTTTATGATGTTGTTCCACACTCATAAAGCATAAGTCAGTAGTGAAAAGGCTATAGGTATAGTTTCTCAAATTTCCGCTTGTCTGGAAAATGATAAAGAATCTTTTCACATATGTTAGTCGTTTAAGTCGTAACAACAGAAAAAATAAAGAAATGAAAACAGCACTGAAATAAACAACACAAAATTTATGTGTAGAATAGAGCAGATGGTTGCGGGAATTCATTTATTACCCAATAATTATGGAAAAATGAAAACGAATTTATTCACGTCACTTAATTGCTATTAAATCGTAATATCAAATGCCTTTCACTTAACGATTGATGCCATCTTGAGGATGCCATGCTAGTGACTAGTATTTCACTTCATAATTTCAATCAGAAATTAGTCATTCCATTGACTTTTTTTAGTTTTCTTTTTCTCCATTATTGTCCCAGTTGAAATCAGTCATTGGAAAAGATTGGAAACTGCTCATTATTGATGGCTTCATTCGAGTAATTTATCTCCATTACCCTTAAATATTCAAACACACATCATTCATTTATCTTTTATTTTGCAATGTTTACCTTTATCAGTTGTGGATATATTGTTCATCAGGATAATATACAATACTGTTTTTCTTGTTGGTGCAGCTATTAAACTCACCAAGGGTAATAACTGAATTCTTCTGTTAGCTACAACCAAGTAAATTACCACGGTAATAACTTCATTGGTTTTTTATTCGTACTCCCTTGTTTAAGCCATTTATTGGTGGTAACTATATTCACTGACTGTTTTACTAGTAGAAAACTGGCTAATTGGACGTTGTGCGATATTCTTATGTAGAAACTGCACGTGGTTTTGGTAAAATATCAATAATGTTATTACCATTTCTCACACGACCCAAAAGTATCTTTTTTTCTGCATAACTGACAAGAAGCAATTGTACTCAAATTCTTTTGATAACTGACACCAATATAGTCGATTTTTAATGATAATAATATTAGTCATGTGGTTGTTTTTAATACTCTGTAGATTATCACAAAACTTTTATGATATGGCTGATCATCGGAGTTGCGGTGGTATTTTATTCAACAAGGAGACTCTCAGTCCTGAGAAAGATATTCAAGAAAGTAACTGTGAGTTTACCGCTGATGGTGTGCTTGCCAGCACATCTACAGCAACTACAACGTCTTCATCAACCACTGGATGCTCAACTGCTACATCCGGTTCAGGTTGTCTAGGTTCTGGTTCTGATAGCAGTTTGCCTGCTGGCAGGCGTTGTACTTGTGGCCCAAGTTGCTCAAATGGCGAACATAGTTGTACAGCGGTCAATATCAGTCCACATCCTGGAGACGGTAGCAGGTTACCAAAACCCAGTGAACATCACTTACCTGTGCCTCTAACATCTCCATGCTCTACCCCAAACTTTTCTCCACACAACGTTGTAGACGATGTCAATGAATTGTCTCATGCATCTTGGTATTTACCGAACTTGCCTCGTGAAAAAGCTTTAGAAATGCTTGCTAGGCAGCCTGTAAGTTTATTTTTCTCATGCTTCATTCTGTATGCTTTTGTCTTATCTATCTCTTATTGCCGATGAGCAATGTCTCATGCCTGAAGATTGCCGTTCTGTGTGACTTTATTGTCACGACGTCGAGAAGTCACTTTACTACTTTTGAGTTATTTTTACAAGAAAATTGTTCCCCGTTATCTAAAAAGGGTGGTCTTCTAGTATGCCAATGAGTGGAGTTGTGGTTCATTGGTTTAAGGAGATGACTTTCAACCAATATGTCATATTTAGTTCGAACTCCAGTCTACCTACCGAACTTTAGGGAGCCAGATAGTAGTATCGTTATCCCTCACGAACTGCCTACTCCACGAATATACACGTCGTTGCTGAGTGCATTTCGATTTGATTTCAATGCTAATGCGTGTTTATCTATCACATAACCAAAATTAAGATTGAACATTCCTAAACTATTAAGCTACCTATTAACCAAAAATATACTGCATTAGAGAAAATGAATAATGATTGAGAGGTGAAAATAAATAAATTTATTAGTGTTAAATTCTCCTGTATCTTTTTTTCTCATTTCGTTTAAGAGATAAAAAGGAATATATATAGCGTATTCGGTACTAACTGTAACTGCGTTATGACTAAAAAAATCCGTAGTTATTGAGTTGCACAGGATATCCGAATTTATTCAATTAAAACATTCTATGAGCATAATTGATTATAGAAACCTAACTATTTAAAGAAACAGTAAAGGTTCATATAAGTTGTTATTCTTATCAGTAATTTACCACCGGAATTAAAATATTCATTATTAAAAGAAACAATGACATAGCAAGGAGGTAAAACAGGTTATACTGAAATTAAGTTATCAGGCTTGGAGTTGTTGTTGTTTTTAGCCTATAGTTCCTGCTTTCAAATATTCTTCGCCTATTACAATTTAAACAGCATAGTACAATTTTTTGTTTTGGATTTTCAATTGTGAAGAGAATTTATCTTCACTTTGTATTTGTGTGTATCAGTAAGGCACATCTAAAACCTCAAGTAAACTCTCATTCCTTCGAAAATTCGATTCTGTGTCACATCAACGATGGACGTTACTTCTGAAATGTATAACCAACATTCTATGCTTGGTCGTTAGAAATTGCCCCCAGCATTGTGAACCAAACCGAATTGCTTTAGTATTCGTGAATTAATTAAAAGGGTATGCAATTTCTTATGGTTTCTAAATTGTGTTTCCCCAATGCTTATACATGTATAGAAGGCTAAGTCAGTAATCAGGGTATATCGAATGAGGAAATTACATTGTCATATCCTCTTTTGTTTTTAAACCAATTACAAAAAAAATTATTTTGAATGTGTTTTTCACTCTTCCTCTATTATATTTATTGATCAATAACAGCCTGGCAGTTTTGTCGTTCGGGATAGTGGAAGTCATCCAAATAGTTATGCGTTGTCGGTACGTTCCAGCAGTGAGCATATGATCGGTAGTTGTTTCCATTCTAGACAATCACACCTACCATTAAGTCAACTAAAAGACACAGTTTCTTCACTAGGATCAGTCTATCCATCGTCTGCAAGTGGAATAACTCATTTTCTTATTCAGAGAACACCTGGAGGTGGTGTCAAGCTTAAAGTAGGTGAACTGAAATGTTATTGTTTTTTGATATGCCTCCTGTTTGTTGACTCAACAAAGTTAATCCATCGTATTTTTAGTAGACACTGTAAACTATAAACCATTTGAAAACAGTATACTTATTCTGAAGCCAGTCGAATGTGATGGTAGTAACAAGCTTGACATTATACGATAGTTTCAACTGTCACGATTTGTATTTAGATTGGAATTGTTAGGTGTCAGATTGAGATGAATCAATTCAAGGGCTACTAGGCTGGCTACAGATTGCCGCACTTTCCAACCTACTCTTGACCGTATCTTAGATGTGTACTATGGATGATTATGAAATATAATTGAAATAGCTGTTATTTACTGTTTGTTATATTACCAGTAGTTTTCTAACTGATGTTAACTTATAGTTAAAATCATCTAAACAACTTGCTAGAAATGCTTATTCCTTAAACCTGAATGCTTTATTTCATAAAAATAACGAAGGTTTCTCAGAAATCTATTATCTTGAAGTAAGAGTGTCCTATGAACTGCTATTTTTGGAGTAGCAATTTAAATAGCCTTCTAGTCATTAGTATTATCACCAGTCGAGGATTAGGTGTATATAGGGATTTTCTTGTGTGTATTCTTACCAATCAGATGTTTGACTGTCTTCAGACTAATCGAATGTTTTATGTTTAGATTTTGAATATCAATCAGCTGTGTTCTGAGTGTTTGGTCACCATCACTAATCGTTTTTGCGCACTTATAGTGATGATTAGAATGTTATTGAAACCTCTGCCCCCAAGGGATATCAACCCGGAGAATAATATTAACTCAGTCTCCGTATTACGGGCCATAGGGATTCACCATTATTTTAGTTCCTAGTCTGGATTCTTCCCTATATTTTATTCTGATTATTGATTGCTCACTGAACAAATAGTTGTTGTATATATGTTTCATTAAAAGCAAACACTGTTTCAGAATATTTTTGCAGTATACATTCTTATTTTAATTATTACATCCTTCTTAAACTAATACCTTTAGTTTTTCAGTGAATATCGTGGTAGGATATGCTTTTGAAGGAATTCTATTCTTTTTTTTTATAAATCAGCTTTGCACCTCATTGTCTTACTTTTTAAGAATTTTATTACCATCATTATTTGATCAGTTAATGTTGATATGGTTATATCATGGCTTTGCTTCGACAGACTTTAGATATCTCTTAAATTCGTTGGTCATTTAAGGTAATTTTTAGCATAAGTATATCACAAGTAGTAGTAGTAGTGGGAAACGAGAAGACAGAGACGAAGGAATGCTTACTATTAACATGTGGTACAGGAGTCGTTAAATATGGTATACTTTTCACTAAGACAGTCATTTACATAATGTGCTTCATCTCCTCTTCTGCTTCTCTCTTGATTTGTTCTTAATACGCCTGCGTTGTCTCTTGGGTTTCTCTGGGCAGAATCCTTACCTATTGCTGGTGATTCCCTATGATTTCTGCCGCCCTGTCAACATATACTGCTTATATGCATTCTTATCAGCAGCGCTCACAGCAGTTGTAGTATTGTGAGTGGTAGTATGATTACGAGTAGTAGTATAAGTAGTATCCATGATATAGATATGTCGAGCAGTGAGTACTTGAACTGTGTTAACTATCGTTTTATAAAGTACAATAGTTGTATATTTACACTTTGTTTAGGAGGATTAAAACTTCTGTTCGGGAAATAAAATAGTCGAGTTAGTTCTGCTTGAGATGCATCTTTCAGGTAATGATTATCCGGAAGGTTTCATGTATAAGTATTCAAAAGTCTGTTCTACAAGGAAGAATGTAGGTAGTCATGGTTAAGAAAACACCTGTATGTCTGTTCACTTGGCACTTAGAAGAAATGATATTTGAGAAAGTATTAGCAGAAAGTTTGGAGTCTCTATCTCCAGATCATATTCAGCTTCATTCGGTTCTCAGGGCCATTCGAAATCGACATGTTCCTATTAAGCATCACCTCCGATTGTGTTTATGAGTTGAAATATAATTGCAAAGCAAGTATATCGATGTGATGAAAGGGTGAAATTGTGTTTTTTTCTGACCATTTTTCAAAGAGTCTGAGATTGAACGGTTCTCAGTAGCTGATTATTGAATTCAAAACAGCGTAGATATATCTGCAATCTTAAGAATAATCGGCAAAGAGTTTCTCTGCTACTTCACTTTGGAAAATAATAGCAACTAAACACTTCAAACCCTACCTCTGTGTTCAAAAAGAGAGCACTCAACCTAGCGTTATCTTGGTTACTATATGTTTAGTGTTTTCTTATCCGTTCTACACATTGTGCATAATACGACACTCATTGGTTTGTGCATGTATGGTAAATCCGTTATTAGTATGCTGGTTACTTGACTATTATTTTTTCCCAAAACCCTCTATCAAGACTCTAGTATCTTCCCTGCAAGTACTTATGACTAAACAAATTTTATCATTATCACTCATATTGCTAACATTCTCGAGTAATTGATCTTGCCTGTTCTGTTTCTTCCTACTGTACATGGTTACTTTGTTCAAACATAAAAGTTTATTTCTGACATAACTCTTTGTCAATTCTGTATTTATTTCAGTGTATTTTCAGTGTTGGTGCAGTTGCAAAATAAATTACTTTAAAAGTCTTATTCTAGTTTCTTTTTTAACCATTGGTAACTACTTTATTACTTCTTGTTTGTCCCTCTCTTTTGTAGAATATTATATAACAGCTTGCATCGAAATACATTTATATTACGCTCCAGTTGCTTTATAATTGATCAACTAGCTGACCCTATGAAAATGAGATCATTTTTCCCCGACTAATTTTGAATATGACTAGCTCTCTCCGATAACTTTTTTATTCTCATATAGATGTGTGTTCACAAAGATGATTTCGTTAAACTACTGTCTGACAGTATAACTGTATAATCAATTTCATTACTTCAGTTGCATGGACAGAAATATGCATATTAACCAACTGACTGACGAGAGTTCCAAGTTCTTAAGGATTTTATAAAATTCCTGATAGCTTATTTGTCATTGATTTACACTACTCTAATAACACCTGTGTGTATAGTTGTTTCGATACTGTGATATGATGGAAAATGTATCGTGTCATCTAATTGGTTGTTTGTGTTTCTGAACACGAAAGCAGAAGGTAAGGGTTCCTTGTCCATTGTAATCATGCACAGATTTGATGCTTTTCCTATAAGTTGAGGATTCAGAGAACCATTAATTTCAGAAAGTTACAAGAGTTGCAATGTGATTTTTTAGATGACTTGGACGGATGATTCTATGATTCTATGTGTTTGACTTGTATATTTTGTTGAAGCTGTGGAAATGTACTCTCCCTTGAACGACAATTAGGAGACATTTCTTTAGACAATTAAGTATCTATTCATCCTTTCGAATTATGTTCGCGCATAAATGTTCTTGGTTGGTTTTTTATTGTTCAGAAACCAGTCGTTTGACATAACTATATAGTATTTAAGATTGTTACTTTGGAAATTCGACGTAAAATTGGTAGTAAATCACAGAGGCTCTTGTTTTTCATTATGAAGAATATCTTCGTCTTAGGTATACATGCCCTCCGACTTTTCTGATTTTTTCCAGGGACTAGAAAAAGAATGGCCATCTCTTGCCTGTCTTGTATTGCACTTAACTGTGATGCCTGAAATGCTTCCTTGTCCACTCAGGCTTCCACGAGCAGCTGCAAATCCTACTTTCTCACCTATAGATCATTGTGGTCATGGGGATTTTGAGAAACCTCCTGATGTTACACCATCTCATTTTCGTCCAATGTGCAACGCCTTACAACGTGGAGCGGATACAATTTCACTAGATGAAGCTTTAGCCCGTATGACAGATGAAGACGAAGATTATCAACGACTCTCTGATTTCTCTTCGATTATGGCTGATTTAAAACTGCAGCCTAAAAGCATAATCAGAAAAATAAAGTTTCATCTTCTAAATCCGGTGGTCGAGGAAGATAGATTTTTACTTTGTTGTTGTTCTACAACTTTATTATTAATCACTTCAACTGTTACCGGTACTGCAACTACCTATTCACAATCGAATATTGTATTTACTTTTCACTTTTGTAGAGTTTCTCCTTTTTTCTGTTCTCTTCGCTACTATAATACATACTACCTCTATGAAAATTAAGTTTATTACGATAAATCTAGTCTGAGTTTCATTAATTTTTTGTCTATCTTTTCTTTGAAGGCAATAATTATCATAGTGGCTTATATTAATTATATGATACACTGTATCTTTTGTATAAGGTAGTTATATATAAGGTAGTTATATTCGGTGCATCCTATGTATGATTTCCTTTTCCTCATGATTTATATATATATATATATATATATATATATATATATATATATATATATACGCCTATGCACATTCTTTCTATTTTATTTGCTGGTGTTACTGTCATCAATTTCTGTTTCTTTTTACTTTCTAATGGTTGATGTCGTATATAATTCATTAACTAACCTTTTCATTTTCTCTTTCTTTCATTGATAAATAAAATTGTAAATGTTTATTTTCCGTTTTTCTTGCTTTATATTTATTAATTTTTGTGATATTTTCACCTTTTAGTTTGTTTCTTTCTAGTGCAATACTTGAGAACATATGTGTACTTTTAATTTCCCCTGTTTTTATTACGCCTTTCATTTCCTATGACTGTTTCTTTCAATCTTTATTTGTACTCTTATGAAAGCAAAGTAAATATACTACCTAATAATTTTTCTTCATTTGGAGATGAATTAAGGCATTTACGATTTAGTTGTTATTATTTGTGACAGGTAATATAGACACTTCCGATAAATATGACATGCTTATATCATGTATTTTTATTATGTAAAAAAGAAATGATCTCTCCTCTTAACTTATATACACATATATACACAAAACCATTCTTCATTGAAAATGAACAGTATTTTTTTCGTTACTTTTTTGCTTCCTGTTTCCTCCGTTAAATTACTTGAATAAAATGTCTGATTGAATCTGGTGTTTTCTCGAGGATGTAAAAAGTAATATTGTGTTGACAGATTTGGACTGAACGACAAATAACCTCGCGCATATCATCCGAAAGTTTATCTGTCTATTCAAGATCTAGTGCTGTGGTAATTAAAGTCTTACTTTGTGCCTATGTGACCTAGGGGTTGTTTATGTTCCATCATCCCGATTTGAGTAATGGTGTTCGATTATGGTGACAGCACTGTGTTACTTACTCTATAGGCCATCAGTACTCTGTTCTATGTGACATTTCATTTACAAATAATCAGTTCAGTGGACTAAATGCATTTCCACTTTTCTGTTACAGTGGTGATAATTAAACTGATTAGTAAGTAGGAAGAATCGATCGCTGTAGCATATAGTTGTTAAATGTCTAATAGTTGTGTCTAACTAATATTTTATGAGTTTTGTGACTTAGATTTATCCTGAGGAGTCAAGCTGTACTTTTTCCATATGTTGGTAGTAACATGGTGTGACAGCTATCGATAAAGTTTTAGCCGTGTAGCTAAATGTAGGCTTTCCAAGGATTTGAGATTATATTATATTATCATTTGTCCCTTGGGTTCCTAGTGGAATATAAGGGTTCAGTAGCACGTCACCAGCGCACTCTCTCCTCTACAGTCTTTTCAACATGGCTCCACCACTGACCATAATCTATCATTTCTTCCTCGCACGATCTCATCCATGTCACCCTCCGATACCCAACCACTTTGCGTTCCACTCGAGGGACTGACCTGGCACGTCATATCCCCAAACAATCTTCTCAGTGTATGTCCAATCCAATCAATCTTCACTTCCGTCTTGAGCATATTAGTTGGGCGATGGGTACTTGGTTGGTTCGTTGCCTGCCAGCCAGCCAGTCAGCCAGAGTTCCTTGTTTCTTAATCTTTCTGGTCATCTGATCTCCAGCATCGAGTGAGCGTAGGTGGCAGCTGTTGATGTCATGTATGTCTGCAGTTCGTTGCAAATGCTTTGTGTAACACGCCAAGTCTCTCAACCATCACATACAAGTACTGAATTAGTGTTGAAAATCCTCATCTCTTTCTTTACGCTGAGTGCAATAGCCTGCAGTGATTTCAGATTAACGCAGGGAAGCCTGTCTTGTCGTCTTTCCCATCCTGGTTGCTTTCACATCCTCATCTGTGCCACCACCTCCATCTGTAGTTGAAACGATGCTGCCTGTCTAGGTAGGTAGGTGAAACAGACTACTTCCTCTAGATTGATAGCTGTTAATTGAGGCATGGCTCAGAAGCGATCATACTAGAACAAGTATATTAGTACCCTATCATCATATCATATTTCGCTGCATCTTCTTTTGTTTAGTGGCTTTCGGTGACTCTATATGATGATTTTTTCTTTCCTTTGTTTATCTACTCTGTGCTTTTTATCTTGAACTGTCGATATGATAATGAGGTGTAGCGAACTGAACTGACAATCTCAGGCCTTGTGTTTCCTCGTTTGTCCATTCGTAATAGCGTATCATATCAGACTCAATGCGAAAATTTCAGCATTCGAGAAGGAAAATCCTCTTATAGTCTGTGAAATCAATGTTAAGAGTTGCAGCGCTTATTAAGCTGAATGGCTGAATAACCTCACTGCATCTCACCTTTACGAAGGAAATTTTGAGTGCTTGGTATATGCTGCTCAGAATAATTTCCTGAAAGGATGGTAACCAGTCACAGGTATGTAGATTTAGATGGCATAGTAATTATCTTTTTAAATATTTTTAGGTGACTTAACTTGCGTGAAGGGCACCATTTTAATTACATCAATGGATTCGCACATCAAGTAGCTTGAACGGTAATAAAACTACTGAGGAATTAGAAACTTTCATCTTAAATATATTTTTAAAATTGATCGCTGTCGATGAATTGCACTAAATATTATTCTCGATTAGCTGATTGTCAGGATTTCGGTTCTAGTCATTTTTGCACTTTTGGTAAAGATGGATAGTGGGTAACAGTGGAATTCAGGATGCTCATTTAATCCTATTCGGGACTCGTCAGCTGGAAGTGCCCGGCTTCCAGTGAGTTATATTGTTCCCACCGGGATTCGGACAGGAGCCCATATCCCAATAGAGACTGATCAATTTGGTCCAGTCAACAACGGGATAATACAACCAATTATACTACTTGCACTTTTGGTTTTAAATCGGCAGTTCTTCCTGCCATGCTTATTAGTAATAAAAAATAAGAAGTGATATTAATATAGATGGTTTTATGAGGCTTATGGTTAACGTAAATAACCAGAATGTAGAAAAGTACTAAATTCGATCTCAACAAGAAACACTCAACAATATCATTGAATATTTTCAGTCAGCTATTCTTAGTGCCATAATGTCTACATGTTTTGTCCTTTTTTCACTGGTTTAGCAAGTATTTCACTGCTGTTATCAGTCTATTTTGTTTCTTCAACACAGTTGAAGTGTGGCCTTTAATATCAGTCATCCTTTATTTCGTTTATCGGAATTATATTGACCTCGGTATATGGTAGCCTTGAAGTACCAAGGATACACGAAGTATTTTCAAAACTGTACATTCAGTGTTTCACTTCTGATATATTTTCAAGACAGAAGTGGCTTATTAAAGCTTCATCTTTCTATATTTCAAGAAGTATTTCCAGACGATTAGGATTAATATAGAGTAATTCAAATCAGCAGTGTATAAATAAAACTCTGCTTTTCTCCTCGGTTTTTATCAAAATTATTTATTTCATAAGAACAAACGATTCACTGTGATCTTTGGTTATCTTACAGCATGAAATAAATAGCTGTACAAACTATGTAGAGAAATATAGTCACTATGTAAAAGGTTAGGAATTAGGATTTTATTAAATTACTGAGATCGAGATATGTGTGATGGTTTGGAGGGTAAATTTTCTGCACTGCTTAGTTTGGTCCATATTGTTTTAAGGAGACGAGAAGGTTTGTCTACCTGAAATTATTCAAAAAGTAAACAGATCATTATTTATTTTTATATGATTCGAATAAATTAGAGACTAGCAGTAATACTATAAGCAACTTACAGTCACTACTGAATTTTCTCAGTCTGCACACTATTTGACACATTTTTATCCTATTGAAAGGAATTTAATCACCGAAGCTAAACTTTTCATACAGGTATTTTAACATGTTTTCAGGTGACTGCAACTACAAAATAAGTGGTTGTTAAACGTTCATCATAAACACGCTGCTTAATGTAGGTTTTGCACGCATTATGATGTGGACTTAACTATACATAACTTACTTGCTTTTCTATTCCACCCATGAGTTATTTTTATTTTTAGCATAACAGATTTTGGTATAATTATGTACCGATCATGACAGTCATACTTCTCAGTCATGCATGGAAAACGAAGAACTGGGAAAATGTAAATAAGTGGATATAACGAAGAATGCGGTTGTTTTTCAAAGGCTAGAATGAGGTGTGTGGATGAAACCTTGATATAGTTTCCTGGAGTTTTCAGTCTACAAAGCATAGTTTTCAATAGATGCCATGATCTGTTTCACTATATTATAGATGATTGCTTCTAAACCAGTAGTTTCCAGCCATATGCTACCAGGTAGCCCCCTTTGGAGGTAGGTTGGCTTCAGTGTTTTGGTCCGCATTTGGTATTCTCGTATTATTGATCGAATATTATTCTCACTTTGTGTAGCGAACCAAAAATGAGGATTATTTTTGGGTATTTATTTTAACTCCAATCGCGTATGGAGTGATAGAAGTTTACATTCTCTTCAAAACTATTTACTAGGTACATTCTTAGACCTTACCTCACTGAATTTATTCACATCTTCTTATGTCATGTTAAGTTGTAATGTTTCAGTAGGTAGATTGTTTTTCTACCTTATTTCAAGATTCATAAATTGTGTTGATAAGATAGTCAACAGAATTTTCAACACCAGGAAAAATTCAGAGTATCGATATATGAAAGTTAAAAAAGAACTTTTAAATATGATATACCTGCTCATTATATGATTCACTTTTGAATTGTGTTGTAATTTTGTCAATAATCTGTCCAAATATTTCCTTTATCGCTGGGTCAGGATCATTTGAACGCATATTCCGTAGAAGTTTTAATAATGCAGAGCTTTTTACTCTGTTAAATGAATTTTCATACTGCTCACGCGTTCTATTATTTGTATTAAGTGTATTTTTAACTTTTCCTCTTATATCTGATTCTAATAGTACATTTAATGCTTTTAAGGCAACTATTCGTTTAGCGTTTGATTTTTGCTCTAAACCCCATATCATACTTGTCCATATAGGTGATAATGAATTGAGGTTTTGTTGAATTCCATTTTTGTGCAGACAGTATTGTATATGAATAGGTGGTCCCATTAGATAAAATATAGGGCGTCGAATCAAATCCTTACTATAAGTATGATTTGATTGATCATGGATCTGATGTATACCGCCGTCATTTGTTTCGTTCCCATGTGCTTGTGATTCGTTCAATCGAGATATTGGTTTTAATCCGTCAAACGTCGAAAAATTTCATTTATCTGAAAAATTTATAGGGAAGCAAAGAATGTTAACAGTTGTGATGTAACAACCAATACATCTTCGCTTCCCTCTATGAAAGCAAAGTAAATGTGGGGACGACAACCACGAGGACACTGAGTTTTGGAGTGACTTTCATTATGTCCGAAGGGCATCAAAGTCTTTCATGCAGTAGGAGCCAATCTCCTCCACGATCATCGTAGGAAGATTCAAATCAGAATGGAGGAGAGCTACAATCATAGACTGCTACGCTACGCTACGCACCTACAAATAATGGAGAGAGAGAGAGGAGGGAGGAATTCCTTAGACAACTGAAATCATTAATGGACAAGACCTAACTAACCCCAGTTGGTGACATCAAGATTCTAATGTGTAGGGTGACATGAATGCCAAAGTGAGGGGAGGGGATAACACAGGAGGCGAACTCATCCATCATAGGCGGAGAAACACTCGGTGAAATGAATGAGAATGGAGAACTGTATACAGACTTCTGCGCACTCAACGATTTGGTGATTGGAGTCAGGTAGTGTGTACCAACACAAGGATATTCACAAGGTGAGCGACGTTGATTTCAGCAGACACCAGGACACACTAGAAATGAGATCGACTTCATTCCAATGTGACTAAAGTGGAGATGGAGACGCAGCCAGCCTACTGGACGCTAGATCAGATGAAGAAGGGGAGCAGATGTAGGTTCACACCACTGACTATCTGGTGCAAGGAACCTAGCCTGAGAATCAAGTTGGGAGCCAAAATCAAAGAAGCTGGTGATAGACCACATCACAGTTGAAGTTGAGCACCCAGAACAGGAAGTGAACTGAAGAATGAGACTAGGAGAACATCTTCACATTGGGCAGTCATGAGGAAAAAATGTGAGACATTTGGCCGGGGACCCGTGGGACAGAAACTGCATGGAAGAACACTGGAACTGTGTGAAAACGATGTGGAAGGAAACCTGCATAACCGTGTTAGGAAGTAAGAAGAAGGAGAAGCAAGACAAGTAATGGTTTTCTGCAGACACGTGTAAGCTGAAAGAGAATTGAGAGGAAGATGGTGAAGCAGTGAACCAGATGAAGCAGTGCAGTGCAATTCAGTGCAGGGATGAACAACGAAAAGAGTAACTGAACGCAACGTATGAAACACTACACTTGAGAAATAAGTGAAGAAGGGTGTGTCGAAAGAGGAAAGACACTTCTACGACTCACTTGTAAGTGAAGGAGAAGGAAGCACTGCAGGTAGGCGAGACAGAGACCTGACAACATTATATCAAATAAGCAGGTTACCATCTGTGAGGGAAGAGAACAACGGAGATGAAAGCAATGAAAGACAGTGAAGGAAGGTTAGTTACCGCTAGAGAGGAGAAACAAAGGAAGCGATGGGCCGACCACTTCAGAAAGTTCTTGAGTTGACTATCACCACCACCACCAGAAGCATCTGCAACTCGTCTAGAAATACCACTAGCAGCAACCGAACTATCAGTGAAGACAAACAGTCCGACAAAAGTCGAAGTGCTGAGTGCCACGCCACAAGGTTGCTGAAGGCCAGGAAAGCAGTAGGACCAGATAGAATTGCTCCAGAAGCACTGAGAAGAGACTTGGAGACAACAGTGGACATGCTGACACCACTGTTGCAGAAGGTTTGTAAGGGAGGAAGGAAGGAGGGAAAGGTATCTATCAGTTGATTGTAAGAAGGGCTACCTTGTCAAAGTGGCGAAGAATGGTGACCTAAGTGTTTGCAAGAAGTGGTGCGGAATCATGCTCCACCTCTGTCCACCCCTTGGAAGATATTGAACGACATGATCCTGGAAAGGCTTAGAAATGCTCTGCACTCAACAGGCTGGCTAGCTGGCTGGCTTCAGGAAGAACAAATCATGTGCTGATCGAATTGCAACGCCACGTCACGCCACGCCACGCATCATCATGGAACAGAGGATAGGATGGCAGTCAACTGGATCTTTACCTCAACTTCATCGATTTTGGAGATGCTTTCTATGGCTTCAACAGTATTGTTTTAGTGTCACAACCTTTATTAACCTCATTTAACAGCAGCTATATGCTACATGGCAAGTGATTCACAATGGAAAGCGGCTCAATGATACCTTCGAAGTGAAGGCAGGAAGGAGTAGGACAAGTTTGCCACCTACTCTCACCGATTATATTCCTGATTATGGTCGACTGGATGGAACTGGACTGGATCATACAACAGATAACTGTGATGAGCTGTGAGAAGAGAGGCATAGGCTGGCCGGAGCAATGGAAAGACCTCAGAAGATTTGATTTCCCTGGTGATGACCTGTGTCTAATATCGCACAAACTGGAAGATCTACATGCGAAAACTAACAAGTTGTCAGAAGAAGCAAGGCAGGGCAGGTAGGCAGGCAGTCAGAGCAGGGCAGCGAAGACGGGACTTCTTCAGGTGAACATAGAGAAGACAGAGTTGATGAAGATACCAAAGCAACCATGCAACCTCAATAAGATGAAGAAGAAGAAGCATCAATCACTGTCGACAGGAGAAATCTGAAGGAAGTAGTTGTTTCACCTACCTACCTAGACAGGCATCATCGTTTCAACTACAGATGGGGTGGTGGCACAGATGAGGATGTGAAAGCAACCAGGATGGGAAAGACGACAAGACAGGCTCCCTGCGTTAATCTGAAATCACTGCAGGCTATTGCACTCAGCGTAAAGAAAGAGATGAGGATTTTCAACACTAATTCAGTACTTGTATGTGATGGTTGAGAGACTTGGCGTGTTACACAAAGCATTTGCAACGAACTGCAGACATACATGACATCAACAGCTGCCACCTACGCTCACTCGATGCTGGAGATCAGATGACCAGAAAGATTAAGAAACAAGGAACTCTGGCTGACTGGCTGGCTGGCAGGCAACGAACCAACCAAGTACCCATCGCCCAACTAATATGCTCAAGACGGAAGTGAAGATTGATTGGATTGGACATACACTGAGAAGATTGTTTGGGGATATGACGTGCCAGGTCAGTCCCTCGAGTGGAACGCAAAGTGGTTGGGTATCGGAGGGTGACATGGATGAGATCGTGCGAGGAAGAAATGATAGATTATGGTCAGTGGTGGAGCCATGTTGAAAAGACTGTAGAGGAGAGAGTGCGATGGTGACGTGCTACTGAACCCTTATATTCCACTAGGAACCTCAGGGAGAAAGAAAGTAAATTGGGTTGTAGGCATCTGGCTGAGCATCGACCGTTTTTACAACAAATCATGAATGATCGACGAACTTTTTCTTTTCTTATATGAACATTTCTGGTTAACGTCTGCAATTTTTTTATTGTCAGTTCATAATTACATCTAATTCTTTTATAAATGTAACAGTTAGACAGTTGTTCAAATGCTGTCTCTCGATGTGTTTTATGAGATAGATTATTATGTGTATTATTATGAAGAGTTGTTTAATAATCATTTGTTAATGTAAAACATAAGATTAAGTCGCAGAATAAATGTATGTTATTTAGTTTCCATCATTGATTTGCATAGGATTTAGTAGTCGATATGTTCACATTGAAGTTTCTCACAGCTGAGTAGTTTTCCTACTGCACAACTGTATTGCTTACAGAGTTTCCGTTGGAAACCAGTTCAGCCAATATCACAAGGTATGATCTCTGACATGTGTGCCAAGAACTAGCAAAATTTACTACGATTCAAGTCGAGTATCTAGTATCTAGTGAGTCTGGTCTGTAGATTTCGCCAGTTAGATCAGAGAGATCCAAACACTGGACAGCCATTCCGTTCGTTTTCAGCTGAGCTCGTCAGCAGCATGCCCGTTAGTTCATGACACTTCTGTGTCAGAGATCATACTTTGTGATGCTACTTTGGTGCTTTCCAACAGAAACCTATTGACAGCACAGTTGTGCACTTGAGAAGGCACTCAACTGTGATAATAGTTCATGTGAAGCGTGCAATTTGTAAACTATAGTTATTGCGGTTTATTTAAGTCAGGTAGCTACATTTAGCTGAATCGAGACATTCTTCTATATGACCTGATTTGTCTGGTTACAGCTCTGGTGAGCTCAGCTCCAATCAACAGAAACAACCACCCGGTATTCAGATCACTGTGATCAGGTTGACGAAATCTACGAATTGGCCTGTGTGGTACCTTACTACTCAGGTTGCTCAGTAGTATATTGCGTTAGCTCGCATCAAATTTCGCTTGTTGAAAGTTGCAATCAGGACTTTGTACTTTTTAAACAGCTATTCATAGAATATAAAGAACTATTATGCGTTTGAAGAAGCTTGCACAAAATTCTCATTCTTTTGAGATTTTGTTAATGACACAGCCGTTGTTAGTTTACTTGACCAGCATACATTGTAAGCTTTCAATCATTTTAGTTAGCTTCAGAGAAAAAACACAGGAAATGAAATGCAGTATAAAGCATAGATTTTATTTGTTTTACTAAAATGTAGGTCATTTGAAAAGTAGCAAACTCTTATTTATTGACTTCAAACCCACAAAAAGAAACGATGCTCATAATGTACAGATACCATTTAGTTAAAGGGAAAATGAGAAATAGCAACGGTTACTCAGTAGTGGATACTGATTAAATAAGCAAAAAACACCATCTTTTTTAGATGAAGCTATAGTTTACATTCCTTCATGTTTTCTTCATTTTGTATGGCTAAACAGATGGCTAATATTTCTTCATATACTCGTTTTGCAATAATCCGACTTGATGAAACAAAACTACGTTATCAGTAAAACTAAGGCAGATTCCTTTTGTTGCATATCCAGTGGAGTTAATAGATTTACATTTCTATTTTTGGTCGTTTGGTTATAAATGAAAATTATAGTACTTGCTGATGGGCTTTCATTTTCGCATATTAAGTAACTATTTACTGGTAGTTTTTATTCACTCCTAGATCCTTGCTTCTTTCGGATCATTTAAATCTCTTGCTCTGTCTATCAATGACTAGATGATTTTAAGTCTACGGGATAGTATTTCAGTGTTGAATCCCCATCTTCTTGTCTCAACAGTGGCTACTAATTTTCACATTTCTTTTTACTATGACAGATTTTTTGTTTTTGTATCCACCTTTTGAATTTGATGAGTTGACTTTGAAAGAACGATATTTTTTTACCATGCTCTAAAGTCAATAGTTTTGACTGCAAAATTGTATATCTCCCACTATATTTATTTTTTCAAAGTGGTTCACAATACTTTCTTGGAAAACATGGAATAAAATGAGTTTACTTCGTCTGAGTACCTTATGTAATTTCAGTTGTTGAATAGAGGCTTTTCTTAACTGGTCAGGAATGTATCTGGAAGAGCTGTGGATGCAGAAATAACATTTTATAAAAACTCGTGTTAAAGACATACCTTGTCATTCATAGACTTCAGCAATAAAGTTGCCTTCTTATTAATTTCCTCATCATAACTCCCGATTAACTCTGCAACTTTTAACCATGTCTGTGTAGAATGACAAGCAGCCAATTCAGTACTTCTCATATCTAACCCATTTTGTCTTTGATCTAGTTGTGATGGATCAACGCATGCATCACCAAACAGTAAATTTAATCCGAATATAGGTTGCAGTGCCCTAGTGAAATAAGGCAAAGTTGACAGAGTGCGAGAGGAGTAAGCGTTTTCCAGATTCCACTGAATATGTACTAAAAAGCAGTTTTAGAAGTATGCAAAGACAACATTCATATATGAAATGGAAAAGTGTAGATATAAAGTTTACTTTTGTTTTTATACTACTAAAAAGTAGTCAGATTACATATTCATATATTACTTAGAGATTGATGAGCATGGAAAAGTTTTACTGAATCAAATCCATTGGCGTTTGTACGCTTGATTATTGGTTATAAACTAGTCATTGTTACTAGCTAATATATTGAATAGGATTTTTCCCAACGTACCTAAAATCAGTTATCTTAAGATTGAAAGTGTCTTGTTTCAACTGAAGTGTAATAATAAAGTAAGCGTGAAACGTAACGCATGTGTCAAAATCTCATTCTTTCAGGAGATTCTTTGAAAATGTATCATCTTAGGCATATTAACATTTGTGGTTAGTTCATTTCCTGGGAACGTAAAAGCATGGATATTCGCTGCATAGACTGGTTCTTTTATCGAAACATGCCCGTTGGTGTGGTGTTCTGATAAATATCCATTCATGTTATCAGCGTTGAAACATTGAGTTGTTAAGTAATATTTATTATCTGATTTATGACTGGAAGCAGAGTGCTACACAGTAGTTTGAAGAACTGTCATAGGGGGCACATGAAGTAGCATTACTTAACACAACATTTATCGACGCAGAGATAGGGAAGGGTAGAATCTTGCATGAATATTAAAAAGAACAACATCGCTTGGGATTTTAGTAAGTAATACAGAGATAAGAAACCATGAACTTGGTCGTTATCTTATGTAATGAACATCAAGCAGCCGTTTTAGTCTACGTTTCAAATCCTGCCATCAGCTAATCGCATTTAATCCTTGTACTTATATTCCATATTTTAGAACCAAAATAATCACTTTTTTAACATATATAACTGTGGTCATTATGAAGCATATGACTAATGAAAGCCTGATATCAATAAATACATGAGATGAATTGTGATTTCCTTCGATGAAATATCAATTTTTTTATATATTTATAGTGTGACTGATTATTTTATTCTGTTGCAAATATACTATTTGAAAGTCAGATAGTTCTCCAAACCTCACTACTGGTGGGAAAGACTACTTATTTTAAGGTAATAACTGTTTGATTGGAAAACTGCCTTAAAATATTTGTGCTTGTTTTCACTTTCTCCAGTTTAAGGTTGCTGTTTTGTTTCATTTAGCAAAGATATTCTGTATCCAAAGTCCTACAATATAAGTACTATAAGTACCATATAAAAAAATAATGGCATGGAAATGAATAAGTTACACTAGAAAAAAAAATTAAACTAACATTGTCCAGCCAAATAGGAAAGTAGTTGTATAAAATAAACATTGAACTGCTTTAATTGTTCTCGACTGTTTTCGTCTGATGAACGACTTGACATAGTTATACATCTCATCCTTTCAGAAAGTTTTAGTCGTAGATTTAGGTGAGTTAGAGGAACTGTAGATAAGTCGGAACCATTTACTTCAACGTCCAGTACATCATCAATAAAGTGATCAATTACTAAAATGGAGAAAATATTTTTATTCAATTTTTTTCGAGACCTAATATTTCAAAGTGAAGTAAGTATGATTTTACCAAAAACTGACATGTACTATGGTTACAGTCATTGACTGATTAAAACAAAGGTTAATAATATAATTGAATTAGGCGATAGAATGAGTAGAGAAACACTAAAATAATATTTACAAGAAATTCATGTCGATTAATTCTGGGATACTTTACAGCTGACTTGTTAATATTGCTTCCAGGTAAGGTAACTTTTCGCATTCATATGCTATCTTGTATTTAGTAAAACTTATATACTCAACGTAATCGTATTCAATTAACTCCTTTAAATATTTTATGAACCGACGTTGAGTCATAAAAGATTAGGAAATTCAGCAAACAATTTTGTCTTCGGAGATATCATCCTCGGCAGCTGTGAAATCACAGTTAAATACAATTGGTGTGCATACTTGACGGTAAAATGTATCAGTATTTGTTAATCAATTATTCCTAGTAGATTGTAGACAGGAAAATATTATAGGAGTGGAAATTATATTAGAAACATGAAAATAGTTGAAAAAGTGAATGGGTAAGCGTGAGCTGAAACCGAGAATTAACGAATTCGTAATGAAGGGAGTAGACAGTTACCAGTGAGTAAGGGAATGAGAACCTATTAACTGAGCCACAAATATTTATGTAATTAAAATATGGAAATGAAAAAGTTAATTAAGCTTAAGGACAGGAAATTTTTAAAATTAAGAAGTGGATAAAGACAATGAACGGCACAGTCGAATCGGGATACACAACTCTAGTTTCAAAATTCTGCATTGCTGAAGTCTAAGCAGTGCAAAATAAACCTTTCTTCACACTCTACGTCGTTTTTTGTAGACCAATCCTTATGAATCTGCTACCATCAAAGGTTGTAATATGGACTTTTTGATTGATTTGCGTTGATCTTTACTCAGTCATGCTGGAGGGTGTTGGTGTTGGGCAACCTGTTTCTGTGTTTGATCTATGAACCTAGTTCCACAGGAGCAGGTGAGTTGATATATTCACATCGAAATAAACAATAGTGATAGTTTGTCCTTTATACACTCGTTCACCATTAAGCAACTAGGATATATGACTTGAAGAGTGCTTACGTAGGATGTTCTTTGACAGCGTTTATTAGTCTGCATTTTAGTGCCTCATCTACTGCATCACCAGTGAATTGCAAGTTCCAAGGTAGCCTCTTTTTCTCCGCATTGATAGAGAACTGATAAGCAGTATTCCAATGCAGATTCTTACCTATGAATCTCTCTGGGTTTCCATCTTTGATTAAAGTTGAATTTCATCTCTTGAAGTTTCGGTAATACAAATTCTTCTGGTAAACGGATCTTTTAAGTGTTTCTTATCATTCCTTCTTGTTTTAAGAGTATGTCAAGCAATGGTATCTTTGAAGGTGACTCCACGGAGATAAAGCAGTTCCATCATCCGTTTGTTACTATTACCTTAATATTTGTAGCTCAGTTAATAAGTTCTCATTCCCTTACTCACTGGTAACTGTCTACTCCCTTCATTACGAATTCGTTAATTCTCGGTTTCAGCTCACGCTTACCCATTCACTTTTTCAACTATTTTCATGTTTCTAATATAGTTTCCATTCCTATAATATTTTCCTGTCTACAATCTACTAGGAAAAATTGATTGACAAATACTGATACATTTTACCGTCAAGTAAGCACACTAATTGTATTTAACTGTGATTTCACAGCTGCCGAGGATGATATCTCCGAAGACAAAATTGTTTGCTGAATTTCCTAGTCTTTAGGTCTCAGTGGAAATATCAACCACAAATTTCTCTTGGAAATAATTTTGTTCATCTGTATTGAGTCCAGTCAGTGGAAATATTCACAAATTGTTATTTTTTGTGATGTTTTATATTTGTCTTTTTGTTTTCGAATGTACTGTTGATATCTACTCATCTTGAAAGGTTGCGAGATGAAACTCTCCGACTTCCATATTTAGGTAGGTTATCATTCGTTCATCTATTAACGTCTGCGTTCGGAGTCATGAGAACTATGTGCGGTTGCAAATCAGGATTAAATAAAAACTGTTCTATGAACCCAATTGGTTTTCAACAGCTAATAGATTTGTTTTGTTAACTACTTCTATTTGATTTATTGATTTATCCTGCAAATGATATATCTGTGTAATTCTATAATATTTAGCTGTTCGTGTTCGTTAAACTAGTAAATAAGGTGGTTGTTGGACTTCATATTCAACTAAGAATAAATTGTTCATCCGAAATACAAATCCAGCACTTTTCCCGTCGAATGCTGGTTTGCTTACTGGATGAACTTTAAGTAAATTGGAAGTAGATTCATCAACGTGTTTTGAAAGAAAACGAATCACTTAATCCTTATTTATCTTGATTTCCGTATACAATAAAAGAGTCTTAAAGCAATAACTCGTTTATTCTTACAACTCGCTCTCAAGATTGGTCAATAAAACGATGCATTTATAAGAAATCTACATTCACAAAATGGTACCTAAAGTACCATGAATTCTGTCCAATACAATATAAATAATCTTTAGTTAATTTTCCATTCAAGCGTATTCAAAGACAACTTAAAGAAGGAAACGCAGAAGCCCATCAGAATTTTTGCAAGACGATCATTGTCCTCTGAAATTTAATAACGGAAACAGAAATGCTGAACAAAGAAGATCCATTATCCAATCAGTTCCAAAGAAAGATGTCTATATTACGCTAACATATATAGGTGATTCATAGAGTCTGGGATCCGAACAAAGACCTCATAAAGCCATCCGAAGAATGTAACATGAGGCAAGGGTCATGACCATGAAGAAGACAAAATTTATGTGCTCCTGTGAACTCTCTCAGTATTTGAAATTTAGAGACCCATCAACTGGCGTTTATCCGTTTAAATGTACGTGTGGCCATATTTAGAAGGAGAGGACTCATTTAGCTCTGTAAGTAAGAATCACAGAGCATATTACATAATGTCTGTAACAACAAATCAAATGGAATGATCTCCGAACTCGTCTATGGCTAAAGGTATCATTAAGATGGGTCACAAAGGTGATTTTTATACATCTTTCAGACCTATATTCAAGTTTCTTGAAGCTCTGTATATGAGAAATTTTCATCCTGAATTCGTTTCTTTGATACATAGCGCATAGTGATAACAGTATAATTTACTGGATAACTTTTCGAGTATAAATTATTGACATGATTATAAGCAATAATTTATGCCCTGAACGTTATCAAGTAAGTAATACTGCTTCATTGTACGCCATATATAAAATAAAGAAATCTAATACGGAATTACATTGTACCACAGTGCCCAAGTTTTAAACTTATTTTAGTAAGAAAGTTTCGATGACTTTTATACAGTCAAGAGCAATTTGTTATTACATTAAGCCTTCCATAGTTACTCAGCTTTAATACAAGGGGGATCAATAAACTGCCTTCCTCTTCGCGTATAAACTAACAATTCGAAGCTGTATTATGTCTATTATTATTTTAGCAACCATTCATTCATTCATTCATTCTTCTGATTAATTTATCATGAATAAGCATGAGAAGTAAGCGTGTTACCGGATATTTAGTAATGTATTGGGCTAAAACATCACACATTTCAGGCAAACTACGTCTTCTTATTCTTTTATCGAAACTTATAAATCAGACTAGGTGTTTCAGTTTCATGTTAATTTTGTTAACGGAATTATAAATTTATTTTACCTCCATTTCCCATATCTTTTGACCATCTAGGAACCACATCTTTTTCAAAGAATTGTAGTAATGTTTCTCGAAATGCATTGCGGTCAAAAATGATTTGTGGTGATGACATATCTTCACATTTGGATGCATAATTACTACTTTCTACTGGCCAAATTAATTTTGAAAGAAAACATGTGAATCGTAAAGTTGAATATGGTCTTCCATCACCAATAACTTTTAATAAGTAATCTGATTTAGCTGATTGTAAATCACAAATTAATGATTGGCAAAGAGTTTCAGCTTCCATGAAAAATTCTATCTATAAATAAAAGACAAATTTGATTTCTATTTTTAGTACTGATTTGTTGGCGTAAATGATTAATTAGATTTCATTTTGATAGAAGTGCTAATTCTTTTATGTGTACATAAACTCACGTGGGTTAGTTTATTTAACCTTGAAAAAGGCAAATCACTTAGCTAATTAATTTTCAGGATTAACTAATGTGTTTGTCTACTATTTCAAAGAATGTTCTTCTTTGGCTAACATATTAGTTTAGTTTTATCTATTGATAAATGTATGACACAATTTTGTACTTTCAGTGTGAGTCAGCAAAACAACTTAGAACCTAGTAAAAACATGTCACAGTATGACCTGTTAAATGTCGAAATGAAATAGATTAAAAAAAACAAACAAATTAATGCATGAAAAGAACAAAATAGAAACATGAATTTAAATGGTACAATAATGTATTCAGTCGCCATACTCATACATACTCACCTCTGAAATTTATTTTAAGCCCATAGTCATAGAAAAAGGTTAGCAACTGATAAAATCTTATTCTACACAATAATCTTTTGAGAAATTTTCCATCAAATACTAATCAAGTCTCAAAACATTTTCCAGAAGACTTGATAGAAAGGTTACAGTCTCATTCTCTTGATGATTTTTATGTAGTGGAATTCTAACCGTCAGCAAGTGTATCTAGTTGCTAAGGCAAGGTGTCATGCTCAACTTTGATAATTATAAATTGTCCTAAAACTGAAAAATATGTTTCACAAAGTTCAGTTGCCTTAATTTTTCCAGAACTATTAGTCCTTTTGAGTTTATAATGAGTAATTCACACTTTATGATGTTTGAAAGTGCGTACGCATTCTTATAATTTCTTTATTCTATCAATTCTTTGCATAATTTCAAGTTTCCATAAGACTTGTTAACATCGATTAATTTAATTAATACACCAGTACACAATAAAAAGAGGAAATTCCTAGTGCGTTTAGTACTTATTATTTTTCCTCTTGGGTTCCTAGTGGAACATAGGGCTGCAGTAGCACGTCTACATTCCACTCTCTTCTCTCCAGTCTTTTCCACCTCACTACACCACTCCAAAACTACCCACAACCTTTCATTTCTTCCTCACATCATCTCCTCCATGTCACCCTCGTCTCCGATGCTCAACTCGTCGTCTACCCTTTGAATTCCACTCGATGGCCTGACCTGGCGCGTGATGTCCCCAGTCGGCCTTCTCAGTGTATGCCCAGTCCAATCCATCTCCATTTTTTCTTCTGCATATTTGTTGGGTGATATGTTCTTGGTTGGTTCATTCCCAGAGTTCCTTGCTACTTATTCTTTCTGGCCATCCATCTGATCTTCAGTACTGAGTGAGTGGAGACGCAGCTGTTGATGTATGATGTCTGTATTTTGTTGGAAATGCTTTTCTGAATCATCATATGGAAGCACTGACTTGACATTAGTGTTGATTCCTAGTGCGTAATGAACTTTAATTTCACTTATGAGCTAACGTTATTTTAACAGTTAACTTATTATGCAGCTATTTGGGAATAAAAGTATTGCATATAATATAATATGCTTATGAAAATGTAAACTCTTCTCATAATCCTAATCGACTGTTGGAAAGAAAGAAAATACTTGGCAATGAGTGACTAAGAATCGATGGATGAATAAGTATCTGCATGTGAATAAATAACATATGAATAAGCTGCTCGAAAATGTTCAAATTATATTAAACTGAAATCTATTCATGATTGTTTCAGTATATCTTAATAGATTGACATGTCACGGTCACCGAGAAGTGCTCCATATAAAATGGTGTAACAACTCTTTGACGATGTACGATAGAAAGAGATAAGAAGCGAAAAAGGTACAGTAGAGAATAATTCAGAAAGATTAACACTAGTCATTTACAAATTGACAAAGAAACTACTGTCTATAATCTTAAATTTATGAAGCAATACAAATAGTTAGCAAAGAAAGAATATCCGTCAGGTACTATGCTATAACAACCAGTCTTGTATCACCTTTTAGAAAGGTTGAAGACAAGCTCTTCTAGTCTTTAATCTGAAGAAAGTAACAAGTCTGATAACGGTACCTTCTCATTTTTCAGTGAAAACAATACTGTTAAAACTTCAGATGTAAATATTTCCCTTCATTATTATTTATGCTGTATCTTGTTTTTCTACAATTTTTCGTGTGTTTATTCATAATACAAATGAATATGTTCCGATATAAAATATGATCACCTTAAAGAAAAAAAACTAATGACTGATTATCTAAAGCTTATGTCAACTGAAATTACACATGAGTTCATGTCTCCTTTTTATATATTTTTAAATCATCCTATGTTTACATTTATTTGCATTTTTAAAATATACACAACACCTAAATGGTATGTCACATGCACTTATTGATTTTCAAGACATAGAATGTGTAACAGATTAGATGTTTCTTTTCAAGTATATAATGGTTAAGTTTATATATATCTATATATTTGTATGTAAGTGTGAAATGAGATCAATGTTTGTCTTCCACTTTAGAAATCAATGTTATGTAAAATATAAAATGTTACACTACTTCTTTTGTATGCATTGTGTTAAGCTGAATTTCTCATACATTTAGACATCAGTTTATACTTAAACCTTTTTTTCATTTTTTTTCTCCATCCTATTCATACATTTACTGAGATTGTAGTCATGTGATCTCAGTATTCAATTTAAGTATTAAGTATGCTCATATGTCCATCTATCAAACTATTCTGAATTATCAATCAAACTCTGAAGCGAGTGAACGTACACTTTTTAATCTAATATGGGAAGTAGTGTGACACCAATGAATATGGCTTGAAATTAATTTGTCCTGTTATTATCATAGTTAACTCTCTACCTTAACTTTATCGTCTTTGAAAAGGACTTCAACAGAGTTGACCGACAAGTAATTTGGTAGTTGCTTCAACAATACGGAGTGCCATAAATCTTTATCAACCTCATTCAACAGCTATATGACGACACCACATCCCAAGCGATCCAAAATGGAAAGCTCATAAAGCCTTTGAAGTGAGGACAGGAGTAAGACAAGGATGCCAACAATCACCCATAATCTTTCTGATTGTGGTCGACAGGATCATGCAGCAAACCGTAAGGAGCGAGAAGAGGGGCACACGCTGGACCGATGAAAAGAGCCTGGAAGATTTGGATTTTCCCGATGATTTATGTCGCACAAACTCGAAGATCTACAAGGGAAAACCAACAAGTTGACAGAAGAGGCAGCGTAAATGGGACTTCAAGTGAACGTAGAGAAGATGGAGGTGATGAAGATACCTAACTAAAAACAGCATGAACAACAAACACCAATCACCATGAACGAGAGAAACCCAAAGAAAGTAGTCTGTTTCACCTACTTACCTACCTAGGCAGCATCGATTCACCTACAGGTGGCACAGACGAGGATGCCAAAACCAGGATCGAAAAAGCAAGACAGGCTTTCATCAATCTGAAGTCAGTATGGACATCTACTGGACTCAGCACAAAGAACAACATCCGGATTTTCAACACCAATTCAGTCAAGTAAGTGCTTCCATGTGGTGGTTCAGAAACTTAACGCGTCACGGAAAGCACTCTCAACAAACTACAGACATCATACATCAACAGCTGCGCCTCGACTCACTCAATACTGAGGATCAGATGGATGGCCAGAATAATAAGAATAAGCAACAAGGAACTCTGGCTAGCTAGCGATGAACCAACCAAGAACATATCACCCAACAAATATGCAGAAGAAAAAAATGGAGATGGATTGGATTGGGCATACACTGAGAAGGCCGACTGGGGACATCACGCGCCAAGTCAGGCCGTCGAGTGGAATCCAAAGGGGAGACGACGAGTTGAGCATCGGAGGTGAGGGTGATATGGAGGAGATGATGTGAGGAAGAAATGAAAGGTTGTGGGTAGTGGTGGAGTGGTGGAGTGGTGTAGTGAGGTAGAAAAGACTGGAGAGAAGAGAGTGGGATGGAGACGTGCTACTGCAGCCCTATGTTCCACTAGGAACCCAAGAGGAAAATAATAATGATAATAATTATTACTATTATGATAGTATCTTAGTGGGTTTGACAGTCGTCTCATCAATACTTATTAGCTGTATGAAATACAGCATTATTGTTCTAATTTATTCATTACTGTTCAAAAGAATGAAATGACTTCTAGTGAGTATGTAGTGACCAAAGTGACTACATGAATAAATTAGCATACGACATTTGCAAATTTCCTCGTCAACAGTACGCTCAGCATCAGTTAGATAAGCTTATGAGTATGCTTAAAGGTATGACAGCCTTATGAAGAAAATTTCGAGATGATAGTAGTTTTATCTGATAGGTTAGTATTGACATTTCTCACATAACAATACTTTTCAGAAAAATAACAGTGAATGAGGTGTTATGTTATGATGAGCAGTATCACTAATAGATAAGTCTTTGTGCATGGAGGTCAAACAATTTAATGAAGTTACACATACAACCTTAATCTTTTTAAAGTTCAAATTGGCGGAGTTGTGGAAATCATCAGAATAATACTTGATTATCAATAAGAAGACCAATCTATTGTAGAACAGTTCACTACATTCTTTTTTTCATCCATCAAACATGACTATTAAGTCGGGAGTATTAAGAAACTTTAAACTGTGTGATTATAATAATGATGGATAGGATGATTATAGGTTTCACCAAAGTGTTTCGATATCAGACTAACAGTCATGTGTAGGAAAGATAATCTAACCTATGTGTTTGTGTAAGTTTCCCATTTGGTTTCCTTGGTGCATCACTGTTTTCAGCGCTTATGAAAAGATTAATAATTAATAAGCCAAGATGATTCATGATCGTATACTTTTATCTGAATAATTATGTGCAGGAGAACATTAGAAATCAATACATATTGATCTTAAGTGTTTTAATGATTCCGATGAATTTACGCTTTGCTTTTCTGAGTTGTGAACATCGTTTCAAATTTCGTATAGCTTTTTTCTCACTTATTTTTTTCCTTATTCTTCTTCATATTCCTCGGTTCTGTTCTCTTTTTAATTAAAAAGTTAGACCGCGGCTCCAATTTACTAACCCCAACGTTCTGTTTTTTTCTACTATAGCGATTTCCAATGAATAATTTTAAGACAACTATATTACCTTATAATAAGTACATATTCGTACCAAATATTCGTTTTTTATTTCAAATTAACTCAATGTTTTCCTAAGCAAATTTTCAATTCTTGCGATTACCTTTGCCAAAATTTAAAGTTTAAAAATTCTGAAAAATAGATGATTCAACCAGGAATTATTATGTGAGTATTTTGCATACAAATATTTTGCATTTAGTTGAAAGTGATCTATAGAAACAAGCATTTGTATAACACTCATATTTATCTCAAAACTATACTAGACTTTTATCAGTCAGAGGATTGAGATTATGACAAGTCTTGAAGTATTCCAATCATAAGTTTATGGTTATCAGACTTTGTAGGATATGTAATAATCAGCTCGTCAACTAAAAGACATTGTGGTTGAAATATTTTCCGTACTAGCTAGCAGTAGCAGATATAATGAATTAATATATAGCATAATTTGAGCGGGGTAAATTATACTGATGAACCTCGCCTAGTTCATTAGTTTACTAGATGGTCCTAAACCGGGATAAAGACGAAAGGTTGGGCATAGGGCAAGCAACCCTACCCCCGAAAATCAATCCAATCGCTAAAAAAACTTCAAACCACAGAAAAAATAAAAATAAATAAACTTATTCCTTGCTGGAATCCGGGACACAAAATGATGCCAGTTGGTGAAAGCCTTCTGGAAGCCAATTGACCAATGCGTCATCTCTTCCCTCTATGAAAGCAAAAGAAAACGTAGGGACATGGAATGTCCGCACGATATCTAAAGCTGGCCGGCTGGTTGGCTGGCCGGCCAGGCTACCCAGATTGCAAAAGAAATGAGAAGATATGGATATGGCATAGAAGTGCTAGGAATCTGCGAAAGCGGACGGAATGGAAGCGAACTCTCCCAACTGTCAACTGGAGAGTCAATAATCTACTCTAATATTGTCGCCCAGACAACAACCACGAGGACACTGAGTTTTGGAGTGACATTCATAATGTCCCGAAGGGCATCGAAGTCTCTCATGCAGTAGGAGCCAATCTCCTCCACGATCATCGTAGGAAGATTCAAATCAGAATGGAGGAGAGCTACAATCATAGACTGCTACGCTACGCTACGCACCTACAAATAATGGAGAGCGAGACAGGAGGGAGGAATTCCTTAGACAACTGCAATCAGTAATGGACAAGACCTAACTAACCCTAGTTGGCGACATCAAGATTCTAATATGTGGGGTGACATGAATGTCAAAGTGGGGAGAGGGGATAACACAGGAAGAGAACTCATCCATCATGGGTGGAGAAACACTCGGTGAAATGAATGAGAATGGAGAACTGTATGCAGACTTCTGCGCACTCAACGATTTGGTGATTGGAGTCAGGCAGTGTGTACCAACACAAGGATATTCACAAGGTGAGCGACGTTGATTTCAGCGGACACCAGGACACACTAGAAATGAGATCGACTTCATTCCAATGTGACTAAAGTGGAGATGGAGACGCAGCCAGCCTACTGGACGCTAGATCAGATGAAGAAGGGGAGCAGATGTGGGTTCACACCACTGACTATCTGGTGCAAGGAACCTAGCCTGAGAACCAAGTTGGGAGCCAAAATCAAAGAAGCTGGTGATAGATCACACCACAGTTGAAGTTGAGCACCCAGAACAAGAAGTGAACTGAAGAATGAGACTAGAAGAACATCTTCACATTGGGCAGTCATGAGGAAAAAATGTGAGACATTTGGCCGGGGACCCGTGGGACAGAAACTGCATGGAAGAACACTGGAACTGTGTGAAAACGATGTGGAAGGAAACCTGCATAACCGTGTTAGGAAGTAAGAAGAAGGAGAAGCAAGACAAGTAATGGTTTTCTGCAGACACGTGTAAGCTGAAAGAGAATTGAGAGGAAGATGGTGAAGCAGTGAACCAGATGAAGCAGTGCAGTGCAATGCAGTGCAGGGATGAATAACGAAAAGAGTAACTGAACACAACGTGTGAAACACTACACTTGAGAAATAAGTGAAGAAGGGTGTGCCGAAAGAGGAAAGACACTTCTACGACTCACTTGTAAGTGAAGGAGAAGGAAGCACTGCAGGTAGGCGAGACAGAGACCTGACAACATTATATCAAATGAGCAGGTTACTATCTGTGAGGGAATAGAACAACGGAGATGAAAGCAATGAAAGATAGTGAAGGAAGGTTAGTTACCACTAGAGAGGAGAAACAAAGGAAGCGATGAGCCGACCACTTCGGAAAGTTCTTGAATTGACCATTTCCACCACCACCACCAGCAGCATCTGCAACTGGTCGAGAAATGCCACTAGCAGCAACCGAACTATTAGTGAAGACAAACAGTCCGACAAAAGTCGAAGTGCTGAGTGCGACGCCACAAGGTTGCTGAAGTCCAGGAAAGCAGTAGGACCAGATAGAATTGCTCCAGAAGCACTGAGAAGAGACTCAGAGACAACAGTGGACATGCTGACACCACTGTTGCAGAAGGTTTGTAAGGGAGGAAGGAAGGAGGGAAAGGTACCTACCAGTTGATTTTAAGAAGGGCTACCTTGTCAAAGTGGCGAAGAATGATGACCTAAGTGTTTTTAAGAAGTGGTGCGGAATCATGCTCCACCTCTGTCCACCCCTAGGAAGATATTGAACCACATGATCCTGGAAAGGCTTAGAAATGCTCTGCATTCAACAGGATTGCGACCGGAACAGGCTGGTTAGCTGGCTGACTGACTGACTGGCTGGCTGGCTGGCCTCCAGATGAGGAAATCATGTGCTGATCGAAGTGCAACGCCACGCCACGCATCATCATGGAACAGAGGATAGAATGGCAGTCAACTGGATCTTTACCTCAACTTCATCGATTTTGGAGAGGCCTTCTGTGGCTTCAACACTATGGTTTTAGTGTCACAAACCTTTATCAACCTCATTCAACAGCAGCTATATGCTACATGATAATGATGCTACATGGTAAGTGATTCACAATGGAAAGTGGCTCAATGATACCTTCGAAGTGAAGACAGGAAGGAGTAGGACAAGGTTGCCGCCTACTGTCACGCAACAGATAACTGTGATGAGCTGTGAGAAGAGAGGCATAGGCTGGCCGGAGCAACGGAAAGACCTCAGAAGATTTGGATTTCCCTGATGGTGACCTGTGTCTAATATCGCACAAATTGGAAGATCTACATGCGAAAACTAACAAGTTGTCAGAAGAAGCAAGGCAGGGCAGGTAGGCAGGCAGTCAGAACAGGGCAGCGAAGACGGGACTTCTTCAGGTGAACATAGAGAGGACAGAGTTGATGAAGATACCAAAGCAACCAAGCAACCTCAATAAGATGAAGAAGAAGAAGCACCAATCACTGTCGACAGGAGAAATCTGAAGGAAGTAGTCTATTTCACCTACCTACCTAGATAGACAGCATCGTTTCAACTACAGTTGGGGGTGGTGGCACAGATGAGGATGTGAAAGCAACCAGGATCGGAAAGACGACAAGACAGGCCTCCCTGCGTTAATCTGAAATCACTGCAGGCTATTGGACTCAGCGTAAAGAAGGAGATGAGGATTTTCAACACTAATTCAGTACTTGTATGTGATGGTTGAGAGACTTGGCGTGTTACACAAAGCATTTGCAACGAACTGCAGACATACATGACATCAACAGCTGCCTTGAGTGGAACGCGAAGTGGTTGGGTATCGGATTGTGACATGGATGAGATCGTGCGAGGAAGAAATGATAGATTATGGTCAGTGGTGGAGCCATGTTGAAAAGACTGTAGAGGAGAGAGTGCAATGTCGACAGGCTACTGAAGTTCTATGTTGCACTAGGAACTCAAATGACAACTAAGGATGGTAATAAATTATCCTGATTATATATATATATATATATATATATATATATATATATATATATATATATATATATATATATATATATATATGAAATACTTTCAGTGTTAAATGTGCGGAACTGATGGATAAAATAATACTGACCTGCTCTGATAACGCTAATGCGGACCAAGCTGAATGTATCGAATTGCGGACTGTATTCAGTGATCCAGTATATACATTATTATCAATTGTATTTTGAGAAATATGAAGATCGGTAGCTTCAGATACACTTATTGAACTGTTAACGAACAAGTGGTCAGGGTAAACCCGATCGAGTAATAGTAGGGTATAGTTTAAATGCCATATTAGTGCTAAATCAAACTGTTTCCAACCGGAAGTTCTAATATCCTGATCATTTTTGTGGTTTTTTATTCCAGTATCTTCATTTATTCCTAGTGAATGTAAAGAACTCGAAATGGATGATGTTTCTTGGTCCTCAATATCTTCGGTATTTGATTTTTCTATTTCATCCAAATATGCCAGTGATTCCCATAGGGATTTTAAAGTATTTTGCTTGTCAGTATTCCCCTCAAATGTTCCTGAAAAGTCTGCTTTTTTTGGTGAAGCAGATAATGAGGTGTAACTTTGAGGCTGTTCTGTCATGAGAAGTTCAGTAAACTGGTTTGAATTCTTCTCTAACTGCGTTATAAGATTTGTGAGTGCCTTATCCAAATCCTAGAATATAACGAAGGTAATAATCGCTTTTAAAATAAAAGATGATAATTCGGATTAGGAAGTATAGCCAATGAATACTAGTTTTTATCAAAAGATAAAGAATTTTTGGAAAATTTTACCACTTAAACGGATAACTAATTGTGAGAATCATCATGTTATCTTGTCTGCTCGTTAAGTTTCGCTCATGTTTCAGTTAATTAGAGTGAATTATTGTTGTATTTCAACAAATGAATATTACATTGTTAGAACAGCATAGTCTTAGCCAGTGATATATACTACCTTGTAGTATTCATGCTACTAAAACTACAACCTTTTGAAAAATAAACGAGAAATCGGATAGTTTAGAGATACTTTACTAAGCTTTCGCTGTTAAAATAATTTATTGAGTTTCTAAGCAATATTAATCAAGTCAAATCGTTTATATGGATAGAACATTTTGTCCATTTTGTTAGAACATTTAACATGAAGGTAAATTTAACTGGTGATAATGAGTTTGCATGTATCTAAAGTTTCTGAACATCTGTTCCAGACTCATGTAATATCCAACAGTACACATATGAAGCACATCTACCTATCCCTAAGCCTTGTGAACGAAACAACCGTTTTTAAGAAGTTAATCGATTCGGTCTTTCCCATCTAATTTTTTAATACATAAATATATCATCAAGGTACTAGAACACGTTTTGAAGCTTGTAGTTTGTAAAATAACTGCTTATTTTGAAGGTAGTTTCACTACTGGTCTTAATCAACAAGTCTTGTTTTCTTCTGCTATATTTCAGCAGAGATGTTGAAGATACCGCACCACCGCCATCAACAACAACAACAAACTCCAGTCACCATCAACGGGAGAAACTTAAAGGAAGTAACCTCCTTCACTTATCTAGGAAGCACTGTTTCAACTACAGGCGGGACGGACGAGGACGTCAAAGTCAGAATCGGAAAGGCAAGACAGGCGTTCATTAGCCTGAAACCAGTGTGGAGATCTTCTGCACTCAGCATTCGGAACAAGATACGGATTTTCAACACCGACGTCAAGTCAGTGTTCTTGTATGGTTGAGAGACATGGCGCGTCACGAAAGGGATTTCCAATAAACTACAGACATTCATCAACAACTGCTTACGCTGGCTCGCTACTGAAGATCAGATGGATTGCCAGAATAATGAGAATAAGCAACAAGGAGCTCTGGGAACGAACCAACCAAGAACCTATCAGTCAACAAATATGCAGAAGGAAGTGGAGCTGGATTGGGCATGCACTGAGAAGGCCGACTGAGGACATCACGCGTCAGGCCAGTACCTCGAGTGGAATCCCCATGGGAAGCGACGAGTTGGGTGTCCGAGGGTGACATGGAGGAGGTCGTGCGAGGAGGAAATGAGAGCTTCTGGGCTGTCGTGGGACCAGGTTCAAAAGATCTCAGAGAACAGAGGTCACTGGTGACGTGCTACTGAAGCCCTATGTTCCACTAGGAACCCAAGGGACTAATAAATAAATATAATAATAATATTTCAGCACTACTTGATCATGACTAACGGAAGCACTAGTCTTAGGATAATAATACTTCTCAACATTGTTAGATTTTTTCGCTTCCTGCCCAAGTACACAACGTACCGTTTTAAACTAATTAATTGGTAGTAATGCAGTCCTATTTATTCTAGTACATCGAGTACAATTATGTCAGTAAGATACAAACAATTTTGCAAATATTAGGTTTTTAACTTTTTCAGTAATTCGTAGAATTTAAACACAGAGCTAACTACTCAGATTATGAACGATTTTCGAAAATAATCGAATATATCTTTTAGATCCTAATGACCTTATCCTCCAAGTGTCCTACCAATATCTTTTTCTTCAAAAATTATGCATAAATATGTGAAGATGTTTGTGTATATTAACAAGCCCTTGTATTATATCGGAAACTTAGAAGAAATTAATTTTCACAAGTCGACTTATTAATAAAACGACTGAATCAGTCTTAGAGTTTTATACACCCTAAATGACAAGCTATATCAACAAAAAGCACCTACACATGACGTAATTAAATACATATTTTACACAGATTTATTTACATTCGCTTTCATCACGTACTGTTTTATCGAATAAGAGAGGAAACAATTCAGTTGCTTCCTGTCTGCACTTAGTATTTCTCAAACAAAACAATCGTAAAGTATTTATTCTCATTTTAATTAAGAAGTGAACAGAGTTTAAGATTCATGTATTTCTGACAAACATGAAATGCAGTGTCTCTGCAATAACTATAAAGCGGTGGTTGGAAAAGTCTCTTATGTTGACCAACCATTTGGAGAAAACAAAACTTCACGTTGTTTAGTTCATAATACTGATCGAACCTAATGTGGTCATCGAGTTAAAAACAGGAAGCATCATATTTCTTGTGTTTTGCAGATCTTTTCTGACCAGTACAAACAAATATCAGACCCAAGGTCAGGGGTACCTGTCAAGTGTCTTCAGTCATCTAACAAAAATATTTCTCCATTAGCAAGAATAGTTTTGAATGGAACTTCAACAAGATTATTGGTAGTGAGTGGTATGTTCAACCAGTCAGTTTAACCAAACCACTTCATTTGGAGAACATGCTTAGTTTGCCTAGAATGCCTACATGTATGCGTCCTGAAGCTTTCACTGGTTACACCTGTTCTATGTTACTAAAATTAATATTACAATCCCACTTGTTATCCAATCAAGTACTAGTGAGACTACGATAAAACAAATGCCAGTACTGAGGTTGTTTAGACTATCCGAGTTTGGGACTGATATTTATTACTTCACTAACTGCATACACAAATAACAGTTACAGTTCATATTCTTCCCATGTAGGTTAGGGTGTCCAAGACTTTTTGGCGAATAAAGAATTCCCGTTACACCACTAGCTAATTCTATGTTTCTAAGATATCGTATTATTAATAAGATTTCCACAGTCTTATGAGCAAATGTTTCAATTTGCTTTGTAAAAAGGAAACAAGGTTTTCCGAGCACTATTGAACTAAGTTTACTGGTACATAACCTTGACACATTAGTTTTCTTAGGATAATCTCAGTTTTGTGGAACAGAGGTATCTTTTTATCAAAGGTAGTTCCCCTTACTTTTCTATTTTTCTAACGTATTTATAGTAGTTCAAAGACTGTATTACGAGGAATAATGAAACGGTAGTGATTGTTTTCAATTCAATGTATCTATGCTAACATAAAAGTGCTCAAGGAATCGGGTTAGTTAGTAACTGACATCTTGACAGCATATTATCGATTATTGTCCGATTAAGCTTCAAGTAAATGATGGCTTTTATAAGTGGAATTTTAGCTAGAAGGTAATGAAACAAAATCTTATCAAATGAAAAGGTGAAAGGGTATTTTGACCTTGAGAAGTCCCGATTGATCACCATGTATTCTTCTTTTAGCATCAACTTTATCCTTGAGTTTATTTATTTTATCAGACAATTGTCCGTTTGTTGATTTTGATGCCAATTCTGGTGGCCTTGAAGTTTGCAATAAACCTATTTTCACAGGTACAAAGTTATTATCGATTAGTGACCCTTCTTGTGATCTGTCTTTGGTTCTATTTTCTTTTTTTGCTGTATCTTTTTCAGAAATGTAAATATGATCATCCTACAAAATGAAGAAAATGGAAAACTGTTTATGAGATCAGTTATAAAGTTGGCAGTAAATTATTTACAGTACATTCACTTACATCCTTGTGCTGCTTAGAAGCAGGATAATTGTAATTATTATTTTTGGTGTTTATAACATTAGTGGTATTAGTAGCTGTATTGATGCCATTGTTCTGATGACCATTTTTGATTCCTGTATCAGGTTGTGTGCGTACAGTAATCACTTTCACTACATGTGACTTTATTTCCGAATCACTTGCCTCATGCGTTATTTCAAGGTCCTATGAATTTTAAAATATAAAAAAATAACTAGATGATACATAGGTAGCTTGAAATAAGCTTGTTCTTCAGTCAAATTATACAGTATCATACACAATATTTGTAGTATAACTGCTGTATTTCTTTTATATTGGGAGTAGAAACGTCAACTTTTTTATGTTTTTCTTATGCTATGCTTATATTTTATTTAACTACACTGCACTGTGTACTGTATTATGTACGTTCCTAGTCGATAAATGTAATATGCGCTGTTCTCATTTATTATCTTAAGCATATTATTTAGATATCTGCTCCTTTGTCACAATAAGTGAATGTATTACCACTTAAATTCAACGGCTGTTTTTTTGTCAGGAATCAGGAGTCATTTTCAGTTAGTCAAACATAAGTGATATAGTGAACATCCACTGGTTTGTATCGATTGTTTTATGATTTAGCTGATCATAACCTACTATTGTTACTCTTCAATTTGCAAGAAAGGGCTTTAGTATAGTCTTAAAACGGTTTGAAATCACTCATAATACTTTTACTCATATTCGACTTCATCATTAAGTATGCATTAAGAATCATTATCAAATAAGTCAGCTCACAGGTATCAGTGATCATCTTAAATTATTATTTTGATTAAAATTGCCATGCATCTAAAATATATACCATAGCAGAGGTCAGTATTATTATGTTGCATTCACTTCGATCACAGAAATTAATACTTAGCATGAAGCTGATTAAGAAATTCAACAATTTTTCCATAATGTCATGGATGATAGATTGAATAGTAAGCAGAAGATTATTCAAATATTTTAGATGGTTCGTCGGACTATTAAAAGGTTTGATAACTTATCAACTGAAGCTTCCTGTCGCATATTTGTTTGTCATATAAACATATCTACTTGTAACATACAGAATTCATCAAGTCCACTCTGGCTCTCATCAGCTTTATTTTATAGCTCATCATCGTTAATACGATATAAAGATGGATAGAGAAACCAGAGACATCAAGAAATGCAGGTCGATCACTTAGTGATAACCTATCATCTCAAAATTTTACAAGAGTCCATTAAAAGGGTTTCATTTCTGATAACTCCCCAAGAATTTCTTGTGACTGTATTTATTCATAAAATCACCCGAAGTATGTCCAGTGAACTGTCTGAAATATATAATAGATTTGCATTTTAAAAGGTCTTAGGTAATTCGAGACATCCAAACCGTTTCACAAAACACAAGGAATAACAATATCCTTATAGTTCCTCAAAATTGTTTTCAGGCTGAATTGCCCTCACAAATAAATTTTTATTTTAAATGTAATAACTGGAAACTGCTCAGTTTTGCAAAATATATTTTATACGGGAGACTATTTTGCCAGTTTCCATAGAGAAATCTTTTATCCACAGAAAGAGAGACAAATCTAAGTGATTGGAATAATGGTAACAGACAGTCAACCTAGGAAGCAGTACAAATGCAACCGGTAAGAATACGATGTTTAAGAAATGGGAAATTTACTGTCATATAACATAAATCATAATGCTTTAGATTAGCTTTACTGAGCCATATATTGATCTGTAAGTACAAGCGAATTTGGATACTATTCAAAGGAACCTCACAACTAACTTTTTTTGTCAATGCTGTCTGATCAGCTAATTCTTAAGCCTATTTCTGGAAGTCTGAACCAGCGTTAATTTATTGTCTGAGCTCTGCTACTCAAAATGTGGAATAAGTCTGTTGGTTTGTAAATCTAGGATTCTCAGATTGCATTTCAAACATTTTGAAGTTTTAACAATGGCATTTGCCCATAAAAATTTAAGGTAAACAAATAAAAATCTTTCAAAAGTCTATTGATGCTTAATGAATGCCTTTTTTGACATACTATAACTGAGTTACAATCTGTAAATATTCAGTCATTAATTAAATCAACAGAGTTTAGAGATAAATATATATTTCATAGTATGCAATTGACTTACGGGCAAAGAGATCCACTTTGAAATCTTTGGAACATATTTATTGGGTACATATCGTCTACTCGGATTCGCTCTATTAGATCGTACTGTTAAAATCGTTATACTTCCTTTATTTTCTAAATCACTAGAATCTGGGTCATCTTGTGGAACAATGAAGTCACTTGAACAAGCTTCAGTTCTAAGTAGATTAGATAAGTGATGTTGGTTATTGTATCGATGATCTGCTTTATGAGAAAAAGAATCTGTATTCAATCTTCGTATCCGATGACATTCGTCTTTAGACGATGATTCACTTATTTCCTGATCATTTAAAATAAATCTTATACTAGATTCTTTTTGTTTGTGTTCATCCATAAAAGTTGCCAGTTGAGCTGCCGATAAGTTGTAGAACAACATTCTATCATCTTTTGTGTCAGCTAGAGGGCTATTTTTGAAAAAGAGTTTGAATAATAATAATCTAAAAATGTGTAACACATACACATATAAATTTATATACTTCTTCCTACCTTACAACAAAATAAAATTTAGGCTACTGGATTATTAAGAAATTATTCACCGATTATTATTTTGATACAAACTTGTAAAAAGCCGAAATCATATGCACCAGTTTAAATGCCTTAAAGTAGGTTAGTAGTGAGCTTTTGCCTCATGCTTAATCAATACTAAGAGCTGTTAGTAATAATAATTGTAATTAGTTTGGCGGTTTTGAGTAATGCATTAGTTTGAAGAGAATTATTGAGTCAGTATAGGTTTGTGAACCACAAGTGGCATTGGAAATGCTCAACCATTAGCACTCTCTAGTCTTTTTGGAACAAGGCTCACAACAATTGGATCTTGCTTAGCTTCTGCAATCAAGCTGAATGGTTGGAAAGTTTTGTTAAGACACAAGCCAGTCGTTAGATATGTTGAGATTTTGAATATACTAATGAGAATCTTTGGTTTATGAGGTATACCACATACTTACTAAACCTACATATCTACTAATTTAAACGATGTTCTCATAATATCTGAGGGGAACCTAGTTTACAAATCGAAACCAATGAATTATCATAAAACCATTAAAAAGTAAACTACTCTCATCAAAACCTATAGCTGCTTGGTTCGATTCCCAAACAGAAAACTGCAGTACACAAAAGCAAGCTACCCACCAAGAATGACATTTGACATACATTATAATCAGGTACCGATGTCTGCTAATTGTACTGTCTCTAATATATCGTATTTTATTCACAGCTGAAACATGAAACATAGCAGTGAGCTGACTCAAGAGGATAGATATTGAACACGATATTTCGGAAACAACTGATAGTAAAAATTAAGCAGTGATGGTCTAAATAGTAAGATACAACTTTCATTTTGAGGATTTTAGAATGTCTCTTCCTTTATATGTGAAAGATTGTGAAGTGGTATTCAGTATTTGCAATAATGTGGTCAAAATAAAAATACATTCACGTAGTAAACAGTCATAACCACTGCGATGGATGTAACTTCAGCTAGATGCAGTAATTGAGTGTAACACTGCAAGATTTTCATTTACACAAACTACAGTATATTTGTACGCCATTCTCAAACCTAATAAAATCTATGCTACCTATGTAGTTGACAGTACTTCATAATACATAGCTACTTTTCTCAAAACAGGGAGGCTATATATTTCTCGCTTCTTCAGTATCCTGTTGTCCGAATTATGTGTTTTTCAACTTTTTATAGACGACTTTTCAATGTTCACAAGTCAAGAATTCGCCCTATGACTGTAAGACATACTCTGGTCAATGAATTCATATTCTAAATGGATTGCTTCTGAATGTTTCTTATAGTGAGATTGAAAGTCGTTCTTTCAATTCCTACGTAAATACCGACGATTTGAGCGTCCGAGATAGACATGGAGGAGATGGTGTGAGGAAGAAATGAAAGCTTGTGGGCAGTCGTCGAGCCATGTTCAAAAAACTGCAGAGAACAGAGTACAATCGAGGCATGCTACTGAACCCTTTTATTCGACTAGAAACCCAAGGGGCAAATAATAATAATGTAAATACTATTCGGAATATTGTACAAAATTATAAACTGCCATTGGATTAAATCAGGAAGGACACACCGAAACAATCACAAATACAGATACTTTCGAAATAAACTGATTAAGCTTAACTGTAATGTGACAACTGGTGATTAATATTAATTTTTTATTTTTCTTTTATTGAGCGAATATATCCTTTTATAACCATTTATTTTCAATATACTCATGGTTATCTTTATATGAATATTAATCAAGTCAATAAAAAGTTGAACTAGTTCGTATAATTAAGGATTTGCAATTCTTATGAGTTATTCACTGTAACAATAGCTAGAATTCTTTAATATTTTTAGTTGCCCTAAAGTCACATAAGGACATTTTTACATATAACCACACTGAGATCTAATAGCAGCTTCATGTATTGTAATCATTGCAACTCAGCAGTTTGCGGAAATATTGTTTGGAGGTGGAGGATAGCAGTTTTTGGACCCAAGACTAAATTGTAAACTAATATTGGGATTCCACTATACTTAGTTTGTTAAAAAACATGATTTTATTCCTGCCGCTCCGTTTATTTAGGAAATGGAGTGGAAAGTTTCACATGACAGTGTTTTCAGCCCACGGTATATCACAGAAGAAGCTGTATAAGCATCTTTATGTCCACTGTATTCTGATCCAGGAGATGAATAGTCAACGTACTCGCTGCGAAACCTGACGATTCTGGGTTCTATCTTTGGTAGGATCACGGGTACGCAGTACGGAAGTCTCACACCAGGACCGAATACCTGTACAGTGCTCTCAAGCTTTTAATGGTTCTAATGATATCCAGTCGTGATGAATATTCCTTTGAAATCAAAAGTTTTGCCTGGGTAAAGTGAAGTTCAGATAGTACCCGTATTATCACAGTATTCTCAACCCAAGGCTCAAGTATCCATTGATATGACAAATTTAAAATATTTTTTTCAAAATATAAATATTCTTTTCTGTTTTTTCATGCTAGATGACAACAATTATTTGAATTTATTCCCAGTGTGTCAATGCAAACATGGGACCTGATAATACTGCATACCTGTTGAAGTCGCCACTACCACACCTCAGTATATCGAGATACGAAGCAACAAGACAGAAAATACAGAAACTCGAAAACAAAACGAAATGCAAAACAATAAAACTAATGAGAAGAGAAAAGGGAGATTGCGTAAAGCAAACAAAGAGATGTTATATAAGAGACTGAGGGTTTATTGTCTATTTTACTGTTAGTCATTATAAGTACTACCTAAAAACTGAAGACAATTACTTTACATTTAAAAAACCTGTTTTTCAAGCCAAAGAGAGCAAGTACTGGTAGTATTAATTAAATCCATGAAAAATTTATCCATTGTGTAGAGAATCAGTTTATTATAAATATATTCGTAATGAATATCTACATACAATGATATTATTTAATTTTGATCCAAATATTACCAAAATTAAATAAAATCATGGTGTGTAAATATTCATTAGAAATATATTTAAAATAAATTGATAGTATTAGTTGCTGGAAGAAGTATATTGGGGTTAAATCTATTTAGCATTCGATTTATTGTAAGTGGATCAGACAGTTAAACAAGGTAATATGGATAGATGCCTTTAGAATTGGTCCTGAAGTAAATTTAATTTAAAGTTTCAGTCATAGGGAATGCACTAATCAATGGGATATATAATCTTAAAAATGAGGAAACTATCAGACAGCTTTAATTCAGTAGACTGCTTCAATGCAATCGGATGATAATAAGCGTTAAAACTTAAATTTGAGCCCTGATAGGGTTCAGACCAGCGACCTCTGTGGCTATTTTACCAGTAGAATTGCCTGTATATTATGCTAGAGATGAAAGCAGTTAGAAACGTGATTATCTTTGTCTTATTCCTTGTTTGATATTCATACTTTCTGCTAGTTTATTATATTTGTCTTCTTTCTCATGTGATTTGGCTAGTTTATGTTCTAGGCTAATATAATTCAATCTGCATATCATTCTAATAGTTGTTTTAAGTGGTCAAAGCCAGATGCACTTATCTGCCTTACCAGTTATTATCCTCACTCAATTATTCTGATAGAGATACACCAAAAGTGTTTACTTTTGTTTATAATTTTAATTAGTATATATCTAAAGATTCTATTTTTCAGTACTGATAACTTCAAATTTTCCTGATTGCGTCTGTCGCAGAAAGGACTATAACCCTTTCTTCCAACGGTTCAGAGCTCATCTGTTCGAGTAACTAAAAAGCACTCTCTGACGTTCATTCACATACTCGGGAATTCACTAAATCAGGCTAATAGTTATTTATATTATCTACTTTCAGGCGAATAACTAAATCAAATGCCAATGAAAATGAATTACACTGCTAGTATTTCAGACAACTAATTTTTTATTTGTCAACTTGTGAACAGAAATTATATTGTGATTAACTTGCAGTTAGTAATTAACTATTGCTATAACTGTTGTGACTATTATGTCATTATTATTATATATTATTATTAGTCCCTTGTGTTCTTAGTGGAACACAGGGCTTCAGTAGCACGTCTCCATTGCACTCTGTTCTCTGCAGTCTTTTGAACATGGCTCCACGACAACTCAGAAGCTCTCATTTCTTCTTCGCACGATCTCCTCCATGTTAACCCCACATCTAAAGCCCAACTCGCCGTTTGCCATCTGGGTTCCACTCGAGTGCTTGGCGCGTGATGTCCTCGAATGGTTTTCTCAGTGCATGCCCAGTCCATCTCCACTCCCTTCTGCATACTTGTTGAGCGATAGGTTCTTGGTTGGTTCGTTGCCAGAGTTCCTTGTTGCCTATTCTATCCGGCTATCTGAGCTTCAGTATCGAGCGAGTGAAGGTGGCAGTTGTTGATGAATATCTGCAGTTTATTATTATGTCTTTAGGGAGATATTAATTATTTCATGGCGACCAGTTATTTACCTTTTAATAAAGATAATATTCATTTATTCGTGCTTTTTAGTGGAAAATTAATGACTTACCACCACTTTAGGATAAAGTGGAACTGAAGATCAGTGAAATGTTTTAGTCCAACTGATATGTGATGGCCTTTATAGGTCAGTAAATTAACAATATCACACGCCTGTTGTATAAACACCTCCGGTTTTCCAAACCTTTTCAACATAACAGCCTGTATAATATTTTTAAAAAAAATCCAAATGATAGAACCAAAGTTTTACTGAAAAACTGTTTTGTTGACTTCATATATACTGTCTTCAAAAAAGTAAACACTAGTTGATTTCAGAATATTTTTTCACTGACATTATGTGTATTTCATAGAGTGAACGGTTTAATTTTAGCAGGGTTTAAGGTGTCTTTCTAATGATTTCAGGACCTGTTAAGTCTGTTGCATTACATTCTAAGAAATTACTGCTTAACTTACTGATTCATAGTGCTATTAATGAATTCATTTCTAGGTATGAATTTCTAAAGTGATCCCCTATAGATTAGGATACATCTTGGCAAAGAAATCATGATACCAAAATATGCACAGTTTCAAGTGAAATCTAACAGTGAAGTTTCCCCAATAATCACCTCCAGATAGCAAGAATGGAAGCTGTACTAGAGTAGCTGTGAACCATTCACACCAATCAGTCCCGTTCATTAGTTAGATCAAAGTGACCTGAACAGTGGATAACAATCTGCTGCTCACATCCTACTGGTCTAGTAGTGTCAATTGGTATGAGAGGCTGGGGACTACTCTTATCGGTCAGCAAAATACATTTTAAGATAAATTCACTTTTTTAATACATTTGGGCATCTGTAGTCCTCATTTTTTCCCAAGCTTGTTGAAACTTATTACGAAGGTTTCAGTGGTCTAAATTTATTTGAGCCATCCATCGAATCTACCCACTGAATGCTTGAATAGTGGTTAGCCATTCCCATTAATATCCTCTTATAATATTGCACACGTTTATTCGTAATACATTGTGAATATTAGTCTATTTATGCTGGATGGTGATCCAAGGTGAGGACCGCAGCCCGATTTTCATCTCACTTTCAGGCATCACCCAGTATAAATGCTAGTCTGCCAAACTACGGCGATCTCGGACACTTAAATGATATTATAAGAATCCTGAGCAGGGAGATAAAATCTGAAATGATGTTACTGAAGACTAAACTTCTTATACATTTTTAAGTGCCCTCTAAATGTGGTGGAAATTCTACAACACTGTTATGCATTAGGACCGTTAACCTATTTCATTTATTTTCTTAATTTCAATCATATCACTTATTTAGAATGTCGTAATATACTTTAAACAGACAGCACCGAAGATAAGCATTGTAAACTGAATGTAATATACAGTAGATAGATAGATGGATGAAGCCACATAGAACATGTCACAGAAATTTATCGCTTCACTTTCTTACACCTTATTATACCATGCGGAGAAATACATAGAAAAAGTGATATTAAGGGAAAAAAAGTATATGAGATGACAGAGAACCACTTGATGTTTCCACCTTCCACACAAGTACACGGAGACTCCTCTTCTCTCTCTTCTTCCCTGAATTTGAGTCATTGACTGCATTGCAAGCACCTACCTCATTAGGACCTCCAGTCATACATTGTTTGTCCCCACCGATGATTTAAGACAGCATCCTCCATCTGTGTCCATCGATAGTTTGGTATCAGAAGACAGTGGGTGAGACGACCTATCTACACATATTTGCAATGAGTGCTGGCCACGAACAACTGCCTATCAACACAATATTGTTAGAGACGGTCAGCGTTGTTGGCTCGTTGGCATGAGATATCATAAATACTCCCAAAACGCTTGACTGTCTGACTGACTGACTCAGCTTCTCTGCATGTGCTCTGAAGTCGTTTGCTGCCTACTACGACTGTATCTGAAGGCTTTGATTTATGTATCGAAATCGACAGCTTATGGTAGGATCGCACTCCCCCATTATCCTAACTGCAGTTACTTGAAGTCTGAACGGATACTACGAACAAGAGTCGTTGAGTGATATAGTGTTTTCCAGTTGTTACAGATCCACTCTCTCGAACAGCACATAGACGATCATCGACTTGTATCCGGTTGGGAGGTGCACGTTCTCCTCCACAACTGGATGCAATGCTTACACCTGTTAGTCCACTGTGACTTACTGCTGAGTCTGCAGAGACTCACGAGTTGAATTTTGCAGATTCACCATAATGGCCAGGCGACATCACGTAAATGACAACACTCAGGTTCTACTTGCCTGTCTCAAAAACATAACATAGATCCATGACTCACGATTCCAGAGTTTTGGTAAGAAATGTCTGTTGTTCGATTTGGCATATATTTAGTACATTAGGAGTTTGAATGTTGAGTGGGCAGCATTGCTTTAGAAAACTAGGGATGGTGTTTAGCTAGGTTGAATTGTTAACAACAGTCGTCAGACGGGAAGTTGAAGAAGATATAATTGGCTTAATAATGGTGTCAGAAAGTGAGAGCAAGTGGGAGGATATAGGTGTGTATTGTAGAATATGCTTAGTTGGATTCAGTATGCTGTTTGGAGACTGTGGTTGTTTGGTATTTCTCCACTCCTCACTCTATCGAACTTTTGTCTGTAAGTTGTTTTTCTTAATGGAAAATGGATTCAGGATTATGTTGTGTGACCGCACAGCAGAAAGAACATTTGTATTCTGCCGGTTACAAAGAGGATATTTTAGGGTTTCTGATCAATATTTTATTTTTTGTACCTTGTAGTAGAAAATCTCCTTGCACTTGCACTCAATTATCGTGTTACAGGGAGTGTTTGCTATCTGGTGGCAGATATTTTCTACTCTTCGCTTCTGATTCAGAAGCCGTTATTTACTAAGAATGCTAGGCATCTGAGGGAGACAACTTACCTACCTAACTTGGGCCAAGGTTTTTATTTCATTTTTTAGGGTGTTTTTCTATTTAAAGAAGTGGAACTTTTCACAGTACGGCACACACACCATGTAACTTCTTTTTAATCTGCTAATTTTTTGCATTCTGCAAACGAGAGGCGATAAAGAAAGCAGTTAGTTTTGATCATACCTAGTCCTTAGAATGAATCGGTAAATGTTATCTTGTTTAATTTCGTCGCATTTATTATACGAGGTGTCAATCGACGTTATTTTATCTTGCTACGCTAAAAAAAATTGGCCTCACAAAGTAATATGTTCATCAACGTTTAGTATGAACAGTCTTTTCTTGACATTCGTTTGTCATTCTTGGTATATCTTGTGTTACAAGGATTTTGGTTCATGCAGTCAATACAATTTCTTTTCATCGTTTTCATGTACAAACCAGTTTGATCCTCTGTGATATCTCTTTGTGTTCCCCTAGCTTTAAAGCTTGTTCTTGAACGTTTAATCACTAGACTAGGTGACTTCTTACAAAAGTGAAGTATTTTTGTGTTACATTGATTTTTATCAAGGATATTTGCCAACCTTGAGTGTAACTGAGTTGTGTGTATGGGTTGTTCATCCTTCTTTCTCTGTTTTATCAAAGGCTAGCCTTTATAATTGTCGTTATCGCTTAACCTACGGTGTTTACCTAATGTCTGATTGTTGATTTGCTTCTCTGATTTTCATATGACTGACCGATTATTAGTAGTCTCTTTGTCCATGTGTCTGTTGATCATCATTTGATAGCAGTAAACCGCTTCCAGAGAATCCCGCAGATTCTGAGCTTGCTTCTTATAGTATTTCTGTGGTGGTTCAGTCGAATTTGTGTTTGTTTTTATCTACTTGTATAGGTATCAATAAGGACATGTCCTTTTCTTTTGACTACAAGTTGATGCTCATAAATTATTTAGCGCATTCGACGACTGTGCTGGCCAATATGATGATGTCTACAACTCTTACAACTAGTTTTGTAAATGATATTCATCCTACCTTCTTTGGACAATGTATCCTATAGATGACTTTTTGGAAAGATCTTGTTGGTTTGCGTGGAACACTGATACTGAATGAATGAAGTGATTGGTTAACAGTTGCTGAAACACCTCAGATATATGATGTAGCGATTCGTTTTCTAGGCTGAGATAATTGTCCTGAGACATGTATTCCACTCACTATTACTTGATAACGTCGATTGGGCGGTCATCGTCTTTGAACGCTGTAAAGGTGGTTTTCTTCTGACCTTCTCAGTTGTTGAGTCCTTCAGGGAATCTTGGCGCGTGCGAATAGTGTCTCGCACAGCTCATTTTATGAGACGTTAGCTTGTTACAATTGTAATTCAAAAGGTGACCGGGGTGTGTCATCTTCCTGTACACCTAAGTCTGTAGGATTACATCAGATGTTCTTCTAATAAAAACATGTAGGAAGGTGATTTCTGTATTTTCTCCCTTTCTTTTATGTAAAGAACACCCTAAAAATTTGGCTGGAGAGATCCTACATGATTTTAATTCATTTGTTTTACTAATTTCGAAACTATTGTCAATTTAACGAATCCTAATTTTGGTTCGATCATTAGGATGTCTATTGATTCTAACCTCTGCGTCGCTACTTCAACCATCAGTCTGGGTTTTGAGGAGGACATCATTTTTCGTCATTGTTTATCTTATGGTTACTGAATTACTGAGTGCTGTTTTCCATCATCGAGATGTTTAACTTTTTTGTTTAATTCTTTGGATAAATTGAATGACAATATTCTGGATAGTGACACTACTGAAAACAATCGAACAGGTACCTTGTGTACTTAAGATTGACTATAGAATATAAGTATAACCAGGCTATTCGTCTTCATTCGTGGTTGTTTTTCTTTCGCGGTTTCAACACCTATGACTAGGCTGTTTTCTTTGAATTTGGTTGTCCTGTTTTAGGTAAAGGTTTTTTATCTGCCAGCTGACAAGTGCTCTTGTCATTGAGTTGTTCTCATCCTCTTCCCACGTTATTCACTTCTTTCATGGCAATGATCTTTTTCTGTCTCCCAGTAGTATCACAGTTTTATTATCTGACATTACTTCTTTGTTATCTGTGCTGAAATGGTAGTTCCTTCTCTGGATTTTCACTGATAGTATGACTATCTGTAGTAGTCCTTTTTGTTTTTCTGCCATGATTTCTATAGCTGTGAGTTGGTAGTCAAGGGTCGCACAGAAATATGCCATATTCACATTCAATCCTTTTTGGAGTGAATTGTATTATGTCAAGGAAAAGGTTCTTTTCGAAAGGTTAACCAACTATTCTTGCTCTACTTCTTCGTTCTCTGGTTTGGAGGGCTTCAGTAGTTTGTTTTCCATTTTTTATCTTCTTCTTCGCCCTCTGTTTTCGTTATTATATTTAGAGCAGTCGTTAGTTGTTTCATTTACTCTGTTCCTATGATTCATTCCAGTGCTTTTTGTTAGTGAAGCAATCGTCCTGTTGCATTTTTGAGTCTGTTGGGTGTATTCATGACCAATGATAGCACTATTTTTCTTTCATTTTGTTCGGTTATCTTCCATCCAGTAGGACAATTGATATATCGTTTATATTTAACGACTCATGACAAGACATGCTTTCGTAAATATTCATTTAAGAAGAAAATGTGTACCTGGTTGTTGAAACTCTTGCCAGCAAAGTACTCCCGTTTCCTATCGTAAACAAACAAACTGTGCTGAAAAGATTTTCAGATAGTAGAAAAGAGTTACAGCTCAGGATGGTATTCTCCAAGCCTCAAGGTTTGTCCTTAAACGTTTCATCACGAGTCTAAACGACTTCATTAGCATTTGCTTCATACTAAAGAAAAGCTACTTTAAGTTTCATGAATGTTTATGAAGTGTGTTGTTTTTGAACAATTATAATTATGTATCTTCATGGCCGAACATGACCATTTGGAAGTAAGCTGAAATGTAGTAGAATGTTCTATATTTTTATAAATACCCTGAAAACTTGCGAACATCAAAATATATCTACCTGGTTTTTGAAAATGGAGGCAATGTGCCAGTCATGCTTAAAAAGCGTAACATTTCATCAATTGGTATCAGTTTCGTAAGAGTTTTACTATACTCAATTTCTGATGACAACATATTACGTCAAAAAAAACAACTGAAAAGTGTTTACAGATGTAGGTATTGAACTCAGTTCACATCTAATGTAAAATCAATTAATTTTGTCAGTTATGATTTAATTCAACTATCTGATACCAATGGGTTATTGACCAACATGATTAACAATTGAACCAGTGTGAAATAAAATGACTTTTTTTAACAAATCAATATACCTTTGCTTACTACGAATAAAATTGAAATATGTTATGTAAGAAAAATTCGAATTAAAAAATTTATTAGTTTAAAAAACAATCCAAATAATTTGCTTTTCAAATTTCTAATCTGGTTATTGATTTATTCAACCTGAACTCTTTCAGTATTTCTCATTGATCAACAATATGAATTTACGAATTTCAAGTGTCATTTTTCACTAAATGAGACAATTGATTATCATTCAATACAAATGAAGTTGAATAAGTCTGTTGACGAGGAAATTTGCAAATATCGTATGCTAATTTATTCATGTAGTCACTTTGGTCACTACATACTCACTAGAAGTCATTTCATTCTTTTGAACAGTAATGAATAAATTAGAACAATAATGCTGTATTTCATACAGCTAATAAGTATTGATGAGACGACTGTCAAACTCACTAAGATACTATCATAATAGTAATAATTATTATCATTATTATTTTCTTCTTGGGTTCCTAGTGGAACATAGGGCTGCAGTAGCACGTCTCCATCCCACTCTCTTCTCTCCAGTCTTTTCTACCTCACTACACCACTCCACCACTCCACCACTACCCACAACCTTTCATTTCTTCCTCACATCATCTCCTCCATGTCACCCTCGCCTCCGATGCTCAACTCGTCGTCTACCCTTTGGATTCCACTCGATGGCCTGACTTGGCGCGTGATGTCCCCAGTCGACCTTCTCAGTGTATGCCCAATCCAATCCATCTCCATTTTTTTCTTCTGTATATTTGTTGAGTGATAGGTTCTTGGTTGGTTCGTCGCTAGCTAGCCGGAGTTCCTTGTTGCTTATTCTTATTATTCTGGCCATCCATCTGATCCTCAGTATTGAGTGAGTGGAGGCGCAGCTGTTGATGTATGATGTCTGTAGTTTGTTGGGAGTGCTTTTCGTGACTCTTGAGGTTTCTGAACCACCACATGGAAGTACTTACTTGACTGAATTGGTGTTGAAAATCCGGATGTTGTTCTTTGTGCTGAGTCCAGTAGATGTCCATACTGATTTCAGATTATTGAAAGATGTTTGTCTTAGTAAATGCTAAGTATTATGGACCATTTTTGCCTTTCTAGTCTGCTTTCTCGATCAGTTCCTATGATGCTTACAAAATTAGTCAGTGATTTGAGATATTAGCTGAAGTGGATCTTTTAACAAAAAAGAAGTTATTATTGTTCAGCGTGTGTACGGCTTTTCAAACTGTGTAATATGGATGCCGGATTGTTAAATTTCACAGATTTGAAACACAAAATGTACTAAATCCTAACTTTTTATTAAGCACTATGAGCCTGTTTATATTTGTGCTTTTACTGATCGGTATCACACTGTATTAATAACATTATTGTAAAACATGTGAAACATTCGTGAGAAATCTTATCTTTATCAGCAACTTAACTAAAATGAAAAAAATTCCGTCAGATCTTTTGAGGTTATCATTCTTATGCTTTGACACAAAGATCCTCTTAGTTTCAATTAACAAGTCAGTTCGACTTGGAGAAAAAACCATTTTTTCCCCTCAGGAATATTTAGAACTTTTTTGCTGGTATATCGCATGCTTTTTAAGCGAGTGAAGTTATCTTTGTTTTTAAGTACTTTCAGCCAATCCACTGGAAATTCTAGCAATAACTTTTATTTCAACTTAAACTTATGATTTCGGGAACCAAGGTAACTGGAATAAGACGTATCATACAAAACATCCATCGACTAAGAGAAAATGTAGTAGTACAGTGTTATCGCATATTTAATGTTTTGTGTAAATAAAATATGTGCTTTACGTCTCTTTTATTGCTGGCTATTACTGGTTTTATATGTGACTGTTTGAAATATTTCATCTTTGATTGAGTTGTATTCTCAGTCATTTTTGGCGCATGGGCTTCCGCACGGATACCTGTCGTTTCAATTTAAATGATAATGACGGATGGTAGCTAGGAGTAAAATCCAGAATGAGTGTCTCATCCCATCTAGGACTTGTAAGTTGGATGCAGTTCTTTCTCACTTAGCGCATTTGTTGCCACTAGGATAAACACGCGTCCAGGATTCCTCTACTAGCCACCATACATCAATATCATAAAAAACAAGACATCAGGCAATACTAGAAAATCTTTATAGATCAGCTGGATGGTCTTGATTGTGTTGTGCTCTCTAAGCTTGGTTGTTTAATCATGATGCTCTCATCGTCTTTCTAGACGAAATCATCAGAACTAACTTCTCTATGAAGTGAGCTGTCAATACCTCTCCGTGAGTGATTTAGTAGATTGCTCTGACAAAGTGGTTTGTGATTGGTTGTTTCCTTTGATTGTTGTGTCATTAACTCTATAGATTTTCCTGTTGGTTGTTCTTCTGCTTGACCTCTGACCTTTCTGTTGTTTATCATTTTTCTCATTGATTGGTGGGTTGGGTCTATGATCACGTATCTACTGATTGCTGAATGACCTGAATGCCAAGCTTGCAGGAAACCTCTGATATTCTTTGTGTTTCCTCTTCCTGTTCAAAATTTCTGCATTGTTGAACCTGAATTCATCTCCATAATCATCCGCGTGCATTGAGATGAGTGATGAAGTGTCGTGACGTTTAACAACTAATTGATCTTCATGCAGACGAAGGCGAAGAGGGCGACCACTTTGTCCAATGTATTGTTGACTACATTTATTGCAGTTGGTTGTTTGACTCCTTCTCCATTGTGAATTTGATGTCACTTAACACGTTGTTGATCAAACTGTGAATGTTTTTTACATCATCTTTTTATTGATGACAAAAGTTTCGTCCACATGGCAAATTCGAAATTTTGTTTTGATCACAGGTAGGATGATGGCTACCTGTCTCTGCATCACTGGTTCTGCAATTACTCAGTATATCAATGATCCCATTGGAGTTCCTTTCATCTGTTTGTATATCATGCCGCCTAATTGAAAGTATGCGGTCAGACAAAGGTCGATAGGTTCCATCAGACTTGAACATTTAAGTTTTGTGCGTTCTGATAAGCTTATGTTTCACTGAATAGGAGGGCCATAGTTTCCTTGGCCAGTTGGTCTTCGATGGATGTGTATAGTACTGTGACATCGAAGGATACCATTAATTCGTCGTTTTCTATGTTAATGCTTTTGGTCTTTTCTAAGAATTCTGTTGGTGGCATGGTGGAATGTCCACATTATTGAACGAGATTTTTCAGTTTTTCGAAAATTCTCTTGATATGCTGTATTTTGCAGATCCCGGAAGTGAGACTTTTGGTCGTAGAGGGATGTGTGGTTTGTGTGGTTTTGGTCCGTCGCAAGTCTGAGTATGGACAGGTTCATTCGATTTCATTCATCATTTGGCTTCGTTTTTTTATTTCTTCTGTTTTGAAGAGTTTGTTCAAGGCTTTGTTAATCTAGTTGTCGAACTTTTGAATAGGGTTGGTTTCAGGTGCTGATATACATTTTCGTCTTTGAGCAACTCCTCTGCTTCCTTGACATAGTCTTCTTTGTCCAACACTACCGCAGTGAGTCCTTTGTCTACTAGCAGTATATGTAAATCTTTCCTACTGTCAGTCCTTTTGATGTTTCCTGATTTCGAGTGTTCAATTGAGCATGAAGTCTCTTCTCTGTAGTCAGTGGTACGATTGTTAACCTTATTTCTTGTTGAGTGGCCCCATTTAATTTCGATGTTTTAAGTGATGATTCTAATGCCCATAAAATCCTCTTTTCAAGGCATCTCTTGTGTTGTAATTTGATCCTTTTTGGAGAAGTTCTTCCATTTATGTTAGTGGTTGTTTTGATAAGAGGGCGACATAATCGTTTGTTTCCTCGGTTGTAAGTACTTCTGAGATTTTGAGCAGCATTTCGCTAGCGACATTTCTTCGTTGTTCTTTTGAATAGCAGTTGTCAACGTTATCATGTGTTTTCTGGTGAGTATAATTTCGAATTTTCTAGTTGGACTGTTAATCACCGATTGGTATCCCTGAATCCGATGATGTGCATCTGTGGCCATCAATTTTACCATTTGTTTGCCATCTTTTTGGACAGTCAATCGGTGGTCTATATATGACACACTTTGGCAAAACATGCTGACGTAGGCACTCATGGAGAAAGGATAGTTGTTTTTTTGTGGAGGCTTACGTTTTGGGGAGACCTCCCAGCTTCGAACAACTTAAAGCGTGTTACGTTCGTATGGTTTTAAAATATCGGAGGGTATTTGTAGCTCAGGTGCATGATCTTGGTTGCATAGTGTTTTCTACATGAGGACCAATTAGTTGTTAAACGTCACGACACTTCATCACTCATCTCAATGCACGCGGATGATTATGGAGATGAATTCAGGTTCAACAATGCAGAAATTTTGAACAGGAAGAGGAAACACAAAGAATATCAGAGGTTTCCTGCAAGCTTGGCATTCAGGTCATTCAGCAATCAGTAGATACGTGATCATAGACCCAACCCACCAATCAATGAGAAAAATGATAAACAACAGAAAGGTCAGAGGTCAAGCAGAAGAACAACCAACAGGAAAATCTATAGAGTTAATGACACAACAATCAAAGGAAACAACCAATCACAAACCACTTTGTCAGAGCAATCTACTAAATCACTCACGGAGAGGTATTGACAGCTCACTTCATAGAGAAGTTAGTTCTGATGATTTCGTCTAGAAAGACGATGAGAGCATCATGATTAAACAACCAAGCTTAGAGAGCACAATACAATCAAGACAGAACGCAATATCAAGGCCTCTATGCGGGAGCACGTATTCTAATGGAGACTGATCGATTCGATCTAATCAGAGACTGGATAACGCACACAACATCATATAAGTTATACCTGTAGCACAAAAAGTGTCTTTTTTGACTAAGTTGCCTCATGAGTAAAACTTTGCTGTTTGAACCTGTAGGTTCAGATTTCGAATCTTAGTAAGAGCGACATCGCTCACTCGTAGGCAAGTACATCCGGCTGACGAGTCCCAAGTGAGACGAAACGCACGTGCTGAATTCCACTGGTGGCCACTATCCATCAATAATATCAAAATTATTGGCTTTGTTATTCCTGACTGCGGGTAAGTAAAATATATCAACGCATAATGCCAATCTTCTGTTAGTATAAATCTTCACAATCTTTAGCTTCATCTTTTTCGCATCCACTTGCTTGCTTGTTATGAATTTCAGACAGTTTGGAAATCGAGGACATTGTATTATCAGTTCACTGAAAGACCTAATGTACTGAAGTTAAAAATGTTTCATTCATTACTTTCTTATGATATTCATTTATTTTCTAAATAGTTGGCGCCTCCAAATACTGTAGGAGCCTACATTATTTTAGAAATCAAAACGAACAGTCAAAATTACAAAGTGATTATAAGCTTTGAGTAAAATTCCTTTCGTTTCTTTGGATAGTTGGCTGCATAAACGGAAAGGTTTATTGATGTCGAATACATTTGCATTGACCCACAGTTTTTTGCAAACCTACGTCATCACGATGTGAGCGTAAAGAAATTTCTACTTTACAAAGAGCGGTTTACTTAAAAAGCACTAAAGAAGAAGGAATAAATATACCTCATATTCCCGGAACAGGTTTCGTAACCAAGCTATCAACCAAGTATAATGTATGACTGTTTATATTACTACCTGCTGTTTCGGGTTTAATTAAGTGAAGACAGATATCTGGGGCTAGGCGTAGCTAAGTATTTAGAATTCTTTTATTATTTATACGTCATTAATTACTAGTTTTGCTGATAGAAAGTGTTATCAAGCGACCGACTTCGTTATTTTATATTTTTATTTCGGTTTTCGATCAACTACAAGTTAAGTATTATTTTATGTGTCTACAATTTTCCTTCACCCTTATAAAAGCACCTTTTTCTTGAGAACAACAATTTTTGTTAACATTTGCACCAAGACGCTGAAGACTGACAATATGCAGTATGTCCAGTGCGATTAATATTTGAATCTTAAAGTAGTTTTATGTGGTAACAGGAATTCAAACAAAATGTTCATTTTACTGATTAATTGATAGTGTTTTCCATCAGAAAAAACAAGATCCAGTTAAAACATGCTGTTATAACATAAGTCACGAGACAAAGAAAAGTTGTAGCCTTTCAGAGTTTTATAGTTCAACTGAAAAATTGAAACTCAAAAGTTTCATGTCATCTGCATAGCAGTGTGAATTAGTGTTTAAGGTAGATATCAGTACCATAATTTAATAGATTGATGGAAAATACCCCAATTGATGAACAATAAAATCGCAAAATCTACACAGAGCCAAAATGATATAAATTATAATTCTCTTTAAAGCTGACTGACTGACTAACAGAATCAAAGTATTGTTTATAGGTGGCTAGAAGCAACTAGAATGGTTCATAAATCAAAACTTAGTTCTGAATTAGATGCATCAAAAATTACACATCTTAAATGCCAGATGAGGTGTAAATTTACATGGATCACAGAGATTAGTTTTGAGGCAATATTACTCAGTGACGCGATTGATTTAATTCCTCACCTCTTAAATATCTGAGTGAACAAGACTGCTATTCATTACGGGAGTTTTGTAAGCAATGGTAGTAATTTTTGACATTTGTATGTCAAATAAAATCAACGTACGGTATACAGATCAATTCAACAGTATTGTATTGGGCAAATCAATATGCCACCAATGATAATTTGTGATTCGGAATCTAAACATTCTTAATAAGTAGTGCATCATAACACAGTTATGCACAATTAATCTTCAGAATATGTTCTGTAATACAGATGGGCTTCTGCGTTTTGTACATAGCTTAAAAACATTGTTAACAGGAAATTCCAATGGTCAACAAGTTAGCGGAAAGGATTATCCATTTTACTTGGCTCCTTTTGGTTGTGTACTACTCGACTTTTAGTTTATATATATTCCAGTTTTTTTTTAATAACTTAATTTGGGATTTTCATCATAAAAGTTCTTTAGCAAGCAACATAAATGTCACAACAATTTATATTTATTAGTAACTTACTTTTATTGTTAACACGTCACCAATGGTTGGATTAAAAATATGCTTAGTATGATCCCATTTCTGCGCTGGGAATTTCAAATCCCTATCATCTAAGCAATACGTTTGAAGATGGGTTGGAGATTTAGAGGAATAAGATGATAGTGCAGAAGTGGCAATAGAAAAAGAAGAAGACGACAGACGTCCTGTAACTGTCCACTTATCATCGAAACCAGTTTTCTGATTTAAGGGTATGGTTGATGTAAACAGTGGTTTAATATCTGGTGGCTCATCATTAGTTTGTAATTCATATACTGAAGATAAATTCGGTGAACCATACTTAAGCGATATTTTGAAAACATCTCTTGACAATGATGCAGTTGATCCACTGATTCCTATCACTTCACATATTAGTGTACCCGATAAATATTCTGTTTGAGCTTCAATCTGGCATAAACGTTTTATGAGGATCTCTTGCTGTTGCTTTAGACTAAAATCTGTTGGTATGCATTCACGTGCGTTACTTTTTGATTTACTCAATCCTTTACTGTAATAGCTGTTATTGTTATTACAAAGTGTTGTAACTTTCATTGATGTCTTTGTCAAATCGAAGTTACTTTGCTTATCCAACTGCGTGGATGACAATTTGTGATCTATTGTTGTGATAGCACGTGGACGATTATCATTTTGTACAGAACAATTGTTTGTTGATTTTTTTGATTTATGCCGAATCAGATTCATCAGGGAGGAATATTTTGGTCGTTTTTCTAATATTTTAGGCAAATAACTGGTTGTGTCAAAATTCTCATGAAAATATTGCCGGTTGTTATAATGGGGAGAATTAACACACGAGGTGAAACGTAATGGTTGATTATAATCTGACTCATCGAATCCAGTTAGGGCTAGCGTAGATTTGCTGAGTTTGTTTTTTGATAAAGACGATAAACTATCTGTGACTGAAGACTGAAGTCCGTTATACCCACCTTCCATCCCACATGTCCCACCAATGTTTGTTAATTCACCGTATAATTCACCTTGAGAACGTGATCGTATTTCTAAAAAGTCAAGGTTAATGATTAGATCGAGAACAGAAGTACGTATAGTAACTTGTATATGGCAGAGACTAAAAACTACAGCTATAACTTTTACACTGTTATGAATTTTTTTAGACTGCATCGTAAATCTCTATGCACTGCAGAAATACAAGATTGACGACTTCAACTAGTAGCGCATTTTTATTTCCTGTTAATGTAACCCAAATGTACATCATTTGAAGATATCTGGACACTTAAATTGAGTGGTGAATCAAAGTCAGTGGTGACAAAACAACAAAGATTATTATTAGATTCCAATTACAGGGTTTGTAACCTCCACGCAGTTGATCAAAGCTACCTTTCACATTTGATTCGAAGCAGAATAGTTAAGAAAAAGTATATATTAATGAACGTTTAGAGTAGATTCTGCATTTGCACAAAAATTTACCTGAACATCATCAGATTGAAGCCTTTACGATTCAGCTGCTGGATACGTGATCTGGCGTATGCAGCCATCTTGATTCATTTTCCAAAACATTTGTAAGCCGAATTGTAAAATTCTCAGAAAACCTTTTGAAAGAATTTCATGCAGAATGAAATATTTAACTAAGGGGATTCATCATGTTTTCTCAAGTGATCCTGAATTTGAAAACTTCTCGGTGTCAATAAATACTTTGATGCATTACCGCTTAGGGTGTGCAAATGGATTCTTGATAATAGCCGTAATAAAAACTGCAGATTTTATCAATAAGGCCATATAAATACATGAATTACATTCAGTACTTCTTAAGTCTGAATGAAACCTAACAGTGTACAGTTTTTTCGTTCATTATAATGTTAAACAAAAGAGTACGGTATTGTTCAACAAAACCTAAATGGTGTTGAAAATAATAACTTGTCGAACAAATATTCATCAAGGATGTGGTGGCAGTGTGGGTGCAGAAGATAAATAAATATTACGACTGAAACTGTCTAGAAGTCACGCTGATGTTATGGCATATACCTAGGGATTTCAACCTAGGAGAAACATAAATTCTCGGATGCTTTCTGTTTAAGATTTTTTCTAAACCCCTTTTATATTGAAGAGAAAAAAATATAAATCAAATTGCATACTTTTTAACAACATGAATATAAAAATGTACAAAAGCAGTTCATTTGAGAATTACTATACGGTTGGTGGCTATATTGCAAAATGTTCAACAGAATTTTATCAACACTCAGGACTGGACAACATAAGATTGGTTGCTCTCCAGTCATCAGTCAATGTATATAATCCAATCCTGCAAAAGGTAACTCGTGACCCCAATAGCTTAGTAGTTGTGTCACTAACTGCAACACTGGATGGTGCGGGTTTGAATTTCACAAGGGACATCAGTTCCCTAGAGTTTGCAGACATGCTTTGCTGACAAGTGGCAACACGCGCAATACCTAGGTCCACGGTCTCTTACCGATTACCTCCGACCAGCTAACCATACATTTTCATTTTCCACAAAGCTATTAACCATCAACTATCCTTCATTCACTTTATAAAAATGATTTACCGGCCTACTTTTTAAACAAAAAGAAAAAAATATGATTTATTATATTTAGAAGTTATCAAGAATATTGGTTGCATTCTTGAGTTTCCGATCATATCTGAGTACAAGGCCACAGTTCAACTACTTTTGTTGTACGATCTTCCAGATTAACAAATTCTAGATTTTATTTTGATACAGTGGTAACAGGCTCTGATTGAGGACAATTCCAAGTAAAATCTCTTTAAGCACGTTTTTAATCCCTCCAAAATTGTATTTCTGTACTACAGTATATATCTGAAAAATGGGAAGTAGCACCTGTAATGTTCCGTTGGAAACATTATCAATAAAATCGTTAGCCTTTCAACTCATCATTGCGGAAGTTATCAGGGTAATAGTAGAAAAGCTTTTCGGTGGAAAAAAAATTATTCAAAAAGAAATTGATTTATTGTTTCGACTGAATCCACCACCCGAAGAAGCCATTCGTCAAATTTTCTACAATTTTTTATTTATACTGAGTGATGATTGAAAGTGAGATGAAAATCTAGACCACGGCTGCATTCGAAACCGTGACCATCGGGTTACCGGCTCGGTGCTCTACCAACTGAGCTACAAGGTCCGACTGCTAAACCACAATTTTATTTCACTTCAATCACATGGTAGTCGGGCAAAAACGTTGGTGATTGAAGTGAAATAAAATTGTGGTTTAGCAGTCGGACCTTGTAGCTCAGTTGGTAGAGCACCGAGCCGGTAACCCGATGGTCGCGGTTTCGAATGCAGCTATGGTCCAGATTTTCATCTCACCTTCAATCATTACCCAGTATAAATAATAGTATGCAAACTACAGCTATCTCAGATAGTCAAATGATAATTTCCTACTTATTCGTTCAGAAAAAAGTATCGAAAACTTTTGAATAAATACATTCAATTTACACGCCAGAGATGCATCTGTGACTTCATGACTAGAGTATTATGATACTAAAAGAATATTCTAGGATAAATCGAACATTAGTAAAATGATTCCACTGGAAGGGATTTTAGAGAGACTTTTTTCAAGGATGGATGCTGCAAATTTCTCATGAAAATTTCTGATTTTTTTGTTTTTCCCACCTCAAACCAGAATAGTCACTCGAATGCATAGACCACAAATACTCGACAAGAAATCAGTGGCTTGGTCTTTTAATGATGACCTGGTCTTCATCACAGTAGACACAAATGGATTGATTGCTATTGATTCCTTGTAAATGGTGTAGGTATGCTTCTGTTTGTAGAAATTCACATAATAAAGTTCGTCAAGACCAATTAATGTTTTAATACAAGTGAATAGTGTCATTTAAACGCCATCTTTCAACATACCAGAAAGCAACAAACAGATATAAAGAAAATGAAGTTTAACAGTGATACGTCGCCGAAATGTACTAAATATGATCAGATATATAGAGAAGAAAAGTCAGGAGAATCGCCAAAGACAGATACTTGGTTTCTGGAATAAACTACCACAGAAACATCAAACTGTACAGAAATATTACAATCTGCTCGAGCAAAAACCCTTGTCAAAAATGTATCATGTGGTTTGAGGCTTTTGGTTGAATTTTGTTTCTAGGCTGAGTTTTTTGTAAGTTGTTGCGTATAAAATTACAAATTCCTGTATATTGAGAAACTCATAAGCTAGTGAAATTAACTATATATATATTTTAATATATTTTTTGGTCAGTTTTCAAATTCGCCGTCATAACCTTTTAATTGGCATTGCCTCATTGAAATATGAGGCTGAAAAAGTTTTTCAACTTTCGAAGTGAAAGTCGAGTCGTGAATAAGGTGTATGGCTACTGATGAAATCTAGACTAACGTATAATCATCAATAAGTATTTCTGCTTTCCAGTATATTGTTCATGAGGGTTAGTTTTACGAACGTGTTCTTTCAAAGGTCTAAGTGATACTTGTCATACGACGTCCTTCAATTCAGAAATGCATATGTTCATAGTAACCAACATTAATTTATTACTTTGATGTAATATTTTGAATGGCCAAAGGATAAAAAGTTAGATCTAAATGTTTATGAAAGTCAAAGTTTAGTTATACATGAAATTTAAATTGCTTACTTACCTTTGAACAATTTCCAGTGTTTCATATACTCATGCTCTAGACAAAGAATCTGAAAGTGGACATAGTTTATATTACTTGTGTCAATACAATTTTATGCATTATTTAGAAAAGCAAAGTATCTTTAATGTGAATAAGTATCATTTTAAATATCAAATGGTACAACTTAATTTCTTCTAACAATAGAATTAAATCATTTGTAAGATTTGGAAACTGGATTTTAAGTTCGCTTAAGAAAATATGCTAATTCGTTGGTAATTTGAAAAGAAGATGGAATCTTGTAAAATATTTTAAACTGTTAACATTACGAAATTATAATGTTAACTTATTTTACATACATAATGTTCGAAGAATTTCTTCAAAAAATGTGATTAAGGCTATCTTTTTAAAATTGTGTTCATCGAAACTTTAATGTCCTTCACACAATGAGGTATCAAATGTCAAGGGTGATAAAAATATGAACAATAAATTATAACAGAAAAGTCATTTGCGAAATAATACTATTTCATTGGGTGAACTATGAAATAAACAAACTAATGTGAAATTATACACTAACACAATGTTCAAGTTATTCTTTTATATTAGTTCAATCTGATTAATTATTTCATTAGTTATTATATGGCTTTTAAACTCATTTGATCTATCAAAAAGCTTGCAGTTGAATGCATTTTTAGGCCGATACAATGAAAAATCACGTAACCTTATACCGTTAAGATCTATTGATTAGTATAGATATCTCTAGAAATAAGTGCACTCCAGTGGTCAATGTGACATTTTCTGAAATATATATATATATATATGGCTAAATTCTTGAATGTAAAGCAAATTTTTACTTTGATGACAAATCCCAATCAAATCACAACTCCATGTATTTCCAAAAATTAATTTACAGTGCTAATTATTAAAATATTGTAATTCTGAGAATATAGAAGCAATTTCGGATTCTTTAGTGATAAGTTTGACTGTTCAATCAGTAAGGAATGATTATGTGTCATTCATATAGACAACAGACAACTGTTAGACTATAAAACGTGACCAGTGATTACATTCATCAAGATGATGGAATATTTTCACATGACTTTATATACCAACGCAGTAATATTCAAATCTGCCTAATAAATGAAATCATAGTGCATGTTGACAGGAATGCAACCAAGTAGACAGTTTGATAATCCTATCTATTTATAGCATATGATATAATCATGATAGTGGTGGATTTAATATGTTTATTTCTAGATTTAGCCGCAAATGTATTCGGCTTGCATTCCTGATTAACTTAAGATATGCAGTACATTTTTTATTTTCAAGGCTGATTGTGACTCAACTTTACTAGTACTGTTGATAAAAAGATACTCGCCATCATCATTAAAATAATTTTGTTTCTCAAGCTGAATAACCTAACTCAATGGTTTCTGTAGGCAGATGACGTTGGGATGCATTTATTTAAATATTGAAACTTTGAATATAAAGTATTTCTGTATTAATCCAACTTTTAACAAATGATATTTTGATAATTTAACGAGTGGTTCTTGTTTTGCAATGCATATTAAAATGTAAATCATTATTTTATACATCTTAAAAATAGAAAATATATGCGTGGTAAGAAACTAGCTTGTGATTAAACCAACTAACCGATCAATAATGTTAATATATATGTTAATGTATTACTATATCAGAAATTACCAGTCAGTAAGGCTAGTTGTGAAATATATCTATTTCTCCATACTGTGTTACAGTTAATACGCATATTTGTGTACAAATGTGAATATTATTAAGTTTTACTTTAAGCTATATTGCAAACAATGAATATTGGTATTTAAAATATGAATAGGTTGTTCTGCTTTCTTTGTGAGTGAAAATTTGATGGGTCAATAAATCACTGTCTTAAGGAACAAAACATAAACAGTTTTTTTCAGAACTGAGAGTGCAATCAAAACTTGGGTTCTGGGTTGTTGTAATAAAAATACGCACTTTCGCAAACACATACGATGCATTGGTAATGTTTGAACTAATACACAAAAAGGAAGCTCACTTAGAAATAACCTGTTTGTGTTATAAGAATAAAATCGTTACGATCAGTGAACTGACTGCACGTTTCTGTCATGATCCAAATGTTTTTAAAGAAATTTTGAAATAAGTGAAGTTTCTAATATCTAATAAATCATATGTAAAACGTGATAAGAGACACCACTAGTTTCATAGTACATAATCTGCTGAAGCTATTCTTCTAGCAGATTACATACCAGTTTCTTAAGGTACCCAGGAGGAAATAGTGGCGATAACTACGAGAAATAGGATTTGAAAAATTCTGAAACCAAAATAACTGTTTACCAAAGTAAGTGATCAGGCGATTTCCACCAAGAATGAAATACTCATAATTCTTCACTGCTTAGCACCGCTAATACTAACTTTAGTTAGTGTTAGATATTGAGCACAGCCTAGTGCATGAAGCTCTTACTTATTATTTGATTGCAATTTCTTTGTCTACTTTTTCCACTGATAACAGTTTGTTATTCTATATTGATCAGAATCCTTAAATTTTCGGTTTTTACTGCACAGTAATTTAGCAAGCAATTTAGTTTGTGATCCGTAATAAGATAAATCTCAACGCTAAATTCTAACTGTTTTAGCAAATAAATTTTACGAATTTTAGTACCATAACTGAAATGCCTACGGTCCACTGTACTATTTTTGTCATTAGATAGTATCATATAAACTAGTGAGTTTCTGAGAGTTCCATTCAAAACTAAGTTTGTACTGTTCAAAAGTCCTTCATTGAGATCAATAGTATTTGAAACAATACCTGTTAACTGTTCAGTGAGTTGTTTCCATTATTAGGTGGTTCACTTAAACAAGTAACTTAAAAATTATCATCAGGCTAACCAGAAACTATGAGGGGAAAGTACAGAAACTGCTTGATCAGAAATTATATATATATATATATGTAATGCCAGTTAGCAGTATATTACGTGCAGGTTCACCATTACACTAATTGTTGTGCTGAGTAGATTACACTATGTGGTCTAAATATTTCAGTTTCCATAGAGATCCATGGTGAAATTTCTTAGCATGGGTTGAGTAGTTTTGCATACACTGAATATTGATTCCAAAATATATACTTAATAAAAAAGCTTTTTAGGTTACACTTAGTCCTCCGTGAATGTTGCTTTGAACTTATTCACTTATTCCCAACAAGCATTACATATTCATACTAAAATTTGAGCCTATGGGTTTAAAATTGTTCGAGTCTTATTTTCACATAACACGATTACCAGTAAAAACATATTTTCAGTCTAATCTATTAGTTTTCTATTTTTTCAAAATATTGTTTTTTCTTCAATTATATCTTTGATGATTTTTAGTTACCTGTCAATCATGCAAAATGTGAGCATAGAACTGCAGCAGCAGTTTTTTAAAGTTCCTGAATTCATTTATGAAACAACTTATGCCACTGATACTCTGGATAAAGTGGCCATATTATGCTTATCGCTCATCTATTCTACTAAATAATAACTCAGTTTTCTTAATCGTTATATATTGTATAACAAGCCGTTTTTGCTTTTTAGTGCCATATACATTGACCTTTTGTTTCAAGATAATCATAACCGAGAGCGGAAATAGTTGATGCATAGGAGGCTAAATAAATAACTATGATTTCACCAAAGCCTCTTTTTTAGTTTCTAGATGCAAGCTTTCTTCTTGATTATTACCGAACTATGAAATGATGTTGCTTATTATTCAAGCAGACAAACGGTACTTTCAAATCATCTCTGCTATGGAATTAAGTACTGGAGCTAATATAAATATGGTTTATTCAATCAAGAAGGCCTATTACAAGAGCACTGCGAATTGATTAGTTTTTCAAATCTTAAGATTTTAGTGACATAGCTGTAGACATTTTTGCAAACAAAAAGTCTTCTCAGGATTCTTCAGATTAATCATTTTGCCACTGATGTGAGTAGAATTAATTAATTTTGACTTGCCGATGGCAATAAATGACATTTTAGCTTATTTTTTCAAGCCAATTTTATTATTTGTAACACTGTTTTTAGTTTACATTAAAGTCACTTGAAAACCTACAGTTGAAACCAATAAAATGTAAAAAAAACTACTTTAAGTAGCTGAAAACAGTGTATATATGAAATATTAAAGACCTGCTGCGCTTATAGTGAATACACGTCATTAAAAAATATACGAAGAGCAATTTGGAAATACAGAAGTCATTTTCAGAATGATATGGCTGAAGTGTTTACTTTAAACAATAAACAGGAAAAGTTATAATGGTTCAAGTCTAGTGAAACAAAATAGGCAGTTTTTAAACATACTCGTACCTTCTTGGTTTCAAGTTAAAATAAACTAGTTGATATTCATTTTGCCAATTAGTCATCACAAACTTATTAATTACAATCACTACCAAGTCACTGGTGAATATTAATTCTTGTATAAAAGAAGAACAGATGAAACACATGTAAAATAGAAAGATATCAGCGTAGCAGTCACATATCAGCGCCTTATGTGGTTACTGTGAAGTATAGGACACAAAGGATCAGGATTTATTTTAACTTCTGCTATACAAGTTTATCTCTTACTCTGAAGGCGGTTTTTGAAGTTTTGTAAACTAAATTACTGGTGCTAGCTATGTTCGCTGCGTTCCCTGTTGTAGTTTTATCATCATTTTGCCTTCAGTAGCCAAATTTAGAAAATATAAAAAAGTGAGCTTGTGGTGATTATTTTCCATGTACTTGCTTTGAGATGCTGACATATCAGACTGCTCTGTAGTGCTTTATTTCCTGCAAACTTTGTGTTATATTACTAGAGAGGTATAATGGAAAATTAGCTTTACAGAAACCATGAAAGTTATTGAAATATAATTCTCCAATCAGAAACAGTTATCACACAAAAGTTGATTCCTTTCATGATCACAGACATTTCATTTCTGCACTTTGAGCTGAAATAAGGTTGTAAAATGCTAGGAAAATTGAAAAATTGCTCAATTGTTGGTGAAGACTCTTAACATCCTATTATATTTACTATACTAGAGAAATTATTGTTAGGTGTCTCTGTAATATGATCAAGTATGATACAAAGTATACAGTACATCTAAAAAAGTTATCAAGTTGTTGTTCTTATCAAATAATATTTGTATTTTAGACGAACACTAAAAATTTGTCAACGTAATAGAATCTCTACCTGATAAGTGTTTTAGCATATTTTACTAGGATCTTAACTACACGTTATTCACTTGCCTTGATGGTTTCAAAGAATGATTGATGTTGAAACTTGAACGTTTTGTTGTTTCCATTCATCTAGTGAATTCTTCTAGGTTAACATTGTTTAAATTACCAAACTTCATAAACAATGAAAGCTTAAAGTTCAAACTTTCATGTTAAATATGAAAACATTGTCCTTATTATTTGAAAGTAAATACATGAGTAGTAAGCAGTTGCATCAGAAATTTTACGGTATATAAGAGTGACATCTTGCTTTTCAAATCAAACAAATACTTTAAATAATATCATTAACTTTTCATTTGCAAAGTGATAAATCTAGATTAGAAAGATATATGTTTAGATAGCTCTACATATAAAACAGCGTTGTAGATGACTGAAGAATGAGTAACAAAGTGTGGAATACCCACTCAGCCGTCGGTTTATCATAAAAAAATAAATTTCCGAAATCAAATTTGGAAATATATGTACTTCTTGTGGGTTATTTATTGAGTAAATGTTAACTTGTTGCAGACATCGGTTGTGTTTAATCAACTCTATGGTCATAAACACTTTAAGAAAGCTTCCACTTCGTATGACTTTTATTTTCATAGGATTTCCAAATTAATTGCTGATACATTCATACTTTTTGTTTATTCTAAACAAATTCACTTGTGATTTCATTATCAATACAATATGTCATTTTGTTGTACTCTGAATAATAGTCACTTCGAGCTTAAGTATCCTGTTTGTTTTAAAATCTCGAAATATTGTGTTGTTTATGACCATCCCCTACACGTAGAATGGTATTTATTTTCAGACTTGGTGAACCTAGAATAGATTACTTTAAATATGGAAATAGAACTTGAGAAAAGAGGCAAGAATGAATTCGATGTCAGATGTTTACTTCATAAAAGAAACGAGTGATACAGTATTTTTTTTTACTTTTAGTTTTCAGCACTAATTTGTTCCAAAAGAAATAACGCAGTACCCATTCCAAGTGTGTATATAATATCCTACTGCCATTGAAATTAAAGAATGACAAGCAATATCGCCATAAATCTAGGTTCTGGAATCTTTATGATCAGTAAATTTTACTTGAAACATCAACCGCTTACTAGTGGTGGATATGAAATCATTTATTTGATTACAAAGGCAACCTTAAAACCATGCTCACGAAAGTCTGTCAGCAGTGAAAGTTCTGAAAAGATTGCAAGCTGCAAAATCACTATAAGATTATTCTCTTCACTGAAAACATGCTGTGGTCGATGTGTTCAGTACGAATACTCTAGATCTGATAAAAAAATGACCTTGCTTAAGCTAATAACACTCTTTTAACACAAAATGCTGAATGTCGTTGTATTGGTTTAGAAAGAATTATTGTTAGCTTGACCCTGCCATGGAATTATTAAGTGAAGATAATGAACCGTGTAACTGAGTATAAGCCAACTAGTTTAAGCAGATAAGGTAGAAGCAATGAAGAATTGTCAACTGCAGTTTAAACGAGTAGAAATAAATCACAGTGACACACATAATTCTTGTTTCTTTGCTCCCTGAAAACTTGTTTATTTCATAACTGTATACCTATTTGACTCATTTATTATTCGGTTATCTTTTTATGGTTGTTAGTTTTATTTTCATACGCTACCTTGAAGTGCGACATTTTAAACCCTTTCACCAGTGTGCAAGATATTGTGTTATTATCTTTGTACTTATGTTTGCTTACTGAACTGATTTTGTGCCTACGGGATCCTAATTATTTCTCAATCCAAAGTAACAAGGATTTACTCGAAGTATTCGCCGTAGTTGTTGATTAAAGTATCATATATCAATGTCAACCACTTTATCTAAGCTCAACCTGTATGTGTCAACGAAAACCATTATGAAATGTTTTCTAGGCTACTTAAACAGCACTGAAAGTATGCAGTCTGTGCTAACTGAGAAATTAATTAGGTATTACCTGACTTCATGATGAACAATGTGCTGTTTATGTAAATATAATATATAATATAAGATACCGCAGTCACTGAAGTTCCATAACTTCATCAACCTGCCTCCCTTCACTGCGTATTGTCTTATTCCTGACCTCGCCACTGTTCACACGGTGATCCCGACATACATGAGAGAAGTTACAAAGACGCCCGTGATCATCAATTTATGATCTGTTCATATCTCCCACCTTTAGAGCGAAGACTATATCTCACAACCGTATAACAGAATAGAGTGGATTGCAACACGATAAAATCATCGTATAACATGTAGTCGGAGGTCCGGCCAGCGCCATAAATAAGGTAGGTAGGCAAATGTTACATACATATTGTGTATCCGAGGTAGGACTTTACTATCCACCAACCCATTTGAGCTGATGCAGCTTCCTAGTAAGGTGTGGTGTTCAACGTGGTCTACCACTTAAATCTCAGTGCTTAATCCACGAGTATTTGCAAACGGCTCAATATCATAACTGTACTCAGACTCAACCACTCCCCTCCAACAGAGAGTCTTTACTAGCCTTATTTTGTACTTGATTAATAAAGTCAAAAAATGTCCCAGCACTTGTGAGTTGACAGGTTGGAATGCCGCCTTTAGTTCAAGGAATATGGCAAGTGACAAACACTGAATATTTATTTTGTGTCCCAGAATCTGTCAAGGAGAGTAGGTGTCATTGAGGCACCATCATCAAGGCTTGAAACACCCCCGATTCTTTCGAGTTTGGTGTTCTGCAGCTAAAGTAGACGCTGATTAAGTTCTAGTCATAGAATCCTAGCTATGAATTCAGTTAAACTGATTTCCACAGGGCTGTCGCACGAAGATTTCTCTCATTTCCCATTAACTGGAGTGATCATCGGTTTCGGCTAGGCTGATGAGGGTACTTCTAGTTCCAGTTCACTGCCTTGTACCTAGTTCACTTTTCTAAACGATTTTCGACATTGAGTCCTAGCACTTTACGGTGGAAACTCATCAGATAAAGATGCTCAGGATCGTTTCGAGTCAAAGAAACCACTTTTAGCGTGGAAGACAATGATATGGCGACACCTACATTCCATTCAGATTCCGGTTCAGTGTTGGGAAATCGAACGATTGTTGTAGGATAGTTCAGTGGTTCTTATAGGTGTTCAGATGAGTTTCCAGTGATGTCTGGCCTTTGACAACCTCTTAATGCAGGTTACCGAACATCATCACTGTTTTTCTGCAATTACTTGAATATTATACCAGGTTTGATCAAGATGCGAACTGCTGCTATGTTCTGCTTAAAGTTTACGGATATTCAGTCTAAGTACAACCGGTGATTCTGCCTTTCAGTTGAGCATGCGGAGGCTCCTTCACCCACTCTTCTTCTCTGCATTTGAGTTATTGACTGCATTGCAAGCACCTACCTCATTAGGACCTCCAGTCATACATTGTTTGTCCCCACCGATGACTTAAGATAGTATCCTCCATCTGTGTCCATCGATAGTTTGGTATCAGAAGACAGTGGGTGAGACGACCTATCTACACATATTTGCAATGAGTGCTGGCCACGAACAACTGACTGTCAACACAATATTGTTAGAGACGGTCAGCGTTGTTGGCTCGTTGGCATGAGATATCATAAATACTCCCAAAACGCTTGACTGTCTGACTGACTGACTCAGCTTCTCTGCATGTGCTCTGAAGTCGTCTGCTGCCTACTACGACTTTATCTGAAGGCTTTGCTTCATGTATCGAAATTGACAGCTTATGGTAGGATCGCACTCCCCCATTATCCTAACTGCAGTTACTTGAAGTCTGAACGGATACTACGAACAAGAGTGGTTGAGTGAAATAGTATTTTCCAGTTGTTACAGATCCACTCTCTCAGACAGCACACAGACGATCATCGACTTGTATCCGGTTGGGAGGTGCACGTTCTCCTCCACAACTGGATGCAATGCTTACACCTGTTAGTCCACTGTGACTTACTGCTGAGTCTGCAGAGACTCACGAGTTGAATTTTGAAGATCCACCATATTGGCCAGGCGACATCACGTAAATGACAACACTCAGGTTCTACTTGCCTGTCTCAAAAACATAACATAGATCCATGACTCACGATTCCAGAATTTTCGTAAGAAATGTCTGTTGTTCGATTTGGCATATATTTAGTACATTAGGAGTTTGAATGTTGAGTGGGCAGCATTGCTTTAGAAAACTAGGGATGGTGTTTAGCTAGGTTGAATTGTTTACAACAGTCGTCAGACGGGAAGTTGAAGAAGATATAATTGGCTTAATAATGGTGTCAGAAAGTGAGAGCAAGTGGGAGGATATAGGTGTGTATTGTAGAATATGCTTAGTTGGATTCAGTATGCTGTTTGGAGTCTGTGGTTATTTGGTATTTCTCCACTTCTCACTCTATCGAACTTTTGTCTGTAAGTTGTTTTTCTTAATGGAAAATGGATTCAGGATTGTGGTGTATGACCTCAGAGCAGAAGAAATGTCTGCACTCTGCCAGTCACAAATGACAAACTAGTGGTTTTTAAATTGGTATTCCACTGTTCTTTAACTTCGTAATAGTCGTAATATCGGACGTAACCTTACGTACCTTTATCTTCTCAGGGACTGACCAAATTCCTGTAGGTTATCTGATTGCCTTAGATTATACAGACAACTTTGTGCTCCTGGTGTTATTCAGGATTTTGTGAATGCGTTGAGCAGGTATCTGCGTATGTTTCTCATGCATTTTGCACCTGTCATATATAAGATGATGTTCTAGGATAAGCCTGAAACCACTTATAGTTTGACAAAACGGAGAAAAGTGGTTGAAATTGTCGACCTTGTTTGCTTGCTTCGGTAGTCGCATCAGCCTTGATGGGTCTGTTTCTGACCACTGCCGAGATATCCGACTGTCCATTAAGGGATGAATATATATTGCTGCTCAGTTCCTTATATCCTGTTGTATAGCTGTTAGACATGGCCGTTAAGCGTAGAAGTCATGGGGCGATTACGAGATTTCAATCACAGATATCTTTTTAACATTGCTCGTGTATGGTGAATCATTAAGTGAACAACTATGAGGTCAGGCGAAGGGTACCATGCAAGGCATGCAAGTCGATTGATAAAACTGGAAACCTTTGTCGGCTGAAATGGCTTGAATGTGTACTGTACATACCGTATCACCGCCTACTTGGACGTTCCACGATAGAAGAGGCTGGATTAGGCTGAAAGAGGATTCAAAGTGGTCAGATAAATACGTGGCACCAAATCACGTAGTACCTGAATGTTGGCCTTCGTCATGTGTTGCTATGTGGACAGCTTGGTTGGGGTCCTCAAGACGATAGAAAGAGACAGTTGAGGACTCTCAATGATATGGCCGAAAAACGGTCAAAGAGATACAGATTTGTTTTCTTTTTGATGTCGTTTTATGGGTTAAATATTTGCTCCAACTTTTATCTTCAAATCGCTTGTTCTCTTACATAACTTTGTCTGCTTTGATTTAACTCTTAATTTCACCATCTATTTTTCGCATACTACTTTGAAGTATGGAAACTTGAATGGATGCAAAGTGTATGAAGTTCTGTGTTGATTTTTTTATCTCTCTGCTTATTTGTTCTATTCCTGAGCTACAAAGCCCCCTACCACTGGCACCAAGAAACCATCAGGTAGAGAAGATTGCCTCGTTCGATGGCAGATGTTTTAGGATCCTTACTTCTAGTTTGGAATCCTTTGTTATCCGTGAATACGGGTCATGTACGTTACTGCTGTTATATCCAGCATAGTAAAACATTCTGTTTCACGTTTGAACCCTTGGCTAAGTGTGAAGCAACATGTCTGTGGTGTTAGCTGCTTTTAGTCTGAAAATTCATCATTTTTTTTGGTATCGGAGAAATTGATAGTCTTGTTTGTTATACCCTAGCGATATGCTTCAATGTAGTGGCTGACGCTGATATATATAATTGTATCTCTATGGTGTCATTTATTTCGATGGAATATGATTCGAGAAAGATACAGAAATTTGTAAATAATAAATAGATGAGTAGTAATTATGAGTTATTTAAGCGTTTCATTGTTTATGTTGCACTGCAGTGTGAGCTGTTGGGCGAACCAGTTAACATTCTGTTTGGTAAATGCAAGAGATATACTACCGAGGAGTAGATTTGTTAAACTGTGTAGTCGTATGCTAGGTTAGGAAACATTTTATGCACAAACTAACTTCCCAAGGTTACCTATTACAAATGTGGACACAATGAAACATCCTGCTATATCCTATCATTTGTGTTTTACCGTTTTCCAAGCGGATTATTGGTCTTTCTCATGACAGTTTGTAAGTAGGAGTGAAAACATTTTGAGTTAAATACACTTCAAAACTACTTCTGGCGCATAATATTTGCTTCCTGAGATAAGGCATCCTTAGCTGAATTTGGAAAAAAAACAAAATCTAGTAGCTAAATATCAACATGTTTACTACGAAAATTAATGGTCTTGGGATCGATTTCATTCGGGGTTCCATGTGCACACAACTGAGATTTCTAAATCTGGGATGAAATATAGTACCTACAGATTAGCTTGTGATTAAATATACCTTGAAATCAATTAATCATTCCCCAAAACCCAGGAGCAAATTCATAACAATTCAACTAAAAGAAAATTCGGGTACATCTTGAGGTAGGTTTTGGTTTCGTGCTTGGACAGATAAATATAGAACAGTTTTCCTTTTTCTTCATTCAGTGACTACATTTTGTTGTGCTTTAATGAAGTATTAAAAACGTGGCTTACACAATTGTTTTAAAATATACATTTATGCTTTAAGAAGGGTCAAAAATCATATAATGACAGGTCAAATAAAACATCTGTAATAACTAACTGCTTCTGTTATTCAACAGATTTTGATATGAGGCAGATTATGCATCACTTAATTTGTGGAGTTAAATCTTTATCCGTAAGTATACTACTGACAATTCAGACGTTTGCTGTTGCAGAGATTAGAATACTCTCAAGTGATCAATCGAATAGTCTTAACGATATTTCATTCAAGCGACAGAAATTCATGAATTGCATTCCGTGTAACCTAACAGTTTCATGAAACTAATTTCCAACTAACTCCAACCACTTAACACAATTTGAACATTATTTACTGCAACAAAGCAAACTGTCGTGAGTTTCTTTGAAAATTTAGGCATGTACAACTTTCACCATTACTGTATAAGAACAATTTCAGTCGTTACGACCAGTAACATGTATAATACAATAAGCAAACTCAATGTATGCATCAATCTTGACTTTTAAAATATTCAGTAACCATTAAGAATATATATTTTAATCAAAGTGTAGACAACTCTCTGTAATACTACATTATATGTAAAAAAAGTTGGTGATCAAACAGGTAACCAAGGTGATGCACAAGGTTAACTGGATCACAGATGCATACAACAGGCAATAATGACCATAAAAGATTAAACCAAGGAGATCGATAATATTTTTCTTTCTGAGTTACCAAAAAATGACCTAATCTGCTTGTTCATTCAGTTATCAAAGGTTCAGTATTTTTCAGTTTGATTCGCAAGCATAAATCAATAAGTATACATACACACATATAAACTTATGTATTGATCTATTGGCTGTTTTCCAGAAAAAGTACTTTATGTATTTTTGAAATATATATATATATATATATATATATATATATATATATATATATATACTCAGTGCGAATATATCAAAGTATGTGTGACATTGCATTCACTCCCTACTACATTTTAAAGCATTTATTTCAAACTCAACTGGTTTTCGATAATTTATAATATCATCTATTCGAATTAGTTGTTTATCCGAAAGGCTGCATGATGTAAAAGTATAGTGAATTTTAAGAAGTATACGGTCAGTAATCTATGAATGAGTTGTTGATATCTGATACTCAAGTGATGTGAAGTTATATGAGGTGGTGAATTACTGAAAGAAATTAAATTGGTAGTAAATGTTAAGTTGTATGGACTTAGATGTATATAACCAGTATGCAGTTTGTACATCTAAGTAAAACTGAAGACAACGCTTTAGACTGTTTCATGTGCTGATAATAGTACGACAGAGAACAGTTCGAATTCTTCATCAATGTTAATCACCCTGTCACTCAGAAACGTATGTCTTTGTATTTTTTTTCCTTGGGTTCCTAGTGGAACATAGGGATTCAGTAGCGCGTCGTCGTTTCACTCTGTTCTCTGCAGTCTTTTGAACATGGCTCCATGACTGCCCACAAGTTTTCATTTCTGCGTCACACCATCTTCTGCATGTCACCCTCAGCTGGGACGCCCAACTCGTTGTTTCCCTTTTGGCTTCCACTCGAGGGCCTGACCTGGCGCGTGATGTCCTCAAATGGTCTTCTCAGTGTATTTCCAATCAACCTCCACTTTCTTTTGCATTTTTGATGGGCTATGGGTTCTTGGTTGGTTCGTCGCTAGCTAGCCAGAGTCCCTTGTTGCTTATTCTTATTATTCTGGCCATCTGATCTTCAGTATCGAACGAGTGAAAGTGGCAGCTGTTGATGTATGTCTGGAGTTTGTTTCAAATGCTTTTCGTAGAGCGCCAAGTCTCTCAACCACCAAACAGAAGCACTGACTTGATATAAGTGTTGTAAATCTGGATCTCGTTTTTCTGCTGAGTGCAGTAGATCTCTACAGTGATTTCAGGTTGATGAGGGCCTGCCCTGCTGTCTTTCTTATCTTGGCTTTGACATCGTCATCTGTGCCGCCGCCACCTGTAGTTGAAACGATGTTGACTGCTTAGGTAGATAGATGAAAAATACTACTTCCTTCAGATTTCTCCCGTCAACGGTGATTGGTGCTTGTTGTTGTTATTGTTGTCGAGGTTGGTTCATTGAGTATCTTCATCACCTCCGTCTTCTTTATGTCCACTTGGACGAAGTCCTGTCTTCTCTGCTATGCCCCCTCTGCCAACTTGTTGGTTTTCGCATGTAGATCTGACGGTTTGTGAGACAGCAGACATAAGTCATCATCAGGTGAATCCAAATCTTCCACGGTATTTTCATTGCTCCACCGGGCCTATGCCCATCTTCTCACAGCCTCTCACAGTTGCCTGTTGCATAATCCAGTCCAGTCCAGTCGACCACAATCAGCAAGATCATCTATGATAGTAGGCGGCAACCTTGTCTTACTCCTTCCTGTCTTCACTTCAAAGGCATCAATGAGCTGCGTTCCATTGTGAATCACCTGGCAAGTAGTATATAGCTCCTGTTGAATGAGGCTGTTGAATGTTTGTGGTACTCCACAGTGTTGAACCAGATGCCTGCCAAATTACTTCTTGGTCGAGGCTGTCCAGTCTATATACAGAATGTAAAACAGTATGATTTGATTCCATCACATGTCACCTGCACACCATACCCAATGAATTTTGCTTGTGTATTAGTCGATTTGTAAGCAGACATCTCATTTTAAAATGCTGAATGACAAAACTGTGGTACAATAACTAAAAGTAGTGCAAATGTTTAGTCCCATATAAGATGTGTTTATTTGATTTATAACACACAGGGACCTAGTATTATTTACCTGATGACGTTTCGAGCATAACTTATCACTGCTCATAATTACATCAGTGTGATCACATTAATTTCGACATTTGATATTTATATTTATGTCACCTCATATGAGCTGTTTTTATTGGTAATGAAATTTCCCAAATCTCTGTTATGGGTGTTGTGTCATTTCTATTACATTTGTTGCATGTTTATTCGATGAACAAAGACTCAGTAACCAATCTCCCTCTCCAACTAATTAACACACAGCTACACATTAGGGTAGGATAAAGCCACTGTACTTAAGTCCAATATAATTAGGTGGAGACAGGGAGATTGGTTACTGAATCTTTGTTCATCGAACCAACACGCAACACATGTAATAGAGATGACGCAACACCCACAACAGAGATATGGGAAATTTCACTACCAATAAAAACAACTCATATGAGGTGACTAAACCATAAAAACCACATAACGAAAGTGGTGTCATTACATTGATATGATTATGAGCAATGATAAGTTGTGCTCGAAACGTCATCAAGTAAATAATACTGTATCACTGTGAGTTATAAATCAAATAAATAAATCTAATATGGAATTATATAACTGCAAATGAGTATCGATGACTTGTACCAACATGTTGCTTGAGCTGGTCTCATCAGTCATTCAATGACGATTACTGATAGTTTCATTGTAATGAACTATAAACTACGTAGCGCCCGACATTTCCATACAACGTTTCATGTGATCACTTTCAGTGAATCAAGAAGAATGAAATGATTTCTCTTTTGCCATAAACAGCTTTGCATAAGTTTAGAGTTATTACAAAGTGATACTAAAAAACACACTTTTGTCTTGAAACAGAAAAAATATGTACATAGAGGACGGATGTCAGAATGAAAAACGTCATCACTAGAAATGGCTACAGTGAACGTTTTTATTCAAAAGTGGATTCAAGTCTAATTTTTATCATTTTGGTGAGTTAGTTTTTAATATTTATGACATTGTAAACGAATTTGTCATGGTGACTAACAAGTTAAGGCAACACTACGCAATAAATTTTGAACATTAGATAAGTAGAAAGGATGAGTAGGAAAAGATTAAAAAATAGGATTTACGGTTGATTAAAACACAGAATTACAATATGAACTCCCATCTTTTCTTTAAGCCAAAAGTCAAACTCGGTGGACTGAGGTGTTTTTAGCTAGATACACCCTTAAGTATTCCGCTGTTGCTTTCCAAATCAACTTTATTACATGCCAACATTATAAGTATCGGGTCTTTATCGGTCTATAATTAGACTGTTAGCAATAGTCTTAAATGTTGGCTCCATATCCACCTACAGGTATATGTATATCAGAGATTACTCACTATCAGTTTAACCTTGTAAGTATAAATTTTTTTTCTGTTGAATAACTTTTTGATTAACTTACCTTTGCAGTTCATTGAGCAAACGTTAGTCCAGTTTGTATAATGCCCCATTCACATATCTTAACGATGAACGCCAATCTACACAACGTCGTCAATCTGCACTTTACTATATTATTATTATTTGTCCCTTGGGTTCCTTATGGAACATACGTCTTTACTAGCACGTCTCCAATGCTCTCTGTTCTCTGAAATCTTTCAAACCTGGCCCCACAACTGCCCACAAGCTCTCATTTCCTCCTCACACGATCTTCTCCGTGTCACTCTCACCTCAGATGCCCAACTCGTCGCTTCCCATCGGGGTTCCACTCGAGGGGCTGGCTTGACGTGTAATCTTCCCAGTCGGTCTTCTCGGTGTATGCCCATTCCAATCCATCTCCACTTCCTTCTGCATATTTGTTCAGCGATAGGTTCTTGCTTCGTTGGTTCGTTGCCAGTCAGCCAGAGTTCCTTGTTGCTTATTCTCATTATTCTGGCCATCTGATCGATCTTCAGTAACGAGCCAGTGCAGGCAGTTGTTGATGAATGTCTGCAGTTTGTTGGAAATGTCTTTCGTAACGTGCCAAGTCTCTGAACCATCACATAGAAGCACTGACTTGATGTTGGTGTCGAAAATCCGGATCTTATTCAAGCTTTATGCTGAGTGCTTTGCAGAAGATCTCCACACTGGTTCCAGGCTAATGAACGCCTGTCTTGCTATGTCTCCTATCCTGGCTTGGACGTCCTGGTCTGTGCCGCCTGTGGTTGAAACAGTGCTTCCTAGATAGGTGAAGGAGGCTACTTCCTTTAATTTTCTCCTGTGGATGGTAATTGGAGCTTGTTGTTTGTTGGGTATCTTCATCAACTCTGTCTTCTCTACATACACTTGAAGTCCCGTTTTCGCTGGTCCACTTGTTAGTTTTCGCCTGCAGATCTTCGAGTTTGTGTGATATCAGACACAAGTCATCACTGGCGAAATCCAAGTCTTCTAGGTTCTTTTTCGCTATCCCGCGAGCGCATCCCCCTCTTCTCGCTCCCTACTGTTGGTTGCATGATCCAGTCGACCGCAATCAAGAATATCATGGGTGATAGTAGGTGGCAGCCTTGTTTCACTCCTATCTTCACTTCAAATGCATCACTGAGCTTCCTATTGTGAATTACTTGGTATGTGGCGTCTTCATATAGTTGTTGAATGAGATTGATAAAGATTTGCAGTATTCCGTAGTATTGAAGCAACTGCCAAATTACTTGTCGGTCGACGCTGTCAAAAGCCTTTTCAAAGTCGATGAAGTTGAGGTAGAGGGTTTAATCTGCACTTTACTAATAGATATTAACAGCACTGAGATTTCCTTTATGCTTAGCATTTTGACTTCACACTACATACCTGATATAACTAACAAAATGTATTTAAAGCCTACAGAACTAGTAGATTTAATAAATCATAAAACGTATTTTGGTAAATGATATATCTCCATCGATATCAAGGTTCCTCAGTATGTTCATAGTAGCTTAAATTACAGTTGTAATCTTCTTAGACCATTAAAAAATTATTGTGGCCTTTACTTTTAAGCAGTGGATATGAAAGCATGGTACGAAGTCATTGCTGAATACTATAAGATATGGAGCCAACTTATTGTGCATGTGAAAATGAGAAACGTAAACTGAATCTTGTGTTGTTGACTGCATATTAGGTGCAGACTCACTTTCCAAATATTCACTTAAAAGTGTTTTTTTTTCTTACGACAGACGTAAATTAAATCTTTACCATCTGAAAGGTGTTTTAAAAACCTACCCTCTTATTACAATTGTTATACACGTCACTATGAGAACGTGCAGTAGAATGACAAACTTGAGAAAATGTTCAAGCAAAAAATCGCTCCCGTGAAAATACGTGCAGAATCAATTTCGAATTTAATGCTAAACAGGATATATGAACTAACTTTGAACATGTTTTTAGTCTCAACTAAATTTTACTATGACATAATACTGCAAAAGATTTTCTTAAATTATGTCCACATTTAAAATGTAAGGAGTAATTAACTTAAAATTTCACTCATGTACAGCAAGAAGATTTTCTGTTCGTACGGTATCTATAAACTTGTGGATTCACCATCAGAGTACATATTTTACACTTATAAAATGAAATTATCAACCAACATAGAGTTTCATTCTAAAATGTCTTCTGTAGTAAAAAATCTGTTTGTTTTACTTTATGAACAAAGGGTAGACTTTAGTTTAGAGAGTCATTGCTTTCGTAAATGCCTACGTATCAAGAAAGGGTGATTTATATAGGTTTTAGCTGAGAATCCTTTAGCTCACAACGCAATGTCTATACTTCTTTGTTAAACTACAAAATTTCTATTTTTTTGATGTTGTATATGGTTATTTTGTTATATGTGTGTTAAAATTAATTTTTTTGCTTCATTTTAGGACAAATTTCCTATTATAAAACACATTTTTCCATCTGGTTGTATGGTAAATGTAATAGTCAGATTCACATTAGCAAAACATTGTTACTTAAAGCTGTGATGATTACAATATCAGTGTTTGTTGAATGGTTCTTCTTCTATACTAAACAGAATTTTTGAATTCATCAGCTACATTATTGTGTGACTGAAATATAGAATGACGACAGCCCATGTACTTTTCTTCTATTTTTGGAGTTAATTCAGTATCATTCATGCGATAACTCTCTACGTAGTTATTGTAAGCTTTAAATACAGCCAAAGTTACATCAACGAGATGAAAGACACTATATATATCCATTCATCAACATATGACATATAGTATGCATTTCAAAGGCCTCAACCAAAGAATGTAACTATTGATTTTTTATTCTACCCGATGTAAAATATTAATCTATGATCATTACGAATATATATGGTTAAAAATTTAGAAGATAATTCGACAACCTTATTTAGGTTCTTTTCGAATAATTCATACTTATATATATATATCTATATAGTAGTTCGAATAAGTCATCAGAGAACAACATATAAAACAAAATAAAACTCTTTACAACCATTTTAGATCTATCTATTTACAACAACATTACCTCACCTTCTGTATGCATAACTGTATACTTATATTAGAAGAAAAATGAACTGTTCTTACTAATTTAAGACTATGGACTGATTTTTAAGCTAAGGAGATATTGAACTTTTGTAGTTAATGATTTATTTTTTTTATCGTGAAGCAGTATGAAACATGTACATTTTATCTAGTATGTGAAACTAAACCTGTTACAGTGATAAAATTGATTTCACTGATCGAATTCTCCATGGAAACGCAAGTCTTTGTAATATATAAAAATTCACTGAATTCGCTAATGTAAACATCCCAACCTATTTCGTGAACACGGAATCCAGTGTTAAGTAAACTTTGGTGTTATAAATGTTACCCAAGTTTACAGTCTTTGTATTAGAATAGGTTACGCTTCATTCATCCACTCTTTTTGTTCATCAAGCTTTGTAATAAACACAGTGATCATTGTCGAAATTCAACGGAGGAATGTCTCATTTCAATTATGGTTTATTTATCAGACAGTTCATAGTTGTACTAATACTGCAGTGTTTGTTATCTTTTACACCTTATTGACAGCTATCAGAAATCAGTATTCGAAAGAAGAAGAATGTGTGGAATTTCTCTGCAGATTATTATAAGGTTTATCCAATAAAACTGAGTTTTATGGAGACTCCAGTATAACAGAATCATCTATAGAACATGCAAACAGATTCTCAATGAGCACTGATGACTATCTTGGTATTTGTGATATTCACAAACTTAATACGAAGTAGTCGTCAAAACGACAAGTAATTGTTTATGCCAATTTTAAATTACAACTTTAATAGCAATTATGCATTGTTAACACTTTGCATTAAAGTATTCTTCATAAAAATACTTTAGGATAAACAGACTAGATGCTCAAAGTTTTTTGTTTTGTATTCATTAGTGAGCAGATAAACTTAAATGTTAGATTTTGATACTGTTTTAGTAAATGGCAAGATAGATAAACCAGATATTATTATAAAATTGAATATGAAACCTAGATCATACCTAACGTTAGGTTTTCAGCTCGTTATGTATGACTTCCTGCAACAAAAAAAATAAAAACTATATTCTAATCATTCCAAGCAGCCTCAATATTTGGTGGGTTATTTAAAGAGAAATCTATGTCAGCTGTTGGTCATCAGAACACAGTCATCTACATATCTATTATATCAACTTGGTATGATCATGAGCAACAAATTCTACTCAAAACGTTATCCAGTAAATAATCCTGTCTAACTGTGTGCTACATTTAATAAAATTATTTAATGGAATCATTAAATCAGTTTTACCCATCTACTGAACTAATGCGAACCTGAAGAGAAATCTACCAAGTCATAATTTCTCAAGGTAATAAGTATGAGTTGAACTACTTCGCAAAGTGATGAATAAATATCACATTGTTAGGTCTTAAGAGGTAAATAATTTTACTATGGGCTGATCATTGTGAGATTCTATTTGATAGTTGATGGTTAAAGATAAAATAACCACACAATATACATTAGGTTTACAAATTTCTGTTTGTTTATTTATTTTGCGAGTAAAAGTTGTTTAGTTGCCTACATCTCACTTTTGTCAAACGTACATGAAAGTTTGCATAGGTATTACCAATTTAATAAAAGATCATGTGAGATCAAAGCAAGATCTCAAAATGCAAAGTCAAACTTACAAAACTAGATGAAACCTTAGACAGAAATTTATCCCTAATTTTTAAAGTAACCAAAACGTTTAGACTGACTGAAGTAATGAGCTTAACATTTACAGGGAATAGTAAAATGATAGCTAAGCGTAAACTGAAAAAAATCAACAACTGCTGTTACATACAGCTCGTAATTCAGAATGTATCCTTCAGACACTTGTCTCTGCTCTAGGTACTTTCTGTTCGTTTAGGAATTTGACTAGAATTAGTTAATTTTAACAAATGAAGTTTAATCATTGTATAGAAGTTGGAGATGAATCCTGCTCTAAACTATTCAAGCCATCATTTAGTCTTTTAAGACACTTCTTTTCACATGTTTGTTTAAGTGCTTGTTAGCATGGAAATTGGATACTTGGGTACAGTCTTCAGAAAATTACTTGTATATATTTTTCAACAGGGGCCACGCTAACATGTATGATGCGAAAATGTTTAATAATTCATTCATAAATTAAATCTACCTGTATGCATTGCCATTTTTTACCAGCTGATAAATAAACATCCATAATAACTCAAATACAACGATATAAAATAACTTACTGTATTTAGTCTGTGCTGTAATTGGTTAACATTCTCTGAAGCCTAAGAATTCCATTTTGTTTTTATAAAAGAAAAGAAAACATTAAAAAATTTTAATAAAACTGATAAGATCACTTTACACATGTATACATATATAAAATTTTCCTTCGATAAGAAGTGTATTTCTTTATATCTGAAATAGTTAACTGATACTTTTATTAAAAACCGTTTCTTAACTGTCACTTCTTGACTGGACATTTAAGAAAACAGATATAAAACAGCATTAACAATGTGACAACCTCCTGATTTCTTAACACATTTGTGTGCGTTTGTATAATGCAGTGCATAATTCGGTGTATGAAGAATAACAATTGGGTTATTGATAGAGAATTATCTGAGTCATTTACCATAATTTCTATGTTTGCCATGTTTTGGTGACACTGAGTAGGCAATGGTACAGTCGAAGTTACTATCACAGCATGCTTAAACATTAGAAGACATTTTGTTATCTACTAATTCTAGTTGTGTTAATGTCAGTGTACTATAATCTTTATTGAGAAGGATTAAGTTGTAGAACTAAGTTAATGAAATGTTATACAAAGGTGGGATTCAATGCTTTTATTCTGCTATTCTTTATATCTCCTCTTGGCATTCAGTCTATATCGAGAGCCATGAATACAATGATTCAACCGTAAATCTTAGATCTTAGGTCCTTTATCATTCATTAGCTAATAACTGTTCCATAAAATTTATTCCAGCAAATAATTGAAAATTAGTTTTTTTAAATGATTTCTTACCTTACTTGCTGAAACTGTATCTTGATCTAATTCCGCTTGTTGCAATTGAGTGGTATGCCATTCTATATGCTCTCTAAAAGAAAATAATATTACACAGAGATATATAAACATGGCGGGGAGTATTTGTAGTTACTACTTCAGTGATCTGACGATTAATCTATGATTTGCATGAGTTTAATCTGTATTGAAGCAATGGCAAAATTACATTGTTTCATAATTTGGGGTTTATATTTGCATTCTGTTTAACTGACACTTCAGGTTGGGGTCAAGAACCAGTAAGGCTTTTAGATATACTGATCTAACAAGTGTGAGTACAATGTGTGGATTATCATATACATATATATGTTCTGAAATTAGTTGAACCGAACTTTCACTAGCATAAAATTGTTTTGATCAATACCTTAATAGCAAGAATCATTTGCAAGCCTTTTCCATCACTTTATGTGGACATGTCTGAAGTATACCTCGAGTTAGTTAATTACTTTTCAATAATATAGTCTTCAACTTGAGTGACGCCTGAGTTCACTCAATTTTCATATTCATCAGGTAAACCAGGTAAGAAATTATTGATAAGTATAATTAAAGGTATACGACATGCGATATTCCCATTAATGAGATATCTCAAAAGTATTTTTTTAGCTTCATTAGTAAGAAACATTTGAGAGGAATAATAATGCTCAATATTATAGACTTTCATATTAAGAAATTCACTATCAAATGAAAATCTGGTCGCATTTTGACTTAAATTTCACGTTAACCTTTCAAGAATTTCGACTTACTTAAGGATCATTTTACAACCTCAATGTTAGAAAAATCTGAATATAAACCGATAAAGAAACTCTACACGATGACTATGTCACATAATCCTATTCTAAATGAATCGTTCACTAAAACTGATTATACGGTATGCATAATTAATTTATTTATTACTGTGTCAATTTACACTCTCCAAGACAAATGATTTAAGGAAATGTGCTCACTGTCAATTTTTGTACACTCTTTCGTACAAACTTTAAAAATGACGGGAAGATTGGATCCTCTTTACAAAAGATGTAACAGTTTTTCCTAAGAGCAATTTTTCAAGTTACTCGCAGTGTATATCGCATATCGTCACTACCGCAATATTTTATCTACTTTCTTATTTCCTGACTTGATTACCGAAATGGTATTTTGTTTATTTTGTTTGCTTCTTATAAACTTATTGAACCAACCGGTAAAACGGGCGGTCACAGATAAACTTGCATTTCTATTGATTTTCCTAAACAGAAGTTGCATACGTCTCGTAAATCTTCGAGGTGTATTTGTCAGTAAGCAATTTATATCATTTTGAAACAACGAATATTCAAAAGTAAACTAAACAGTAGGATATAAGTGTGAACTTTTGTTGCAATCCATCTGTGAATATATATTCTCCACAAAAATAACTGTTGACAACGTGATACAACAGTGATACTACTTCTTCAGCTTTCTCAAATTCCTTTGAAATTTCTTCGTGTCAACTGTATATTGAGGCGTCTTGAATGTTAACAGATGGTAATAAGAGCATATCCAACGTACATAATATAGTCGTATATTTAGAAATTGAGTTAGAATCAGACCATGAAAACTTTTGAGTAGTGGTGTCAGTTTACAGTCCAAGGTGAGATTTTGGTTATTTTGCACTTCATCCTTTTCATCTGTATAGCATTACTTCATCACGTCCCGGACCGAAATCCATGATGGAATTTCACAATGTTTACTAGACATGCTAAATATTTTTTTAGAAATTTGATATGAGTCGTATTATAGACTTATTGTGAAAAGTCGCTGATAATTTTTAGAGTATGAATTAGTGAGGTATGTAAAGAAGCCAGCAATAGCACGTGAACTGAATAGATTTCAGAAAGATATTTTGACTCAGTTCACGCGGGAACTGATGCCAGATTTGATCCCGTAAATTGTCTTATCCATGTAAAAGCAATCTACAAAGCAGCAAAAGGCCACTATACATCTGCAATATGCTTCTGATTGTTTCAATAAAAACTCAATTTTCGTGGAGCTTTTTTTACAAGTTACTTATTAAAGTAAGCAAATGCTTAGATGGCTTGACATGTAAAAAGCTAGATTATCACATGATTACTGCATATTTTGTTTTTCATCTAGTTAGATCCAAGTTTCAATTTTGATCATTTTGACTGCTACAGTTTGATAAATCATAACTCCTAAATCTGCTTGAAAGATGCTTTTCAGATGCCGTTTTTTAAATGTGAGCCATGACAAAACTATGAAGAGAAAATGGCGTTGCTGACCAATGAAGCTTACATCTATAACGCTGTCAATGAATTTATGAATAGCATTTTATTTTTCAGCATTCAAGTATTTTGTAGACTATATAACTTAGCGATTTACTTGGCGTTAATAATTTCCAGAAATATCTTATAGTGAAACTTTCATTTAAACCAACATACTCAATGATTCATTTATATTCAATTTAAAGTTTGTAAAATCTATACTAGTGATTTCATGACTTACGACTGCAACTTGACCTTATGGTTTTGCAAATATTGGGTGCTGACATTTGATATATTTTGCATTTTTGTAAGTCACAGTATATTTGAAATGAAATAATTTCAGCATTTTACATGGAATTCTTGTATATGCTTCTTCAAGGGAAAAAAACGCTGACTTACACGAATACAAATTATGTACCTACCTTTTATTCAGTGGTTGTAGACAACTATCCTTTACCAGTAGGACATGTTACCCGGAAACTAAAACTAATAACTATGGGAAATGTTTCGTAGCTTTCTACTGTATCTTCATGAATACCAATGGACTCCTGTAATGATGTTTTAGATCATAAGAGTGAGGATTTCATGCAGACTGTAAATTGCAGTTTTAAACAGTAATACAGTACTTGCATGGATACTAACTTAAAGGAAATTTACTGTCCACCTTATTTATTTTTCTTTGCAGAATATCTGAGAAAGCCATGGCTTAGCATATTATTTATACGAGATTATGACTGAAAGTGAAATATAAACCTGGATTATGACAGCGTAGGAAGCAACGACATTCGGATTACCGGCCTAGTGCCTTACCTGCTAAGTTCCAAATACCGTCATGATCCCAGTTTTCCACTTTATCTTTGGTCATCGTCTTGTGTCAGTGTATTTCTGTTTGTGATAAATATTTTAGTCGAGGGTTACACATGATCTACGTAGAGGTGAGTATTTGAGTCTGAGAAAATTAAACTACTTTATTGCTGACTGTGTAGTAGAACCATCAGAACAACTTCATTAGTCAATCTGATTCAAAGATACTTTTATCTTGAAAAACGTCGATAGTGAATTTCAATTAATGTACAAAAATATAACATTGGCTTATCACTACACGCAATTAACTAAGACTTCGAGTACAATTACTGTTAATGCGACCTACTTAAGTACCTTAAATATAAGTTGTTGATTCAAACTTATGCAATGAATTCATTAGAAAAACCACTTTATTCATGACGTTATGAAATTTGTTTTTCTGCTTGGAGTTTGATTCTTCTAATCATAGTCAAACAATACGGTGATGTAATTGTATTGATTCTACATATTCTTGAACAAAGTTTTGAAATAATAGTATAACTTTCCCAACACATTTCAAACGTAGATGAAAGTCATTACATTTCTTTCACTGTTGGTTTAAAAAGAAGAATGTGCCTTTTAGTTGGAATGCAGTTTTGTATCTTATTATGCAAGGTAAATTGAAGTCAAAATGCATTATCCTCTAAAACCCATCTTTCCCCTTACTTTCATATGAAACTTGGAATAGATGCAGCTGAACTGCGTACCTGTACGAACTATTATTTATGATTAAGTATATGTATTTTCTAAATAAATCTTAGTATTTTAGGGATTTAATAAACTTTATGATACACTTTTTCATGTAAGACTAATGACTCATACTTTTTATCTCTATTTAAGCTATGAAGGAATTAGCTGATCACTAATTTGATGTTTGACGTGATGTGAATATGTCAGAACATTTCAGAATAAGTTAAAAGGATTGATTTTATTCTGTTCCAGCCAGATAAATGAAAGTAAACCTACACATAATCACGTCTTATACTGAGAATCAAACTTTTTAAAACCTTATATGAAATTTTCTTCCATATTGCTCAGGCTTGAGAAACGTGCCGGTGTACTGACGTAAATCTAAAAATTTAATTCTCTACATGTAGAAGATTTGGATCACAGTTAAATTCTCAACATCTTTTTCTGTTTTCAGAATATTCACTGATTTTTCAGAAAAATGAATAGTTTTACGAGCTAAATTCGCCGATTCGCTGATACTTTTCTGACAGTTTTATAACTTTACGTAGTATTTACACTGACTTTAAGCATTTTTAAAAAGTAATTTTCCTCTAATATTTTCAAGATATTCTTGTCTTACAGCCACGATTAATTTCAAATTCTACTCTGTTTTCCCGCCAACTTCTTTTGTATTCAAGTAGTGGGTAACTCAGTTTCAATTTAGATGCCTAACTATTTTGGTCGTCACTAACTAGCAATATTATATTTTACTGTCAGATGTAAAGACATTTTGAAAGAAACCTCATTTCAGCAATAATATTTGTAGAAGTTTCTCTTTCTTTGAGTCATTCTACCATGTCACACCCTTTGATTTTGAAACTACTGAAGGTTGTAGGAAGTTAACGTGAACTTCATAGAACACGAAAACCTTGTGTTCTTCCTATATGTCACTTATTTTTTCACATAAATCTCTTGCTTCCCTAACTTTAAACAAGATCAGCGATCCGTTTCTGTTATTTTTAAGATGACAATCTATAGTTTAGCTGTGATTTTACACCATCTATTTAGACATAATACGGACAACGACGTTTTCTTCTGTTATTAAGATCTTGAATGGAATAAGTGGGGATAACCATCTTTTGATTTTTCCTTTTCCGTTACTCTATTTCTCACCTTCTGACTCCATTACATGATTTTTCAGTTTATTTATAAAGTGTTCAGTGTAGTTAGGACGGCTGTTTTACAAACTGTGATAAGCTTGTTGGTGTGTGACATGAAAACAATAGCCATTTCATAAACTTTCGTATAATTTAGTCAGTTTCCCTACACAACGTTAAGAAAACATGATAAACTCAGCATCTCAGTTGAAAGAAAGGAATTTGTGTTATTCTGTTTCAACAATTAGTATGAATTTTATGTGGTCTTGGCTAGCAGTAATATACAAGATGCATGTTTAATATCATTTGAGACTCATCAGCTGGACGTATCTGCAACCCTGTGAGTCATGGTGTTCTCACTAAGACTTGAACCCTTCAAACATCGCTTCCAATGCCTAAAAGTTTTCCAGTAGGCTGCTGATGCATGACAGCCACTTCTTTTGCAATGAGTATCAGTTATTGTTACCTGCTGACACTTATAATACCCTTTGTGGCCCAGTGGGTAACGCTCCGGCATTGGAAGCGATGGGTATGGGGTTTGAGTTTCAGTGAGAACACCATCGCTCAGTTGGGTATGGGTACATCCAGCTGACGAGTCCCAAATAAAATGTATCGCGCATTCTGAACTCCACTACTAACCACCACCAAGTAAATTATAACATAATGAATGGTCAGGCAACATCGAGGCATTTTCATAGAAGCCTTTATGCCAGCAGATGTGGATCGACTCAATCCAGCATAATAACAGGAAAATGCAAATATCAATAAATAATAGCTACCGTGAGCTCCAAGTACTCATAATTACGTACGTGTTTAAAACATCATTCAAGTAAGAGGCTTAAGAAAGTGTTTAGTGAACTATTTAACAGATGAATACTATCCATAAAATAAGAAATTCCAATCCAGTAAACAATCTTCTTCACCAAAAATCGATTTTGAATATGATAAATAACCCTGATAACAACTTATTAATGGTCATATAAGTTCATAAAACAGCATGATTATAGTACAATAGCAAAATGAAGACTGAGAAAGTTCGTTAGTGTTTCCGTACATGCGAGTGTATTCTGATATCTAGTTGTTGCAAATAGGAATGATTCCTTAATATGACTGCATTAATATCTCAGTGTCTTAAAATATTTCTGATGAATGTCGGAAAATACATCAAATAATTTTTCAAAAAGTCTTTAGTTAATTTTGTAACCAAAGACGATATCGTAAGAAAATGACAATCAATTGTAAAAATGAAATTGTATAATTCAGTGCTTTACTGTTTAGAAATATTATTCCTATATTTGCTCCATCTAAGTGTTAAACTATTTGCAGAAAAAACGATAACCTGGTATCATTGAATCTTCAAAGGATATGTTGCATTGGAAACTACTTTTAATTTGATTTTACAAATCATCTTCAGACTGGTTAACACGCTTTTGGGCAAATGTAATGAAAATGATGTTGTATACAAGTATCGAAAGGAGTTTTGATTTTAACTCTTCTTATTAATTCTGAAATGATATCTTAGTGTTCAAATTGAGGAGATTGTGTGCAATATATTTTTATCATTATTATCTGCTTGCATTGTCTAACTCAAACATATACGGAAATGATAAGTACTTCAAATATTTAATAGGAAAAATGCATTTAATACTGTTTCGACTAAGAATAACAAATAAAATGGAAAATCTTAAATAGGTTCAGATGCATTAAAGTCATCTTATGTCAGTGATCAGCTTCTGTATAACCAGACCATTCCCAACTGTAGCTTAAATTGAAAAAGCATTTTAGTGGTAAACTGATGACTCATTAACTACCATTATTTTAAATGGAACCACTCAGGCCGTTTACACTAAAACACCAACCCTGACTTGGGTAGATAAGATACGTGAGAAACATGCAACACCTAGAAGTATTAGCAGTATGACTTTCTGGACAAGTACCACTTGTTGACAAATTGACGGATTTATTTGAGAAAACATCTTTTATATGAACGCTTATTCAATAAACTTTATTGAAGTGATTTCCTTGCTTGTCGCAAATCATTCTATGTGGTGACGGAAATATTTTTGATCAGCAGAAACAAAAGGTGATTATTCAGATAATAGAAAGATGTAATTTGCTGACAGGTAACCGGAATGGGATGCCGAACCTCTATTACTATTCAGTGATAAGTCCACATTTATTATTTTATCTTACAAAGATGCAACAGCTCGTCATATTCAGTGACTGTAGCATCTCTCACTGCCCCCCCCCCCCCAATGATAGGAAAAGAAGCCTAACAGCAGTTTTTAGTTTAATATATTCCTCATCAGTCAATACTAGCAATCAGAAACCTTGTGTTCATTGTTCTTGAAAACCCAATATTGACACACATGATAAATACAAGACAATACCGGAGATAACGTTTTAACTCTTCTATAGTACTATTTAAAAGCAATAGACAGATGGTGCTTTAGTCTCACGATCGATGATGAATAAAGAAAGCAATGAATATAAGATTTATATATACAAGTGAACTCAAACTACTAGAATTCAGGTGATCTATATCACCTTATTGTTCACTATCATATGTCGTGTCAACGGACATTCGTGTATCACATGTTATGATTTAACAAGGTTTTACAAAAAACTGTATTGTACTAGGCAAGTCATGTTAAATGAGTGGCAATACTGATGGGCAAATATTTCCTCGAATTTCATGCGATATTGCTACTTTGTAGGGAAAGTGATTGTCATGTACCAAAGCACTCTGAAGCAGCAAATGTCATTAGACGCTAAAGTACTAAGAAGTATCTTGATATCTTAGCTTTATCTTAAATTGACTACACTCTAAAAATATGAACCTTCAAAAATGTTGTTCCTGTGTTACCTGAAGGTTCCGGTTCCACATTTTTCCTAAAAAAGGCCATAATGTTCTACACTAGTTAAAAACAGTCACTCCGTACTTCTTTGCTTACAATTAGATGTGTAACGCAACATAAAAGGAAATAGTAGTGTCATTCAACCTTTTTTAAATGATGGATGCTTCTCTTTTTGGAGAGAAATTAACTTTCATTGAATTACTACTCACTTCAGTCCCGCTTTTATTTGATTGAAAAATACCCTTGTGCGCAGTATTCTAGGTGCTTTGGGGATTGTCGGCAAACCTCGACAGTTGGGGAGTTCCATTGTCATTATTTCAGCTTTTACATCCACTTGTTTAACCACTATACTTGGCCTTCGTGTATTTTGTGAATTTTCCATTTTGGATGTTTGATTTTTGCCAGATACCTTTGAAAAGTTACGATTTATGTTGGAACTGCTGCTCACTGGCGAATCATTCCATTTTTAGGATTTTGTGTATCGGAATTAAGTTTCTCCAATGCTTGTGGAAGTGAACTACTGAATTTCATTCGATATTGTTGACTGAGATCGGAGAAAATAATTGGATTAGGCTTTGTACACTCTTTAGCATCAGTGTTCATTACCAGAGGTTGAAATGTTTTAGCTTTGCAATAATCATGATTGTTAGTTTCTCTTGAAAAATAAACCATTTCATCCTTGTTCTGAAAAAGAAGTTATTTACAGATACATTTCAACCAGTTAGTAATAATGAAACAACTTAATCAAACCAATCTTATCTTCTACAAATTTCTCAGTTACTTTTGTACAACTCTTGTCTTATATAAATGTCTAACAGATTGCTAAAACTGACAGTTACCTAATAAAATATGGGACTAAGAGGATATGGTGACTAATATTGTGACTGATCAGTTTCTTTTTCATGCAACTCTAACCTCTGTACATTTTCTACTTCAGTTGAAAACCGAGTTTACACTTGATTTTTATGTGTGAACAGTTCAAATAACCCATACTGTCAAATCAGGTGCAGAATGTTACATTCGTAATCAGGTTTACAATCGATGACTTCATGCATTCATGTAATGTTACAGTCTGATCATGTTTACTCTATTATCAATCTATTTCTGTTCTTATGAATATTAGTGAGTCACAGTGACATTGGCTTTTGTCATCTAGTCTATTTAAGACACATAATACATACTGCAGTCGCTGCACGATTGCAACCCTATGAATAACTTGATCCCTTTTTCCAAAGGTGTACTTTATAAGGGTAACATTCTCTTTGTGTCCTTTAAAAAACACTACCAGTCCCATGGCACAATATAATCTATTTTCTTACTCTCTTCTGAGCTAAGTAACTATATCGCTTATCTGTAGTACTGGTTTCAAACACAACTCTCATCTGGTAATGGCTGAATATCCCATTTTTGCCACAAATGATAATATCCAACTAATGTTTATCCAGTCTGTAGTACTGGTTCCGAGGTACTATCAGCTGTCAAATTTTCGGGGTTAATACAGCCTCCTATGTAATCAAGTGGTCTATAAACCAACGTACTTCGCTTTCTTTTGTTAAGATTAGGTATTGGTGTAAACATTCTTCAAACCATGACCCCTCATTCGAAGTCTGTTTGCCAGAGTCACTCATAATTTTCTTCTCATCTTCATGAAGTTGGTCAATGCATTGAGCAGTAATAGTCAGTCATTGGTTTGCTCAATTAGAAGCTGTATGGTTATAGTGATATATCAAATCAATTTTCTCACTTTTTCAAATTGGGAAACATTTTTACGCTTATTGGAATAAGGAATTTGCAATTCTATAAGCTCCTCTAATTTCCACGTCATAGCACGAACCCTGTAACTTCAGTGAGTCAAAACGCAGGCAAACACTGAGACTACGCTAAAACAAACGTTATTTTTCCATTTGGTATCACTTATGTGCATTGGGTCAAACGGGAGATATCACTAGAGCATTTAATCCCAGAGAGTTTAGAATTGATAAAATCACCTTCTTTAGTTGATGTAGGATAAAACTGAACAGAAGTGGTGACAGTTTAGATCACTGAGGAATAGCTCAAGTTACTATGAACTGATGACCATGACGGAGAATAAAGAGGCATCAGTAATATAATAAACTAGTTAAGTTCTTATTGATTTCAGATACTGATGAAAGTCCTTCCTACAAACACATCTGTATGCTTTTTTCAGTTCGTGTAGTAAAGATAGTAAGAGGAGTGGGAATACATCCCTGTATTCAAAAATTACTAAGAGTAAAACCCTATCACCGCATGACTAGCAAACTTCGAAACTAGTCTGATTTTCTTATATTCGACATTTCCTAGACCAGGCAACTATCAAATGATAACGGACTTAAAGATTTCTGAATCTATTTTAACCAAGCTCACTCCTTTGTTGTTTTCGCCGAAAATTTTTGTTATTCCTTATTTAGTGCAGCAGTTAGTCTACAGCAATACTGATTTTTTAGTTAGTGATTCAGTCAGTTTTACTACTCGCTGTAGATAACTATCGCCAACACAGCCTTTCTGATTTCAATAACGATCAGATGGTCCATTTTTATGCTTATGTGTTTTTGCTGGATGACAAGCAGTCAGTTGACTGAGAAACTATTGGGCTATACCTAAGAACTTTCACAACTACCTGTTCACGCAGTTTGCTATCCAACAGAGCAACTCGGTAGCAGTCTCAGAATCTGCTTCCTCTTCTCAAAATCTCTTTTAAGCACAGATTAGTACCTTCTGACTGCTACTTAGTACCAGTACTTTTCTTGTCTGTCTAGGCCCTACCATCCCGGATTATTTTTGATTATCGCTCATATTTCAAGTTAGTTTTTTCTTAGCTGCCTATTCTTCCAATTGAGCTTGTAACTTATCTAGATTTCTTTCCTTACCCGTCGTCTTGGATAAACTTACGGATAATGGGTAAATCTATACGCGATGTTATTTTCAAGTACCCAGCTCCCTTTCAAAATGAACTGAGTACTACGTCTGAATGTATTTGCTTACAGATTATTGTCATATTCCGATAAATGTACCGAAGTTTACTCTGAAACAAAAACCTATTTTACCCACTTTCGTAACGAGTATAGGCAAATTGTCTGATTTCTTAGCATGATGTTCCTGGTAGCAAAACAAACTTTCACCAAAAGGAAACATGAATAGAGCCTACAGAAGTTGTCTTTCATTTAACGTATACAACGACAGTTAGGTAAAACGTAATTACCATTTGTTCACAGCTACGTTTAGAATACTAGACGTGGGACGCAGTGATGTTCTTCCTATAGCTAAAGTTTTGCACTGATGTGGAACATGTTGCAGCACAACAAGGTCAAGGAAGATTGTCAGTCGTCTGGCGATTCAAGTTGTGAAGGTACTTCTGAAATACGTTCTTCTATTTCAACTAGTGGAATTACTGACTTTTGTAATGTTAGTTGTGCGGTTTTCTTCCTAGGGTATAAGTACAAGATTTAGACATGAGTCATCTTTCAAACAATACAGTCTGTCATCAGTTGTATCAATGTCGAAAACTATGAGCAGCGCTTGTTTTGTCTCCAAACTTTATGGTACAATCGCGACTGTAGGCAAACAATCCCCGCCCATAAAATCCTCACAAAGGATGAAAAAGTAAACAAAATATAATCTGACAAAAAATGCATCGGTGGGATCATACACTTCTACTATACTGGCCACTTAAGTTAGTGTGAATGATAATTTTTAAACCCTTCATAAGTCCTGAAAACAGGATCTGAGCTAAAGTGTCTGTTAAACGATTGTTCTTCCTTGTTTGTGTTCTAAACAACTGATATCACCACTGGCTGAAATCTATTTTTACTTGGTATGGTGTCATGTGTTTCCAAAATCTTTCAATCCTTCAAAACGTCAGACGTTTTCACTATCATTCCGAAACAACTGTTGCTATCGCAGCTAAAGATCTCGAAACTGGTGGTGGAAATACTGGAAACTTATGTAACAGGTCACGAAGATTTATCACAGTGACATGCAAGGGTCAAGCCAATAGCCACAGCTAGATCTTTAATAAATATTCAAAAAATACTTGTGATCCATCCCGTTGAAAATCAGGTTGAAGACATATGCTTAATTATTTTGCGAGTGGTTTGAAAGTTTGGAGTTGCAGGGTACAGTTTCAAGCAAGGTTTCAGGAGAGTAGGGCTGGTATTTTGCCACATAAGTTGTCAACGAATTTTATAGAGTACAAAACGTTAAGCAAGATATGTGGGCAACTTTCTTAATGAGTAGATCTTATTATTGCTTATCTAGTTTTGAGTAGTATGCCTTCCTGATGTTTTGTATTTAACTTCAGTGAGAATAACCGTATTTGTGCTACTTATTCACTTGAAAGGATATCTGCTTTGGTCTGTTGGTCATGCGTTCTATTAAGTAGGGTCTCTTTTTAGACGGGTTTTATTCTTCAATATTTTTGAAGACAGATAACAGAAGGCAGTAATACAAAAGAGAATAAATGGATTATTAGGCTTCTTGTTTCTAATATCAGATTTTTAAGCGAAAGGTAATATAAGGAAGGAATGATAGTTAGCGGAGAAGTTGGAGACATGCATTTCTTCTTATTTGGTAGTATTGCTTCAAATACTAGTCAACTGAAGTATATGCTCTACTGATATTACTTCTGCTTCTGTTAGCAGTGCTAAACATCCCGCAAGCTGCTTCGTCTACAACACCTTTGTTCAGTTTTGGTTACAGTCCTGTTGTCTGCTCAACAGCTGTTCTTCTGACTTAGAAGAAAAAGATGTGGAGCGATTTTAGTTTAGTTAGATAAGTACGATCAGCAAAATCGACTATATGTAAGTTAGAACTAGCAACGACTTTTGGCTGCAATCGTTTCAATTAATCAATCTCAGAATAAGTGTAAAGGTATATTTGTTCCTTGAAATCCTTATTTTCCTCTTGAATAGACTACATTCGAATGGGAAATTATAAAGTAGGTTTGTATTTCTCTTCTAGCATATGATTAATGCTCCTGCTTTGCAAAGTAATTTCGAAGTATTTATTTAAAACATAAATATTTACTAGTAGTTCCTTTATATTGGCATCATTTTTCACTGATAGACGGCTATGATAATGCATAGGTATAAAGCTATCAACTACAACAGTAACTGATTAAACAGTTATTGAAGTGTAAATTCTTTGACAGATGAGCTAAGTTAAGAAAGATTAAACTCATAAATCGTGGTGCGCTTTTGGCCGGAGTAGTACTGCTGCTAAAACCCATAACTTCTAACTGTCATCTTCTTAGTCGATATTGCTGCGGTTTAGGCTCAAAAAACATCGAAACAGCCAGAGATGATTGTCTGATTCGTTACATGAGTCACAGTATTTATTTGATTTTGCCTGTCAAAAGTGACTTAGAACTGATAAACTTAACCCATATATTGAAGATATGTGCACAAGTTCATACCTTCTTGAGAAACCTGTTTGATAAAAATGCTGACCTATGATCGGCTGCGCGCAACAATTACTACAGGATGAAACATAGTTTTTTGAATACGTTCATCCCTTAAAAATACAGAGTACCTCGCAAAAAAAGTATCATAAGAGAGTAAGAGAGATAAAAATTAATTTCGTCGCTTTTGTATGGTGGTTTTTGCCTTCAGTGATTAACTCCTGGAACCAACTTCCACAAAAGATGGTATTTGAACCATAGATCGAATCATATAAGAGAGGACTATACAAGTACATTTCCCTACTTACAAACAATCAACACATGACCACGTGCTTCTATCTTCAAGATGAGAAACCCATACTGGATCTTGAAAATGTATTTCCTACCACTATTTTATTTTGGTCAGATGGTAATTGACGTGTGACAGGCATGGAATAATGACAATAATAGGTACCGGTACCGTTTGCATTCCAACTTTAGGTCAGTTTCTGATATCGTAAACTTGGCGGTCACATCAGCTATGAAACCAGGATGACAAATGTGGTCGGAAGTATTATGTATATGTTACGTATATATATGAGTCTAGTTCGTTCTCTGTCGTATGCATAAAAAATAGTGCCAGACTTGAGATATAATTAGATTATTTTACTTACTTTCTTAGGAATTTTACACTTCGCTTGGAAAACAGAAGTTCGCTTTATGTCATCATGATTATTTTGAGAAATCCCGAGATTTCTGCTGGCAGTTTCATCATAGGCGGAGAGCAAAGAGTAAAAATCAGCAGCCCTAAACGATGTTCGGTAGCCCGGTTCCTTATCATACACATTAATCATTATCGAAGTGAAGACGAAAGCATATAACCATAGTTAAAAGCATTCACAACGACTTCACTGGTATAAACAAAGTGGTGTCCAATGTGTGATAACTGTTTTACTGACTTGTATGAATCGTTAGGTTTATTCAAGCTCATTTTTACTTATTTGTAAGCATATCCGGATCTAAGGTTATCTTGGAAGCAGTAGAGCCGGTCACTTCCTTGAGTTATCCCACGTAAACATAAAAGGTAGTTGGGTGTGGTTTAAAATTGTGCATGATTTGACCTGAGAGTGTAATACAAATGAGGCTTTCAGGTCTCATGTGACGAGTAAGTTGTGTAGATTGGGTGAAGGATGGCACCTGACCACCACTACAAAACCATGCAGTTTTTTATGGAAATGTAGCGTCACACACTTCCCCAAAATTAATAGCCTAGGGTTTGACGACTTTCGAAATTGATGCTGACCTTGGTAGTTCAACTGAACTCGCTAAGCTGAAGGCACCCAGTCACGCATCCCCGCCATTTGGCACGCTGTCGTGTTACGTTGCACTGCTCGTATTCCACTCTCTAGCCAGTTAGTTGGAACGTATCGGTATCTTGGCACAACCATCCAAATATACTATTCCAACCGACTACGCTATCGTGATCTTCCTTGTTCTCGTACTCGTGTGTATAATAACGAGTCCGAATAATTAGTGATTGGTCTTTGTGTCTGGCAAGTCCATACCAGGACATATCCTAAAGAAGGATGGCGGTGGGAACCCTGTCCAACTTCCAAAGTATATAGGGCAAGCATAGGGAACTAGCAGTTTTCGAGTTCCCACTTTAAGATGTTGAGTTACGGTTCTTTTTATTTAGTTATACTTCTTACGTGGTCACAGAAGCTTTTACGTTTTTCCTGCTCATAGTTTTGGAGGTAGTGATTACCTATTTAGAGTTATTTTTCCTGCAAATCGTAGCTTGTTTTGCTCAGTGAGACAACGTGGTTGCTGACAGGATCAATTAACGTTTCGCAATTCCAGCTTTTGTAAGCACTTGGAGATGAGTATTAGGTGTTACTTAAAAAGTTATCAACATGGACTAGGGAGAAAATGAGAGGAAGGGGAGTGAAAAGTAGTTGTCGTAAAATGGGTAATAGCGGCAATACTCTGGAGAAGGGATGCATCTCTTTGCTGATACTAGGGTTAGGGAATACCAAGGTTTGACGGGCATACCCTCACCCCTCCCCCCACCCCTACGTATGTGTCCAGTAGTCAGATTTGCCGTTTGAGGACAGGAGGCTCGCAGCCTATATTAATCCTTTTCCAGCAAATTTCTGTTCTTGTCTGATCCCCTTTTGAACGAGTCAATTGATGACGCGGACACCACTTCCTCTGGAATTCAGCTCTAGTCGTTGATTACTCGACGCGAGAACCAGTACTGCACGAAACTGTTGGTTCCCTGCATTTGTAGTCTCCTACTATATCTTTTGAGGTGCTCCAACCTAGTGGCAAGGAAAAGAAAAGATAGACCAAATACGAAATCACTTCTTAGAATCCTGTACTGCATGATCAGGTCTCCCATCTGTCGGCGATAGAACAAAGTGGAGAGGTTCAGATCCTTAAGCCGGTCTTCACAGTTGAGGCCAGCTATCGCAGCGATCATACGGGTGGCTGCCCTTTGGACTCTTTCCAGAAGGTCTGGGCCACCTTTCTGACAAGGATTAGCCACCTGTGTACATTTTTCTGATTATGACCTAACTACGGATGTGTGTAAGGTAATGGACATGTCACCACTCATTTTCGTCAACGTTCTACGTAATGCCCAGAGAGTCCTAAAACTCCGAGCTGCTACCAACTGACAGTGAGCCGTGGTTTTCGGGTCATAACTAACCGTGACTCCCAGGTCATCGTGGGTCAGTACTGACGGTAAAGGAGTCCCGTCAATATTGTAGGTCGTTGCTGTGTGCATGCCTCAAGTACATGCTCACACATTTACATGCACCGATAGGCATCAGCCACTTCTCTGACCAGGTAAACAAGCTGCTCAGGTCTGCTTGAAGCCCACCTCCTTCCTCATGGTTCCTAATTTCCGACCAGATCTTTACATTATCAGCACAGGGAACCATACGGGGATTTTGTGATATTTCGCAGCTCGTTTACGCATAGGGGAGACAGCGGAGGGTCCAGGACTGTTACTTACGGTGCTGCACTCCCTACCGACTTCCAGGTGAAGAGTTGAGAATTTATCCTAACTCTCTGTCCCCTATCAACAAGAAAGTCTCTTATTCATGCAGGCAGACTGCAGTGATTCCAAAACTACAATTTCCCGAGCAACCTGGAATGAGGTACTTTGCTGAACCCCTTACCAAGGTCAATGAAAATGACATCTACGAGTATACTATCATCTTCAGACTTAACCCAGCTTTCCTTGACTGCAAGGAATCCGCGCTCTCTAGGAAGATTATTATGGCTTTCTTCACTACTGTTTCCAGGATTTTCCCAGCAGCGGTAGTAAAACTTTTCCGTCTGTCATTTGGTGGGAGCTGCCAAGAACCCGCCTTGTGGATAGGCGTTACCATGGCATACTTCCAGTCATGGAGGAGTGTGCCTTCACTGAAAGACAGTCCGAATACAGTGGGCCAACTACACAGAGTGCGAGCTGTCTGAGTAGCCTTGGGTGCAGCCCACCCGGCCCCGTTGGTTTTTCCACGTCGAGATTACTTAATATCCAAAATACACCACTGCAGTCGATGTTCACGGAGTTTATTGTATTGGATGTCAATGCTTCTAACGTTGGATTAATGTCCACAGAAGATTCCTGCGTGAAGACCTCAGCAAAATATCCAGCGGTGGCTTCCGCTTTTTCCCCACTGTCCTCAAACAAGCAGTCAGTCTCTCGGTTCCATTGGTTAGGGCGGGTATACCACGACATATCTTATTTCTTCAGTTCGTGTGGGATGTTGCCATGCAGCCTGGGCAAGACGTGTCTGAAAGCATATTTGAGATCGGCCGGTAGCAGCTACACATTGTCGCGGGCTTCTTTGTAACGCTTCGCAACCTCAGGAGTACAGAGGTGGGTGGCAAGACTCCAACACTTTTTCTTAGGTCGTAGCTAGGTTCAGATTTAATGGTTTATCCACGGAGGGGTGCTTCTGTCCCCTCGAGACAGTCTACGTAGTTAACGGCTGGGTCACTGTTGCACATAACTTTTCGGAGGGGCTCCAAGCGCCCCCAACTTGAGCTTCTGAATTGACTATCCGGTCCTCCGAAGAGGCTTCTAGATCAGCAGCCCCCATATTCTCTTTCCATAGGTTGGGTGTAGCTGGGGCACCGGCCCAGTGCAAGACGTCTGCTGTGAATCCGAAGGTGATCACGGTGCGATCAATTCTGCCAAAGGGTGCTAGGTGTCGGATGAAGCACACATCATCTGTATGTAAGAATACCAAGTCTAGGATTGATGGAGTATACTGATGATTATATCCGGTTGGTGTCCTAATGCTCTGTAGGAGGGCTAAGGAAATTGATGTTTTCACTGACCGGTGGTCAAACGAATTACGTGGTGCCTTGGCGTTTGCCTATTTCAGCCAAACTATGGTGCTTTAAAGTTTCCTACAACTAGACATCGGCATTCAGCTGTTCATAGGATCGGCATATTCAGGAGGAAGTCTACTGACACACATTCAGGGCTTCGATGTATTGTGATTATGTTGACATCTCGCCCCTCTCACTTTGGTCGGCAGCACAGCATTTCGCATGTCCCACTTTTGTGTTCAACTGTTTCCATGGCTTTCACAGCGTAGGGGATGACACAACCACCTTTACTTGCAAACCCGTCACTTCTAAAAGGAACGGATCCTCTCGTGTTTCACAGTCACTGATCCAAGAAAGGAGTCAAGTTTCTGAGATAGCTATGATGTCAGGGCTTTCGTTGCTTCTCACATTACTAAGCCCAGTCCACTTGTTTACAAAACTACGTGCGTTTGTGTACAAGACAATGAAACTGCTCAAATGGGTTCCCGTCCTATCCGCAGAGGCTTCAGGATCATTTTCTGCCAAAACCCAACTACACAAACACCCACTACTTTCAGATCTTGTTTTCCTGCTGCCAGTCTGGATCTTAGTTATGCTTCCGCTTCTCGTTTTTTGATTCGACCAGCAAGAGCCAGATTCTACCGCACGAACACCCTGGATGCTAAAAGTCTGTGAGCATTCTTCAGAACCTGATTTCTCTCATCTACTGACTTGAACACAAAGTTAGGTGGTTAAAACCTGTCTTCAGTAATGACTGTCTACTGCTTTTCAACTCTACATATCTTGGGTGGGGTGATTCCTGGCATGTTTTCTGGTTAAAGCTGGTTCATCAAGCTTTTTACCTCTCCCATGTCATGTTCGGAACGTTAACGTGGCTCGGAGTCCCTACTTTCTTCCACCCTGTGGAAGATTACGGGCCTCTCAAGCAGCTCTACTTTGTCTTTGCCACGCAGAGTGATAATAGCTGATTCGTTAACCGTTATTATTATTAATAATTTATCTCTGAATTTACAGATGCATATCATTTTCACAAGGAAGTTTTAGGACCTGTTCGAATGTGAACTTGCCAGACACAAAGACCAATCACTAATTATTCGGACTCGTTATTATACACACGAGTACGAGAACAAGGAAGATCACGATAGCGTAGTCGGTTGGAATAGTATATTTGGATGGTTGTGCCAAGATACCGATACGTTCCAACTAACTGGCTAGAGAGTGGAATACGAGCAGTGCAACGTAACACGACAGCGTGCCAAATGGCGGGGATGCGTGACTGGGTGCCTTCAGCTTAGCGAGTTCAGTTGAACTACCAAGGTCAGCATCAATTTCGAAAGTCGTCAAACCCTAGGCTATTATTTTGGGGAAGTGTGTGGCGCTACAGATCACTCCTCCCTAGTGGGTTCGTGAGGACCCTAAGACGATACCAGCCGGAAGTATAAACCCAGTGGTTTCTCTACCGGTAAAACTCTTCCAATGGGCTCACTGCGTGAAGTGGCCCCTGGTTGTCTGAACTTCTTCAAGGGTGTCGTGGTAATTAAGAAGTAAAATACAATAAATCGAATTGCACGTCTATTGCAATCCTCAGTTTCCTTTGACGTTCCATCCAGTGCTCGTTGCATCTGGAATATAAATGAAAGTCTTTAATACCATGAGAACGCTTAGAAAAGTGGGGATCGTGTGTATACAAATATATCGACAATAAAGTTTACGCTTATTTTCATCGTTTTTTAAAAAGAGTTTCATAGCATGGTAATAAAAAACTGACATAAAAGCGCAAAATGTGCGAGGAGTTTCGCATTGCTGTTAAATAAGAAAAATAGTGCCTCGGAAAAAACTGTAAGTAAAAGAATATGGTTGGCACATCTTATTTCACACCACTAAGTTGAATACGACTTTAAAGACTCCGAGAACCTGATGGTTTGACCTGGTTATGTTTTCTGCTGCGCCGATAGTTGTTGTAACTGTGCATTACCAGACAGATCGTCAAAAACTTCGATAATTGAGCTATTCGTCGGTCGGCTTTGGCGAGGGGAGAGGTCACTTAAAATGGGGCCGCCTTCCAAATAAGCTGGTCTGAAGCGGTCTATGCTGACAGTACCTTTGCGTCCGTTTTGCTCGATTATGTAGAATTTCTCGTGTTGCTTGATCACTTTGAATGGCCCACCGTGGGGCGGCTCAAGTGGCCGACGAACGGCGTCGTGGCGAATAAACACGTGTGATGTCCTTTGTAAACTGGGGTGAACGAAAACATCAGTCGTTTGAGGTCTAACCGGAGAAGCCCTAACTGAACTCACTGCATTTGTAAGCCTAGTCACGTAAGATGCCCTGTCGGAAACATGTTTGAAAGTTGAAGGGGAAACAAACTCACCTGGTAGGCGAAGAGTGGTCCCAAAGACGAGTTCTGCAGGGGCACATCCAGCATCAACTTTCAAGGCTCCACGAATACCTCGTAGGACTAATGGCAGAACCTCAGTCCACTGAGGTGTGTTTGCAGTTGAAAGGGAAGCTTACAGCTGTCGATGGAAACCCTCAACCACGCCATTTGCTTGTGGATGGTAGGCTGTCGTTCGGATCCGGGTGCAACCTAAAAGTGCCGTTAGAGCATGAAATAATCCGCACTCAAATTGGTGCCCACGGTCGGTTGTGACGTAAGATGGACACCTGAAGCTCGCGATCCATCTTTCTACGAAGGCATGAGCTACTGTTTCAGCAGTAATATCTTTAATAGGTACTGCTTCCGGCCATCGTGTGAAACGACCAACACAAGTGAAAAGGTAGGTACATCCATTAGATTCTGGTCGGGGTCCTACAATATCTACATGGACGTGGTCGAAACGCATGTCTGGGGCTAGAAAAGAGCCTAAAGGGCTTTTCATGTGTCACGTGATTTTGCACTTTTGATAAGCTTAGCACGAATGAGCCCACTCCTTAACTTCTTTGCTCATCCCAGGCCATCGATAAGCTCAATGGTGGCTCGTACACCTGGATGAAAGAGTTTGTGCGACCTATTAAAGAGGTTGCGCCGACAAATCTTCGGAACTATTGGGCCTGGTTGACTAGCACAGATATCGCACAAAATTGCATGCTTGTCTGATCCAACTGGACAAAGTCGCAGCTTGAGAGTTGTGAACGACAACTCATGATGCAGCTCAAGGTCTTCCTTCTGACGCCGAGCTAGTTCAACGAGATCAATGCCCTCGATATGATTTATCAAAGCTATTCGTGATAGCGCGTCGGCTACGGAGTTATTTGCACCAGAAATGTGGCGGATGTCTGACGTGAACTGCGAAATGTAACCAAGCTGTCGTGGCTCACGCTGGGAGTATTTGTCAGACGCCGAGCTGAGGGAGAAGGTTAACGGTTTATGGTCTATTAAAATAATGAAATCACGACCTTCCACCGAATGTCGAAGGTGGCATACAGAACAGTACATAGCTAGGAGTTCCCTACCAAATGTGCTGTATCCTGTTTCCGCGTCTTGCAGCCGCCTCGAGAAAAAGACTAACGGTTGCCACTGGTTGTCAGTCAACTGTTAAAAAACTGCTCCAGTTACTGAGTCAGATGCATCAATAGCAGTACTCAAAGGAGAATTGGCGTCATGATGCATGAGCATGGTTGCGTTCGAAATGGCTCGCTTGGCCTTACAGAAAGCAAGTCTAGCCACTTTATCCAGAGTCACGAACTTCGTGGTTCCTCGAAGTAGATCTGTTAGTGGTCTTATGACAGAAGCACGGTTGGGGACAAACCTTCGGTAATAACTTACCAGGCCATTGAAAGTGCGCAGATGTTTCACAGCGGTCGGCTCTGGATAGTTTGTGATAGCCGCCACTTTATCCCTCAATGGGCGTATACCTTTGTTGTCAATGGTATGCCCAAGGAAGCCGAGTTCTTGAACTCCTGTTTCACACACTTGCAAGTTTACTGTGGTGCTATGGTTTTTTGTCTTCCGAGTGCGAGGTCCAAATGTTGAAGGTGAGTTTCCTTATCTGGAGTCGCACTTAGGCAGTCATCGATGTAGGCATGAACAAAATTCAAGCCACGGAAGACATCATCCATAAAGCGTTGGAATGTTTGTGCCGCATTCCAAAGACCAAATGGTATGCGCATGAATTCAAACAGGCCAAAAGGGGTAATGATGGCTGTTTTCGCGATACCTTCTGCTGCCACAGGTATCTAGTTGTACGCTTTGACCAAGTCGATTTTGGAGAAAGTGTTCATTCCACATAAGGTTGCAGTCAAACCGTAAACGTGAGGTATTGGGTAGCAGTCCGGAGTTGTGTTGGCGTTAAGCCCTCAGTAATCACCGGTTGGACGCCAGTCGTTGCTGTCCTTTTTGGGAACCATGTGCAATGATGGTGCCCAAGGGCTTTTTGACGGTTTGATTATGCCCGGTTCCAGCATGTGGTCAAATTCACTTCTCGTCGTTTTGAGCTCATCGGGGCTAAGCGGCACGCTTTGGATGCCACAGGTGGACCTGTGGTTGTGACGTGATACATAACATTGCTGGTTATGCACGGAAGAGTGTGCTTCGGTTGTCGCAACTCTGGATATTTCTCCAAAACTGCTTGCTAGGACGCGTCGCCTGATTGTTTGGTCCTAGCGAGGGCTAAAATCGGACCTACATAGGTGGTGCCGCCAGTGGATAACTTCGTGTTGTTATCTATCAGTCGTCGACGGCGAGCATCTACGAGTAGATCGTAATGGTTTAGCAAATCTATGCCAATGATGTGCATAGAAACGTCGGCCAGGAGGAAAATCCAGTGGATAGGTATACGTGAACCCAAGTTGAGGTAGGCATGCTGTCTCCCAAACCTCGCGATTGCCTTGCCGTTGGCTGCTTGAAGATTGAAGGATGGGTCATGATGACGCTTCTTTGTCGGTGCGGGAAGAAGGCTAAATTCTGCGCCAGTGTCGATGAGGTAGCGAACTTTCTTTTTATGTCGGTGACGTAGAGCAAACGCCTGTTTCCACCGTCTATGGTTGCCGTGAACACGTGCCGGCGTGACCGTTTCCCGAGTTTATGTCCTTGTTACAACTGCATGGTTTCCGACATTTTCTGGCTTCGTCCCCGTAAATATTACGAGACCAGCACCATTCAGGGTTTCTCACCCTGTTAGGTCTATTTTTCGGGCGACCACGCGAGTTGCTGCGATGCACTAAGACGCGTTGCTGTAGAGTTCTACGCGAACTAGGACTTCGAAATCGTAGCAAATGTTTAAAAGAGTTGCACGGCCTGGTCACCTCTGAATCCTGGGTCACTGGTGTGCCGCAGACAGAATATACGTTGGAGATGGGTCTGCCAGATATCGCCAGTGTTTTATTTACCGAGGTTGCCAGATCATCGAGTGGGACTGACTGGAGTGTCACCAACACGGTTTGCACCGGTTGTGGTAGTTTCGAGAGAAATAGTTCTCGGAAAACGCCATTGTCGAATGTTCGTGCACCCATAACTTCTCGCATGCGTGCGAGAACTTCAGTAGCTGAGTGGCTGCCTAGCTCGATGTTAAGAAGTAATTCGTCTAGGCGCTGGCGATCTGCGCAGTCGCTTTTCTTCAAGAGTGCGGACTTGAGAAGTGCATAAGGATCACTCACTTCAGGATTAAACACGTGCACCGTAACATGTTTGTTGAATTCCCGCGGCAGTGAACGTATGACGGCGAGAAATCGAGAATAAGGATCTGAGATGCCCTGTTCTCGAAAATCTGCCTCGGCATACAGAAACCATGTTTCCGCATTGTCTGTACAATATGGCACGAGTTGGATCGTGTTCCTAGTCGGCTTGATACGAATAAGCTTGGGAGTGTGGTTGGACATGAGAAAGTGTAGTAAATGGATACATAAATGTTATCGAAATGAAAACAGTATACAAATATAAAATGGAACAGGCTCACCAATTCAATATTTGTTATTGGTTGGGATATGTGATCACGTTGGGCTCACCAATTTAGGATTTGTCCTGGTGCAAACTTGATAGACACAAAGACCAATCACTAATTATTCGGACTTGTTATTATACACACGGGTACGAGAACAAGGAAGATCACGATAGCGTAGTCGGTTGGAATAGTATATTTGGATGGTTGTGCCAAGATACCGATACGTTCCAACTAACTGGCTAGAGAGTGGAATACGAGCAGTGCAACGTAACACGACAGCGTGCCAAATGGCGGGGATGCGTGACTGGGTGCCTTCAGCTTAGCGAGTTCAGTTGAACTACCAAGGTCAGCATCAATTTCGAAAGTCGTCAAACTCTAGGCTATGGGTTTTGGGGAAGTGTGTGGCGCTACAGATCACTCCTCCCTAGTGGGTTCGTTAGGACCCTAAGACGATACCAGCCGGAAGTATAAACCCAGTGGTTTCTCTACCGGTAAAACTCTTCCAATGGGCTCACTGCGTGAAGTGGCCCCTGGTTGTCTGAACTTCTTCAAGGGTGTCGTGGTAATTAAGAAGTAAAATACAATAAATCGAATTGTACGTCTATTGCAATCCTCAGTTTCCTTTGATGTTCCATCCAGTGCTCGTTGCATCTGGAATATAAATGAAAGTCTTTAATACCATGAGAACGCTTAGAAAAGTGGGGATCGTGTGTATACAAATATATCGACAATAAAGTTTACGCTTATTTTCATCGTTTTTTAAAAAGAGTTTCATAGCATGGTAATAAAAAACTGACATAAAAGCGCAAAATGTGCGAGGAGTTTCGCATTGCTGTTAAATAAGAAAAATAGTGCCTCGGAAAAAACTGTAAGTAAAAGAATATGGTTGGCACATCTTATTTCACACCACTAAGTTGAATACGACTTTAAAGACTCCGAGAACCTGATGGTTTGACCTGGTTATGTTTTCTGCTGCGCCGATAGTTGTTGTAACTGTGCATTACCAGACAGATCGTCAAAAACTTCGATAATTGAGCTATTCGTCGGTCGGCTTTGGCGAGGGGAGAGGTCACTTAAAATGGGGCCGCCTTCCAAATAAGCTGGTCTGAAGCGGTCTATGCTGACAGTACCTTTGCGTCCGTTTTGCTCGATTATGTAGAATTTCTCGTGTTGCTTGATCACTTTGAATGGCCCACCGTGGGGCGGCTCAAGTGGCCGACGAACGGCGTCGTGGCGAATAAACACGTGTGATGTCCTTTGTAAACTGGGGTGAACGAAAACATCAGTCGTTTGAGGTCTAACCGGAGAAGCCCTAACTGAACTCACTGCATTTGTAAGCCTAGTCACGTAAGATGCCCTGTCGGAAACATGTTTGAAAGTTGAAGGGGAAACAAACTCACCTGGTAGGCGAAGAGTGGTCCCAAAGACGAGTTCTGCAGGGGCACATCCAGCATCAACTTTCAAGGCTCCACGAATACCTCGTAGGACTAATGGCAGAACCTCAGTCCACTGAGGTGTGTTTGCAGTTGAAAGGGAAGCTTACAGCTGTCGATGGAAACCCTCAACCACGCCATTTGCTTGTGGATGGTAGGCTGTCGTTCGGATCCGGGTGCAACCTAAAAGTGCCGTTAGAGCATGAAATAATCCGCACTCAAATTGGTGCCCACGGTCGGTTGTGACGTAAGATGGACACCTGAAGCTCGCGATCCATCTTTCTACGAAGGCATGAGCTACTGTTTCAGCAGTAATATCTTTAATAGGTACTGCTTCCGGCCATCGTGTGAAACGACCAACACAAGTGAAAAGGTAGGTACATCCATTAGATTCTGGTCGGGGTCCTACAATATCTACATGGACGTGGTCGAAACGCATGTCTGGGGCTAGAAAAGAGCCTAAAGGGCTTTTCATGTGTCACGTGATTTTGCACTTTTGATAAGCTTAGCACGAATGAGCCCACTCCTTAACTTCTTTGCTCATCCCAGGCCATCGATAAGCTCAATGGTGGCTCGTACACCTGGATGAAAGAGTTTGTGCGACCTATTAAAGAGGTTGCGCCGACAAATCTTCGGAACTATTGGGCCTGGTTGACTAGCACAGATATCGCACAAAATTGCATGCTTGTCTGATCCAACTGGACAAAGTCGCAGCTTGAGAGTTGTGAACGACAACTCATGATGCAGCTCAAGGTCTTCCTTCTGACGCCGAGCTAGTTCAACGAGATCAATGCCCTCGATATGATTTATCGAAGCTATTCGTGATAGCGCGTCGGCTACGGAGTTATTTGCACCAGAAATGTGGCGGATGTCTGACGTGAACTGCGAAATGTAACCAAGCTGTCGCGGCTCACGCTGGGAGTATTTGTCAGACGCCGAGCTGAGGGAGAAGGTTAACGGTTTATGGTCTATGAAAATAATGAAATCACGACCTTCCACCGAATGTCGAAGGTGGCATACAGAACAGTACATAGCTAGGAGTTCCCTACCAAATGTACTGTATCCTGTTTCCGCGTCTTGCAGCCGCCTCGAGAAAAAGGCTAACGGTTGCCACTGGTTGTCAGTCAACTGTTAAAAAACTGCTCCAGTTACTGAGTCAGATGCATCAATAGCAGTACTCAAAGGAGAATTGGCGTCATGATGCATGAGCATGGTTGCGTTCGAAATGGCTCGCTTGGCCTTACAGAAAGCAAGTCTAGCCACTTTATCCAGAGTCACGAACTTCGTGGTTCCTCGAAGTAGATCTGTTAGTGGTCTTATGACAGAAGCACGGTTGGGGACAAACCTTCGGTAATAACTTACCAGGCCATTGAAAGTGCGCAGATGTTTCACAGCGGTCGGCTCTGGATAGTTTGTGATAGCCGCCACTTTATCCCTCAATGGGCGTATACCTTTGTTGTCAATGGTATGCCCAAGGAAGCCGAGTTCTTGAACTCCTGTTTCACACACTTGCAAGTTTACTGTGGTGCTATGGTTTTTTGTCTTCCGAGTGCGAGGTCCAAATGTTGAAGGTGAGTTTCCTTATCTGGAGTCGCACTTAGGCAGTCATCGATGTAGGCATGAACAAAATTCAAGCCACGGAAGACATCATCCATAAAGCGTTGGAATGTTTGTGCCGCATTCCAAAGACCAAATGGTATGCGCATGAATTCAAACAGGCCAAAAGGGGTAATGATGGCTGTTTTCGCGATACCTTCTGCTGCCACAGGTATCTAGTTGTACGCTTTGACCAAGTCGATTTTGGAGAAAGTGTTCATTCCACATAAGGTTGCAGTCAAACCGTAAACGTGAGGTATTGGGTAGCAGTCCGGAGTTGTGTTGGCGTTAAGCCCTCAGTAATCACCGGTTGGACGCCAGTCGTTGCTGTCCTTTTTGGGAACCATGTGCAATGATGGTGCCCAAGGGCTTTTTGACGGTTTGATTATGCCCGGTTCCAGCATGTGGTCAAATTCACTTCTCGTCGTTTTGAGCTCATCGGGGGCTAAGCGGCACGCTTTGGATGCCACAGGTGGACCTGTGGTTGTGACGTGATACATAACATTGCTGGTTATGCACGGAAGAGTGTGCTTCGGTTGTCGCAACTCTGGATATTTCTCCAAAACTGCTTGGTAGGACGCGTCGCCTGATTGTTTGGTCCTAGCGAGGGCTAAAATCGGACCTACATAGGTGGTGCCGCCAGTGGATAACTTCGTGTTGTTATCTATCAGTCGTCGACGGCGAGCATCTACGAGTAGATCGTAATGGTTTAGCAAATCTATGCCAATGATGTGCATAGAAACGTCGGCCAGGAGGAAAATCCAGTGGATAGGTATACGTGAACCCAAGTTGAGGTAGGCATGCTGTCTCCCAAACCTCGCGATTGCCTTGCCGTTGGCTGCTTGAAGATTGAAGGATGGGTCATGATGACGCTTCTTTGTCGGTGCGGGAAGAAGGCTAAATTCTGCGCCAGTGTCGATGAGGTAGCGAACTTTCTTTTTATGTCGGTGACGTAGAGCAAACGCCTGTTTCCACCGTCTATGGTTGCCGTGAACACGTGCCGGCGTGACCGTTTCCCGAGTTTATGTCCTTGTTACAACTGCATGGTTTCCGACATTTTCTGGCTTCGTCCCCGTAAATATTACGAGACCAGCACCATTCAGGGTTTCTCACCCTGTTAGGTCTATTTTTCGGGCGACCACGCGAGTTGCTGCGATGCACTAAGACGCGTTGCTGTAGAGTTCTACGCGAACTAGGACTTCGAAATCGTAGCAAATGTTTAAAAGAGTTGCACGGCCTGGTCACCTCTGAATCCTGGGTCACTGGTGTGCCGCAGACAGAATATACGTTGGAGATGGGTCTGCCAGATATCGCCAGTATTTTATTTACCGAGGTTGCCAGATCATCGAGTGGGACTGACTGGAGTGTCACCAACACGGTTTGCACCGGTTGTGGTAGTTTCGAGAGAAATAGTTCTCGGAAAACGCCATTGTCGAATGTTCGTGCACCCATAACTTCTCGCATGCGTGCGAGAACTTCAGTAGCTGAGTGGCTGCCTAGCTCGATGTTAAGAAGTAATTCGTCTAGGCGCTGGCGATCTGCGCAGTCGCTTTTCTTCAAGAGTGCGGACTTGAGAAGTGCATAAGGATCACTCACTTCAGGATTAAACACGTGCACCGTAACATGTTTGTTGAATTCCCGCGGCAGTGAACGTATGACGGCGAGAAATCGAGAATAAGGATCTGAGATGCCCTGTTCTCGAAAATCTGCCTCGGCATACAGAAACCATGTTTCCGCATTGTCTGTACAATATGGCACGAGTTGGATCGTGTTCCTAGTCGGCTTGATACGAATAAGCTTGGGAGTGTGGTTGGACATGAGAAAGTGTAGTAAATGGATACATAAATGTTATCGAAATGAAAACAGTATACAAATATAAAATGGAACAGGCTCACCAATTCAATATTTGTTATTGGTTGGGATATGTGATCACGTTGGGCTCACCAATTTAGGATTTGTCCTGGTGCAAACTTGATAGACACAAAGACCAATCACTAATTATTCGGACTTGTTATTATACACACGGGTACGAGAACAAGGAAGATCACGATAGCGTAGTCGGTTGGAATAGTATATTTGGATGGTTGTGCCAAGATACCGATACGTTCCAACTAACTGGCTAGAGAGTGGAATACGAGCAGTGCAACGTAACACGACAGCGTGCCAAATGGCGGGGATGCGTGACTGGGTGCCTTCAGCTTAGCGAGTTCAGTTGAACTACCAAGGTCAGCATCAATTTCGAAAGTCGTCAAACTCTAGGCTATGGGTTTTGGGGAAGTGTGTGACGGTATGTCATATCAACCAGCGGCGGTAAATTTGCGATAATATTTTCTTGAAGAACTTTTTTGCCGTCTTCTTTACATCTCACGTTGTAGAAATTTCCTGTCTCGAAGGCAGAAAAGTTTCCATCACACACGGATGGTGCAGTTTATGTTAACTTTGGAGTTTTTTAATGCTTCGAGGTTATCTGACGAAATGAATGTCGCGTCTAATGAATATGTAAAACAATCACCCAAAGAGCAAATAAAGTAACACAGCAACTTCTTCCTCGAGGAAGGTAATGTGTGCTAAATTACTCAAGTGCTCTAACACGCAGTAAAGTCGAATCTATACGCTTCTTTTTCGCGTGGTTCTTGATTATATCAATCTGCGGATTTCCTGTTGTGCCTGACTACTTATTACTATATTTTTTCTCAATATTCTAGTCTGCCCCACGTACTTGGCTTACCGCTCCGCTATATTCGTCACACACTGTGTTACCAACGTTTCGGTATACTACGTATAGCCGTTCGCTGTTTTCTGTTTTAACAATAAGCTTCAATTTTACCGTCTTTTTTCGGTGGGAAGATTTAAGGCTAGACGTTCTTAAATCGACTGCTCTAGTGAGAAAAAGCAAAGACCTGGTCATTCCGGTGCTCTTCTGTGTGACGGAAGCATTGTTACTCCGTGTAACTCAGGTATCGATGATCTGGTTTATCCCTAGCCTTTTGTCAGAACCGAAGACATCATATCAGTCATAAGCAGCAGTATTAATGACCACAGGAAAGAAATCGATAACATTAGGACCGTGATGGGAGAGATTCAAAGAATAGTTGAGGATTTCCATCCATTAGCAGGTCTTTTGGGGCAGCATGAGAACTTAGTTGAAGATCGTGTAGTGGAAGCATAAAACTTAATAGACCACCTGACGACGGAGATAATGTAGAGACTATCGCCGTCCTAACAGGCCATCGTTTACAACATACCTGATACCTATACTTGGATGTAGTTAAGACAAAGGTATTAAACTCATGCGGTATGACAGGAATACTCTGCGACTGTAAGCGCCACCGCAAAAAGTCAGCGCAGTCTAGCTGCCCAATGATCTTCAGGTTCACTACTTCATCTGATGCCAAAAGATTTATTAAACTACAAGACCACATAAGGTTACATAACAGCTTTAAAAACATTGTTATTGCACAGGACAAAACGGCATGCCAACGCAGAAAACAGAAAAGGAGTAGTCTGACCAGTTCATCACCTTTAAACACAGAGGCTGCTGTGTGCACAAACAGACCATCAGAAAGCGCTGACACGGTCAGTACTTCTGTTGGATATACCTCTTCCTCGGTACAACAGTCTCAGTCAAATCTAGCTACAAGTGAACCTGATCCTTCAGTTGCTAGTAACAAGAAAACCATTGGTACCCCTAAGGTCACCACAAACAGAAGACCGCTGGGTGATGGAAAACTCCGAAGTTCGGTCGAAACCTCACCATCTTAAGCTAAAACGTTTTTGAAGAAGGACCATTTCAGGCGCGTTCTTTCTAACGACGGAGAAGAATATTTCACAGCTAAGACACTAGCAATAAACGAACCCAAAAGGCGAGTTTTCCGTCAAACCCCATTTTTCAGGAATGAGTGCCACGACAATTCGAGGTTGCATCACACGAGGCACTCCTTCGGACCACGTCCATTTAAACACAGGGGTCACAACATGGTGCCGAGTAGCGTACCGAAAGCTCAAATGTCCTACATACCACAAACACCTAACCACTGTTCAGCTGTGCATCTTAATAATCCTAGTCAATAATTTGGGAACAGATGTACACCCCCTGCAAGAAACTTCTCCACTTATGAACCCTACCAAGATTTTTTTCGGATCCCGCACTATATGTACGACCATAAAACATACCTTACGCCAACAGCAAGGAAGAGGCGCACGTTAACAACCTATAAATGCCATGAAAAACTAAGTAATCATATGCTTGTGGGAGACAAAAACTCACCGGTCACACCGGCACGCCCCAACGTTGAGCCCTGTCACTTCCAAGACATGGGTAGTGCATGGTCTAGCGAACCGAATACCAGGAATTCTTCCGCCCACCGAGGCCTAAGAGACATGGTAAGTTATTCTGCAAGCCATAATAGCCTTTTAACGCTTCTACTTAATAATGCCCGCCCATTACTTAAGAAAATATCCGATCTTTGAACAATGGTTTTGCTAACTAGACCAACTGCATTATTAGTTACTGAATCACGGTGTACTGGCTCAATCCTAGACGTGGACCTGTGCATAGATGGCTATACTCTGTATCGCGCTAATCATGACCACAAGCGTGGTGGAGGCTGTTTGATCTATGTGGGTAGCCTTGCCTCCTCAAATAAGATTGAAGATGACATCTTCAGTGATCTGCCTGACTCACTTTGGATCGTTATAAATGGTACCAACTACAAAATCCTCATGGGCTGTGTGTATAGAGCACCATGTTCAACAAAAGGAAATGAAAGACTGGTGGCCAGATCATTTGCCCACGCTGGACCCCTCACTGTTGACTTCAAACTGATTGCAGGCAACTTTAACTTCTCTGAAGTTAACTGTGAGGTCGGTCGCGGCCCACAACGATTTGATGAAATACTTGCTGTCACAGATATTTATGGCTGCAAGCGATGCACTCAGCAACCCACGCCTGGAGATAGTATACTGGACCTAGTCTTTTGCTGTAACGTCATCCCTGTCACTACCCACGTTAGTAGCGAAGTTTCCAACAGTGGCCACAGAATGGTACTCTGTTGCTTACCGATTTTTCCCACCAGTGAGAAAAATTAACGATCTCCAAATTATACTCGGCACAGAAGCTATAAGAATATAGAATGGGGGCACTCATTGGGCCACCCAGGCGGTCTCCAAGGGATGACTACTTTACCACAGCCTCATTAATAGACGCACTCGCTTTCCTACAGGAATATAGAGCTGTATCTAGATGCTGTTGCTCCTACGAAAATAGTCAGGGCTTATAAGGAGCCAGACCCATATGTCCCTAAAATATTCCACAATAAACTTAGGAAATTATCATCACATTAACACTCGTCGAAAGACTACACGTCACCGCACCTAATTCATGAGACTGACGAATCTTTTAAGACACCATGTGCGAAACACGCGGTAAACGAAGAGATCGTCGCTCTCAAAAGTGGCTCTAGGATACACAAGTTAACATCCCTTTTGAGCAAACGTCTGCAGCCGTCCAGGGATGTAGCCTACCTACTACATAATGGAGTGGTACACAAAGATCCCCTCAAGATTAGTGAACCGTTTAGTTAACCATTCGCTAATTTCAACCCCAAATGCCTTTAACCCCACCAGTTTTATTCCAATTTCCACTAGTTCATGTACTAAAGTGGAGTTCACTGCCAAAGTATCACTGAGGCTGTCAAAAGCCTGAAACTATCGACATGTAAGGAGATGGATGGCTTAAACTCAATAGCTACTGGAAACAGCGGTGATGATATGCCACTGTTTTTGCCTAAGATATTCACACTATGAATCGAAAGTGGGGAGTATCCCGGCCAGTGGAAAACTAGCTTTATAATTCCGGTGACAAAGCGAATGTTGGGAACTACAGGCCTGTCAGCATAACTCCGGTCGTCTCCCGAATCATGGAAAAAGTGATTAAGAGCGGCTGTCTGACTACCTACTTAGCGAAAACCTCTCATCTCAAAGTCTCAGCACGGTTTCATTAAAAACAGGTCTTGCATTACTTGCCATTTCGACTTCTTTAACCTTAACACTAGTAGCCGCAAGGCACGTAAAATAGTCATTGTTCTATACTTCGATATATCAAAGGCATTTAACAAGATGCCACACAGTATTCGCTTTGATAAGTTACAGTCGACTGGCATTCACGACCCTTTACTTCATTGGCCAAAATCATTCCTGAGTGACAGGAGCCAAATCGTCGAGGTAAATTCTATGCAGTCTAAACCTGGGCTCATAACTAGTGGAGTAATACAGGGTGGTATCCTTGGTCCTTTGTTGTTCATAGCTCATATTAATAGTGTGTGCGAGTGCTTCACTGTGGGGGAAACATTCCTATATGCTGATGACCTTGAGGTTGTATACTCATGTTACACCCATGAAATAGGTAATACGCTATCTACTGCTCGACGAGAATTTGGTGGAGTTGCTAAATGGTGTGACGAGTCCCGTCTCCAGCTCAACACTGATAAATGTGGTTGGCTTAGCACAGGCAGCGACAACCTAGATATACCTCTGGAAGTACGTGGGCAAAGGCTACCTAGACGTTCTTCAGTGCTAGATCTTTGTCTTAGATATCCCAGTGACTTAACATTCTTTAAGTCACGTAGACTCCTTGGATGCATCGTCCGTAACTTTTATAGTACTGAATCAAGGGTCCTACTCTACAAAGTGAACATCCATCCAATTTTAGAGCACTGCCCGTTTATCTTAAGTGGCCTTCGTATAAGTGACAAGGGATAAACTGAAGGAGTACAACGCCACTTTACATCAAGAAAGCTAGGAGCTGACTGCAGCCTAGGCTACATCTCCAGATGCAACATGCTAGGACTGAAACCTCTCTGGAAGAGGCGACTTAGAATGAATCATACATTTTACCGTGAATTGCTTCGTAAGCAAGTGCACTCATGTGGCCTGGAAATTGAAATAGTTGCAACATTTACTCACCATTTGCGTAATCACAACCTATTAACGAAAAACGAATGTTGTAAGACCAAATTTTGAAGAACCTTCTTCATTAATAGGTTCTCTCACATCTAGAATAGACTTCCTGAGGAAATACATACCGCAAGCCCATTATATGCTTTTCGTCCCGCAGTTAATAAGCTCCTTGAAGATGATGAGTCCATTACTCGCCTAGGCACTATATGCACGTTCTGGGTTAATGAAAGCGCACAAGAACCTCTGGATGTTTAGAGTAAAGCTATCATAAATCTCAAGCATTTTTTACCTCAAGGGTGTTTGGTTACCAGTCCATCTGGTCGGATTGCGCAGTACAAATACATAACCAGTGTTCCCTTTAAGTTTACCAACAACAACTGCCTATCTAATGACCCGTGTGAACTTCATATAAAAAAAGGAAGATTCATTCTTACATGAATAAATTAAAGTTTACATATAGTTTGAATGACTTTAAAAGGACAAGAACTTCTCTCCTTTGAGTTTGTTTTACGTGGTATTCCATTTTCCAGTTTCTCCTTGCGCTTTCTTTTCCTTTCTCTTTTCAGTATTAGTCTGACGAGAAAGTCCTAAGCATCAGTTCGATCAAAAAGTATCAACTTACTGGAAATCCTACTCCGTACCTAACACTAGAAACTGATGTTAGAGGTGTCCAGCTGCCTCGCCCCGATTTTCCTGTTTCTTGAACAGCTTAACAACCAACTCACCTCCCTACCAGTGCCTTAAATGCTACCACATACGAAACCTCAAGCACAATAACTGGTCTCCGGTCTCTGGTCCGTGACAAGTGCAGCGGAAATCTGGATAAATAATCCAACCCGAGAGATCACTGCCTAACGGCAACACATCCATAATAATGCTATGCAACAGATTTCTCTAGTACTTTGTCTTGTGTCAATCCATCTAGTAGAAGTCAATTAACAGCCAATGTACCTCCTTGACGTTGTTGCATACTTTTATGTGAAGTCTATGAAGTTTTACATGTGTTATATTCATCATTGTTGAACGATGATGCTTCCAGTCTTTAATTGCTTGCACCACAGCAAGTGTTTTCAGTACTACCAATCTGAATTGCTGGAAAAGGTAACACTTGAAGAGTGAGAAATTTCCCACTCTGGCGTTAACGCCTGAGCTTAGACATTCACCCGGATTAAATGACTGTGTGGATACTTACTTATTCCTGAAACCATTGAAATAAGTTATTATTGGTCAATAAATCTACGAACATAAGAATTGCTGTTAAAACAGACGTTTATCTGGCGAAATACTTGGTCCTGTAGATGGGTCAATCATGTCCACTACCACTACTACACAAGCACCAAATATTGCGCAGTTTGGTGTGAAGAAAGGATTGTGAGCAGAAATGACTTAAACTCAGAATGATGTGCATGTACTGTAAGGTTATGTTTTCCTGCTATTTTCATAATACTTAGACGCTTGGTATCATGATAAAGTTTAGTGTCCTCCCTCTGTATCATTCAATACTGCTAAAACCTTTTATGTTTCTCTGCAATTATCAATTTTGATGAGGCCTGTAAACCGGCTTCTCTCATGCCAACTTCATAACTTGAGAATAAAGATTTTTATATTTATTTATTAGTGGTTTTTGTACATATCCTGTTGGCCACGTCGCCTAATAATCACATAGACTAACTCATCACTGCTCCCAAACACATGGCGTACCTCTTCAAAGTTTCTTATAACACATCTTCGACAGCCTGTAGCTACTTGAAAGATCACCAAAGGTGGTCAGGATTTCACAGATCTCGAGCAGTAACCATGGCCGTTAAGACAGTGAAACTACGAATTTCAAACACAAGGTTGTGCGAACTTTCCATTGTGGGCTTAACAAATTCACCACATTGTTCAAGAGACTGTGAAGTCCGTAAGGTAGTGCTCTGTGGGTGAAATTCCCTTGAATCATAGCGCTGCACAAACGCGTACTTCGAATAGTGACATGAACTATTCGTTTCTCAATTTCCAACATTAAAAAGCTCCCATTGTGATGCTCAGTCTGCGAAAAACTTATTTATATTACTATTTATTTATTTTTCCCTTGGGTTCCTAGCGGAACATAGGGCTTCAGTGGCACATCTCCACTCCACTCTGTTCTCTGCAATCTTTTGAACCTGGAACCATGACTGCACAGGAGCTCTCATTTCTTTCTCATACGATTTCTTCCATGTCTACGTCAGCTGGGACGCCCAACTCACCGTTTCCCATCTGGGCCCCACTCGAGTGCCTGGCCCGTGATGTCCCCGAATGGTCTTCTCAGTGCATGCCTGGTCCATCTCCACTTCCTTCTGCGTATTTATGGAGGGATAGGTTCTTGGTTGGTTTGTTGCCAGAGTTCCTCGTTGCTCATTCTTTCTGGCAATCCATCTGATCCTCAGTAACGAGCCAGCGTGGGTAGTTGTTGATGAATGCCTGCGGCTTGCTGGAAATCCCTTTCGTAACACGCCAAGTCTCTCAACCATATAGCAGCGCTGACTTGACGTTGGTGTCTCAAATCCAGATCTTGTTACACACGCTGAGTACAGAAGGTCTCCACACTGGTTTCAGGCTAATGAACGCCTGTCTTGCTTTTCCGATTCTGACTTTGACATCCTCGTCTGTGCCGCCTGTAGTTGAAACAGTGCTGCCTGCTTCGATAGGTGAAAGAGGCTACTTACTGTAAGTTTGGTGATTGGTGCTTGTTGGTGGTGGTAGTGGCGTTAGTTGCGTATCTTCGTCACCTCTGTCTTCTCTATATTCACTTGAAATCCCGTCTTCGCTGCCATGCCTCTTCTGTCAACTTGTTAGTTTTCACCTGTAGATCTTCAAGTTTGTGTGACATCAGACACAAGCCACCGGCGAAATCAAAGTCTTTTAGGCTCTTTTCCGCGGTCCAGCTTATCCCCCTCTTTTAGCTCCTCGCGGTTTGTTGCATTATCCAGTCGACCACAATCAGGAAGATCATGGATGATGGTAGGTAGCCTTGCTTTACTCCTGTCCACCTCAAAGACATCACCGAGCCTTCCATTGTGAATTACTTGGCATGTGGCATCTTTATATGGTTGTTGGATGAGGTTGACAAAGGTTTGCGGCATCCTGTAGTGTTGAAGCAGCTGCCTGTCAAATTACCTGTTGGTCGACGCTGTCGAAGGCCTTTTCAAAGTCGATGAATTTGAGGTGGAGGGTTGACTGCTATTCTATACTCCGTTCTATGATGATTCGTAGCGCAGTGTTGCAGTGTGATCCGCACATGATTTGTACTTCCTGAAGCAAGCCTGTTACGGTAGTAGTTTTGAACCCAGCGCATTCCTCAGTCCCTCCAGGATGATGAGGCTTAACATTTTGCTAGATGTGGACAGGAGCGCGATTCTGCGCCATTTCTTGCAAAGACTTCGGTCACCCTTCTTCGGGAGTTTGACAAGGTGGCCCTTCTCCCAATCGCCGGGTACCTTCCATTTCTTCTAGATCTTCTGCACTAGTGGCGTGGGCATGTCCGCTGTTGTCTCTGAGTCTGTTCTCAGTGCTTCTGGCGGGCTTTCACCTGGTCCCACCGCCTTTCAATATTTCAGTAGCTTTATGGCGTTGAGGCTTCGACTTCCGTTTGAGGTCTTGTGTTCACTGGTAGTCAACAATAATAATATTTGTTCCTGAATATACAGGAACACACCATTCTTACAGTTGTGAATGAGTTTCTATATAAATTACATTCATCTTCATGGAAAGTAATTTGAATCCATGCCCGTTGTCACCAGGAAACACAAGTACTGCATGTTCATATAATGGAACGTACCAGCAGAATAAGTGTGCAGAAAATTTACAAGTTGAATAAGTGGAAGTATTATCTTCGCAATAACAAACAAACCAGGTTTGTATCTCGACGCTACATGTAAGGCCTGGAGAAGAATAAAGCTTAAAGTTAATACTTCCATTGTAACAGTTTGAACTTTTCGCCTGAGATAACGATGAAAAGTTCATGAATTGCTTATATATTGTACTTCATTGATGATTCCAGGACTGTATAGCTCATGCGCACCGATACCATTCCACAACAAAGATTCATAATCTTGATGAATACTATGACCGAAAGCCAAATGTCTTAACTTTTCCAACTTCAGCATCCAGAGACAATAGACTTGTTCGAATGCAACAAATGGGCTTCCAGAACATCTTGTCCGCCGTTTTCATGAGTAGTGACAGCCTTGCAATCGGTATGTGTTGGACTTTCCAGGCCACTTTTATAATGAGTAAGTCTTAGAGTTTGATAATTATGAAGTTGTAGTCCAGTGAACATTTTCTGTTTCTACTTGTTGTAGTTAGGTATTCTGAACTTACTTCACAATAGCTGAAAAACGATATTATTAGTTCTTCGAACATACCAGTCTACCTTCTGTCAGTGGTTCTTGCTTCTTTCCCCGTCTGCTGCTTCTTTTCTCGCTCTAGAAAAGCAACTCAGTTCTAAATGTTGGCTTAGTCGTCATCGACAATTAAGTATTCATGGGGTGGACCTTGGCTGAAACAACCCTCCATGGAAGGCAACCAACTTTACTGCCTTCGCAATGCCCAACTACAACAAACAGAAATGAAAACCGTTCACTGAACTAAAGCTTCATAATCACCTGAATTAGGATTTACTCATTACAGGAAAGCCCAACATTTGCCGGCCAAATGGCTGTCACAACCAGTGTAAACGGCGGGCATGATGCTCTGGAAGTCCACTTGGCACATTCAAACAAGTTTATTGCTTCTGAATGCCGAAGTTAGAAAAGTGAAGATATTCGACCCTTAGTCGTAATATTCATCAAGATTATAAATCTCTGATGTGGAATGGTATAAATATGCATGAATTATGCAGTTCTGGAATCTCCAATGAATTACAATGAGTAAACAACTTGTGAAAACATTCCCTCATAAACTTTTCATCATTATCTCAAACTGATAGGGTGGAAGTATCAACCTCAAGCTTTACTTTTCTCCATACATATAGTGTCGAGATACAGACCTAGTTTATTTGTCACTGCGAAGACAGTACTTCCACCTATTCAACTTGTACATTTTTTGCATACTTATTCCGCTGAGATGTTCCATATATGAATATGCAGCACCTATATCTTCTAGTGACAACGGGCGGGGATTGAGATTACTTTCCATGATGGCATTTAGTTTATATAAAAACTTATTCATAACCGTAAAAATGGTGTGTGCCTGTATATTCAGGAATAAATGTTATTATCATTACTATTGGTCGTTAAAAACTGCCCAACTACATTAACTTTCGATTTTTTCCGTGGTAATTCCCCGGAAAACACTTTTTCTGGCTCCGCACGCGCATCTAGGTCTCACAGTTAACCTTGTTAGCCAAGTGCAGAGGAACACGCGCCAAGTGTCCGAAAGTAAGTCAACGTAAATGTCTTTTCTGTATGTATTCTATTCTTCCACTAGATTCAGCCTTCCGTCTCATTATTACCGTTAAATACTTACTTTGATAATGGGCGTGATGTCTGGAGGATTGGCACGCACAGCCCTATCGTACACTAAAAGGCACAATATCACCCGAAACAACACTCCAGTTTTTGCCGAAAGACGAACGGAGTTAGGGTAGAGTACCGATTTCCTAACGAAGTGTTCAACCCATGTTTCTAGGATACCAACCCCCATCAGTTGGGCGACGCATGGCGGCACTGACACGTTACAAAACTAGTCCCTCTCTGGGCTGGGATCAGACTGTGCCTGGAGAGAAGAAGTGGCATGTCAGGCCCAGGAATAAGGCAGCCACAAGTTCACAGTTCATATCACAAAATTCAATTAACCGAGTGTGCACCACGACATCTAGTGGCTGCAGTGTTTGCATAAAAGCCGTACTGGTAGTCGATGAGGCATTCTCATTTAACTTAGGCCACCGATGGGCACATCACCAATGCCACAGAAAAGTGCCCCGACAGTAATACAATTTGATGAGGAGGCAGCCGTGCGAACGGTTCTGGTAAATTTGTCCAGAGTGCAGGGAGCTCTCCAGGTGGCCTAAAAGGGATACTCCCCGCGAAGCGAACGAAGTAGGGTTAACAACAAAAGACGACTCAGAGGGACCCGAAAGCGAAACTAGATTTTAGTCGTGCAAACGCACCACCCACGGAGACCACATCAGGCCGAATTTCCGTATCCCCTGCCCGGCCCCAGAAAATATCAACACAAAGCGCATGGAAAAGGACACCGCTCCGTGGACTCTCTACGAAATTCAGCCCAAACATCCTAGGTACTATGCGGTTAGCAAAGCTAAAAGCTAAAGATCATTCAAGGTAATAAACTGTCATATTACTAATTAGCAAACTATGCGAATGGGCTAACAACGCCGGTTGGTTATAACGCAAACTTTGAACGCTGCACGCTTTTGACACTGATAGTCGAACCTGTCTGTGAGGTGGGAGATGAAAATCTACGTCCATCTCATGAATTTCAGCAAACTTTAGTAAGACTGTGCACGCTAATGACTTGATATGTAAGTTATTTGATGCTAGATACCAGTTCGTAAACTTTCAAAAATTATGAATTTGACGGTGCTTGTTAACTGGTATCCCTCACGTTAAACCTGTTAAATGAAGATGATATTTATCATTATCTAAACCTTAACACTCTATGTACGCTGTAAAGTAATATTTCCTCGTTCATTTCATAACTAGCAGGACCTTCAGCAGTTTTTAATTGAGTTTAATAACATTCCGTCAGTACCACTCAGGGCCTAAGTCTTGCAGATATTTTGAGATGCATCAACGTGATGAAGCCTGTAAACTGGCCCCTCTCATGTTAAAGTTTTTATTTATTTGTTTATTGCTATCTAGAAACATTCAGTAGAAATACATGACAAACCCACTGGGAAGTTAAGCGTGTCACCCACGACGAAAGCGAGCCACTGGGGACCAAGCTCATCATCCTCTTCAACGTCGACGTATAAACAGACTCCCTGTTGGTCGAGCGAGAGCAGTTTGACAGCCGAATGCGGGTCGATACTGGCCTCCCTTCTCTCCCTGCAACATTGTGTTGCTTCTCTCGAGGAAGCCGGGTACCCTGCGGAAAGCCACCCTATAACATGTGCTCCTAAACACTGCTAAAGAGGTCGAGGGCACCCTCCTCCCCTCCCGCCAACCGGACATTGTCAACACCCGCAAAGTTCGAACCAGGCCGAGCAGATCATGGCCATAGAGAGAGGGTGACAAGAATTCAGCAGTTGGGAACGCAAACGGAAAGCACATCATGGTTGCGCGTGGAATCGCAGAATACCCAAGTAACTGGTCCGCTGAAGATCGGTAACTCCAAGATGTCCAACGACGGCGGTGGATTTCAAACGAAGTCGGCCTTGACAATGTACCGGCTTGCAGCGTCAGCAAACTACCGAGACCAGCGCATCTGAAGTCCATCCCTACTCCTAGGCTACTCGCCACCCCATCTGGCCCACGTCCCTCTCTTACAGGCGTTCTACACGCACGGTATAATGTGAAAGCCCGTGTGGGGGTCTGAATACGCGTGTATGAGAGTTAATCAAACCAGCCAGGCAAGAAGAGGAGCGGCAACCGCCAGGACCTCTGGAGAACACCATTAAGACTGCTGGTCTCCTGGAGATGATGGGATCTGACGTAAATGCACTATGCCTTGACTTTGTGCCGACGAACGGTGCCCCTCTCATTGAGGATGTGTGTTCGCAACCTCCTCCTGGCCTCAGTGGCCATGCAGTAATTACTTTCCCTATGGTTACTAAGGGGGGCCTGCAAGCGAAGACGCCCAACACGTCCCCTTACCTCAGCAAGGCCAGCTGCCAGACCGTGAGAGATTACCTCATGAATGCATCATGGCCTGTGGACTGCACCCGTCTCGCAAAAGATGAACTCTAGATACATGTAAAGGAAATATCCTTTGAGGTTACGAGCCTCCGCTTGCCAGAGATAACACACAAGCCGTAAGCGAGAGCTCAATGGCCGAGGCATGGTATAAGGAAGCCGCTTCAGATTAAGAAGTAGGCTCGGTTCGAGTGCGCTCATCACTCAAGGAGTTTGATTTTGTGAACCGCAAAATGGTTTGCAGCCACTGCAACATAAGAGCGCGCAGTGACAGGTTCACCCGTCAAACAAACCTGGTAGGGGGGTTAAAAAGTAACCCTAAAAGCCTGCACCCCTTCGTGTCGAAAAATAAGTCGACCAGCAAGGGAGTGAATCTTATCACAGGTCCTGACGGAGGTGTACTAAGCTGTCTAGGGGTTGCTGAGCTTCTGAGCTCACACTTCTAAGTACAACCTAGTACTGACACCAGGTCTGTACCGATTCGTTACGACATCAACCGGACCAAACTAACGAATAACTCTGCCACATCACAGTGACAGAGAAGAAACGTTTGGAGAAACCACTCTGGCTGAGTCCAGACAAGGCCCTGGCCGAGATAACTTAAAACCGGCAGTTCCAAAAAAATGTGCCAATCTGGGACCTCTTCAAGTACTCAATAGAGTCGTGCAAACCCCCTAAAGAATGAAAGTGCACCACCTCGTCACCCACCTCTAAAAGGGATGACAGAAGAGACCCTGCCAGCCACAGACTGCTCGCTCCACCCCCACGCTATGGTGGCTGACACGATCTGAGGATTCCTTAACAAGGAAAATACTGTCTACACTACTTAGTGTGAGTTTCGGAGTGGTCGTTCACGTGTCACCAACTTGCTGAAAACCTGGGACGACTGAACACGTGGCTGGGACAACAGAGAGCTGGTACCTGTTGTTTTTCTGTACCCAACCAAGGCATTTGACATTATTCCAACCCATGGGCCTGCTTCACAAGGTCATTTCGGCCCAGACGAGTGAACCCCTACTCTTTGGGTTCACAACGTACATGGAAAGCAGGCAGTTCTGTACCAAGGTTAACAGAATACAGTCGGAGTGGGGAACAGCGATGTCGGGAGTATCCCAAGGAACAATTCTAGAACGACTTCTGTTCCTCCTGCTTGCCCCCCGCACAAAACCTCACCCATCTTCTTCTTCGCCGATGACATTGAAATTTGGAGGGTAGTATATGAAGAGGCCGACTGAACACAGTACAAAATGACCTTCCACAAGTTGAACTGCGGTCACCGGAAAATATCTTGAGCTTCGACCTGGAAAAGCAAAAAACAATGCACTTCGGTAATTATGAAGCAAAGACGGCCGACTTCCAGTACATGTTAAGCAACCGTGCTGTCACCAGAGTATCCACGCAGAAAGATTTGGGGCTGAAATTCTCAGACACCCCGAACGCCAGCTCTGACGACCAAGACGCGGAAGCCAGAGCGAACTCCATTTTGGACTTCCTGTGGAGACAGCCTGGTGCTCTCACCCCCGGACTCTTCCCCACAGTTTTCAAATCCTACTCGCGGTGGCACCTAGAAATCTTCAATAAGGTGGTTCCCCTGACACTCAGGGCAGACTCTAATCTTCCTGAAAAAGTACAGAGATCTCCAACAAAGTCAGTTACGGGGCTAGGGGAGGCATACTTTGAAAGACTAAAACTTCCAAACCTTGGGTTATCGCAGAAGAGGGATGACCTTATCATGGCCAACAAGATCATCCATCAGACAAATCATGCAACCAACTTCTCCTCTACCGTAGCAGAGAGGTAATCACGAGGAAGCTCAATTAGGAAAGCAAATCAAGGAGCTAACACCACGTTGAGGTCAAACTTTTTCTCCCGGAGAGTATGTACTTTATGCAATGACCTACAGCGGGATATAGTCGTAGCCCCTTCAGTAGAATAATTTAAAAGACGGCTAGACGGTTATGTCACTTCGCATGATTTGACAAGGGACAACTCAAGGAGTCATTAACCTCACTAGCCCACCCTCATTCCCCTTCCACCTATCACTCACCACCTGCTTAATACACCTACTAACTTTTCTCTAGAAAATAGACCTATGCTATCTACCTTTGCCTTTCTAGTGATTCGCACATACTTTTTCTCTCACCGTCTTGCAATTACCCTTCAGGCACCCACATAGACAGTAGTCACAACAGACTTCTGATCGCTCTAACAATCAGTGGCTCCCCAGTCACTCTACAAATCGCAACTTACTAAACCACAAAGCATCCACCTCACTGAAGCCAAAAGCCAGAGGGCAGAAATTATTTCCTTCACCATCCCACGAGCAAGCCGAACAACTCGAACTAAGCTATAAGAATCAGATGTGAGAGACCGGAAACTTCAGTTTTCTAAGCTAGTTAACTCAGAGACATCTCACGCTACGAGAAACACCTCCAAGTGTCTCTACAGCAACGTGAGAGGACTCCGAAGTGAAATGCCAGAGCTCCGATCCCTCTGCCTAGACCTCGCCCCAAAAATCACGACCGTGACAGAAACGTGGTTGTCACCAGACATAATTGACACCGAAGTTAACAAAGATGATATGATTCTGTTCAGGAGAGACAGAGAACATAGGGACGGAGGGGGGGTTGCACTATACGTGAACAAGTGGTTCAGAAGTAAACAAACCACTGACGCGGCGTTGACAGAGCTTCCAGGCTCTATCTGGTTCCACTTCACGGTCAAACACACCAAATTCCTAGTTGGAGGGATCTATAGGTCCCCTAATAGCAACTTGGAACACAACCAAAAACTACACGAAGCAATATCCACAGTGTCAACTATAGGGTACGACCAGATTTTAATAGCTGGCGACTTCAACGGTCCGAATCTCAACCCAGAGCAAGGTGGCACTACTCCGAGCCGGAAGTTCGACTGTAACCTGCTAAACGCCATCCAAATGGCTGGACTGCAGGAAAAAATCAGCGACGACACCCGCTGGGGGTCAGATGGCAAACCATCTAAACTGGATTACCCACTGACCAGTGATCCCTTTTCTGGTTGAAAACGTTCAGGTACAAACCCCTCTTGGAAGTGGCGATCACGCTACGGTAATGTTCGACTTGGTAGTTAGTGAAGGGCTACCATGGGAGGGACCTCGCCCTTGCCTATGTTGCAACAAGGCCAACTACGAAGGTGTGATCAAGAGCCTTTCAACAGCTTCGCGGCCGGTGAATTGGTGTTCCTTGTCGATCGACCGGCGCTGGAAACTGGTAAAGGATATCATTAAGGCGACCGTCTCCAAAACGTCCCTTTGGCGGCAACAACAACCAGAAAGCGAACGTCATGGGTAAAACGGGGCACTGAGCGCCTTCTAAAAGCCAAGAGAAGGGCACGGCACACATGGAGACTCTCCAGAGAACAGGACGACCATGCGCATACGTGACTCTACGGATTCGAAGCAACATAAGGGTGCGGGGAGACAGGAGATCGTTCCAGTCCAACCTCGCCGAAAGGCTTGAGGTAAACCCTGAAGACCTTTACTGATTCATGGCGAAAGAAAATCGACAAGCCAGGAAGCATGTGTCATAAAAGGTTCGAACGGAGAGAACATCTCTCTGGACAGGAGATTGCTGGAATGCTGAGCACCACATCTGACGCACAGCTCAGCATTCCATCGAGAAAGTGAGCGTACCAATTGCACGAACAGCTCCCAACGTTACCTGATGCTACCGAGTTACACGAAATACAGATAACTCGCGCTGTTGTTCTCGACAAGCTTTCAAAGTTAAGCGCGGAAAAATCCCCAGGATGCGACGACATTCGCCCACCTGTGCTGAAAGAATGTGCAGGTACCCTAAGTGGCCCACTCTGCGACCTCCTCCAACACTCCTTGGATGAGCGAAAGCTCCCACGACAGTGGAAACGGGTTATCCCTTCTCCCATCTTCAAAGGAGAAGACAGGCAGAATCCCAACCGTTGTAGGCCCATAGCACTTATAAATAAATAAATGTTTTATTCTAGCGTTAAAAAAAGATTTTAACATGAGAGGAGCCAGTTTACAGGCTTCATCACGTTGATGCATCTCAAAATATCTGCAAGACTTAGGCCCTGAGTGGTACTGACGGAATGTTATTAAACTCAATTAAAAACTGCTGAAGGTCCTGCTAGTTATGAAATGAACGAGGAAATATTACTTTACAGCGTACATAGAGTGTTAAGGTTTAGATAATGATAAATATCATCTTCATTTAACAGGTTTAACGTGAGGGATACCAGTTAACAAGCACCGTCAAATTCACAACTTTTGAAAGTATCTAGTATTGAATAATTTACGTTCTACCAGTAATATCAAAAGTAATGGAAAGTGTGATAGACGACCATATCAGAGAATATCTTGACACCAAGCGGGCACTCAGTGACGCTCAACGTGGCTTCCGGAAGGGTAGGTCCTGTGCCTCCAGCCTCCTGACGGCCCATGATCACTGGACAGCATGCTGGGATCTCAAGGTCCCGGTCCACGTAATTTTTCTGGACTTCGCTAAAGCCTTTGACACCGTCTCACACCACATCCCAATACATGAGATGGCTGGGTTAGGTATTCGCAGCCAGGTGCTATCGTGGCTGCAGAACTACTTAGACAACAGGGAGTTCTGCAAGAAAGTCAACAGAGTCTACTCAACTTGGAGAACATCCTCATCCTGTGTCTCACAAGGGGCAATCTTGGGCCCACTGTTGTTCCTACTGTTCGTAAATAACCTGCCGCAATGTATCAGCTCCCCGATTTTCCAATACGCTGATGATATCAGGTTATGGAGGGCAATAACTTGCTAGGCGGAATCTATGGCATTACAGAAGGACCTCAGAAAACTAGAGGGATGGGGAACTAATAACGAACTGGAATTTAATCTGGATAAGTGCCGGTCCATGTTTTTCCTTACTCCTGATCCCCAAAAAACATCCTACCATCTCTGTGGTTCACGTCTATCCCATGCCGTAGTAGAAAAAGACCTGGGTCAAACGGTGACGGAGGAACTGGACACCAGCTCCAATTACCCAGGTGATGTCTCAAAAGCATATGGGGTACTGCGCTTTGTGCGCAGACAACTGGGTGCCCTCACTCCAGAACTCTTTCCGAAGCTCTACAAGACTTACATACGGCCCCACTTAGAGGTTCATAACGTCTCTGCTCCACCACAGCTGAAAAGAGGCACGAACTTACTGGAGAAAGTCCAGAGGCGAGCCACAAAAGGGGTTGTTGGGATGCAACGAAAACTATATGAGGATAGACTCAAAGGCCTAGGTCTACACTCCCTTAGCTATCGAAGGATACGTGGCGACTTAATAATGGCTTACAAAATAATGAGTAACCTGAGTCACCCAAACAGAGGAGTCCTACCGAGTGGCCATTATGGAGATCCTCGAGGCAACCCCAACAGAATAGCACACCAAAGGTCAAAAACGCATGTGCGTTCACAGTTCTTCTCCCTCCGAGTCTGTGGGTACTGGAACGCACTACCAGCAGAGTTGGTCTCCGCCCCAACCGTTGAAAGCTTCAAGAAGAGGCTGGACAGTCATGCAGAGACTCACGGTCTACCCACGCATAGCTGGAACACGAAGTGATGTCAAGCCGCCACGACCAGTTTCCTTTCTATTGTAACCATTTAAGCCCTTTTCACCCCTTCCACTCGCCACAAGTTAGCCTCGCTTACCTAAGTTCTTCATACTTTTGCACCCCTACTCACCTTACTTAGGTGTAAGTAGATTACTCCATTAGTTCACTTTTCCTCTTTTCTTTTACTCACACAAACACTTTCTAGGTTTTCTCTTCACTATCCCCAACCCTCTGTAGCGACCAGTCCCAACAACTGTCTGGCAACTCCACATCTGAAGAAGCCAACTGCACTACGGTCCAAGGCAAACAAACCAACACTTAACTTCCTGTTCTGTAAATCAGAGCTATAGCAGACGAGTGGCTGGACCTACTGAATCGGAATCCGCCAGAGATCTGGAGCCGTCCCGCAAGACCAAGAAGCGAGCGTGAAGAAATCAACCGGTTTACACAAGCTCATTAAAAAGATATTAGATATTGGATATAAGCTCTAATTATCCCCATTGGATATTGGGTATTGGAAAGAGCCTCTGAACTTCTTTGGTGCGCTACATCAGGTAAGTCATAAGGGAAACGCTGAGTGCTATCCAACACACTTTAGATTTGGGTTTCATTTTTACTAGCGTAATCACTGGTATCTCGAAATACTTTGTGGTGGCAGCATGGCCAATCCATTAATGAATACTTTGTAACATCACTACATGCACTAATGAAAGGTGAACGATATATGTAATAGCATTACTAAATATGGCTTCTTAGAACGGTAGATATAAGTTATTCCAAAACCTAGGGCGCAGTGCTTGCACTTTGTGAACTTTGGGCGCATTCTGGAACTTTTGACAGTTTTGGGGAGAATGTTTGGAAATTTCGGGGAATATCTCCTCATCTGCACGCGAAGTAAAATTTTCGGTTTTTTTTTGCCAAAAACCTACAAGGTTCGCCAGAAGCTATGCTGGCTGGGCTATCACTACCAATAGAGACAATCGATGGGAGAAAACGTAAAAAGTTGAAATGGGTTGCGTTTCCCTAAGAATCTCTTTTTATATCTGCATCGGGCTTTCCCCTCATTTCCCACTCTGACCCTTTATCCGATTTTCCCCCTTTTTGGTCTGTATGGTCATACGTTACCAGAGTAATTTGAGGTCACACCTGCCTGAATTTCCGTTTGTTTTTGCTGCTGGTGTTTTAGTGTGACTGTGATATACGTTTATTCCAATACGCTGGACAACATTATAATTTGAAAGCAGCAGCGTTATATGTTCGTATCTTCAGCGGTTTTTGGTTTTTTTGTCGGCCTTTGTCCGACTCATTGTCGATGGGAAACTTCAACGTCGCAGTGACCATTCTATCACCCCACTTTTCAGATGATATTATCCTGTTAGGTAAAAAGGCTGACAAAATGCAGAGTCTTCTGGATACCTTGGGAAGAAATCAGAGTATGTTTGTCTGGCATGCATTTTGGACCTATCAAATGAAGGATGATGCTCCAGTAGTAATCTGGAACTTTTAGTGTCGTGATAGGATGTGAAGTCGTGTTAGGTGAAACACGCTTTAGTCTGTCTTCTGTTATACGGCTATGAGACATGGTCGCTAAAAGTAGGTGACACGAAGCGATTACTGGGTTTTGATCACACATGTCTTCGTAGCATTGCTCGAGTATGCTGGATCACCATGTGAGCAATGTTGACGTCAGGCGAACGCTAATCGGCAAGACAGGCAAGTCGATTGATGAGGTCGTGAACCTTGATGACTGTGATGGCTTGAACATTTGCTGAGCATGCCGAGTCATCGCCTACATCACCGTGTTATGTTACGGGAAGCTGGATTAGGCTAGGAGAGGGTTCACAGTGGCCAAATCAAAACTTGACACCTGTTGATGATGTCCCTGACTGTTGTTCTGACTGCTGGTCGTACGGGGCGATATAGATGATCTGACTGGGGTCACCGAGACGATAGGAATCAGTGGTTGAGAATTCTTGGTGACATTGCTGAAAATCGGTCACTATGACACAGATGTCTTCCAAGGCTTGAATATTCGCACTAACCTGTATCTTCAAATTGTTTATTCTCCCACACAACTTTGTTTACTTTGATATCGGTCTTATTTTATTCACCTGTTGTTTGTGAGCAGGTATGAAGTGTGTCAACGTGTGCTGATGCGCTTGTGTGCGAGATTTTACGTTGATTTTTTCAGTCAGGTTACTTGGACATTATTATCTTTTTCTACAAGTAAGTAGGATACCAAGCGTTTGTGAAAGTAAAGTGAAGTAGCTGTAAAAGTAGGAATGAAAAGGTAGAAAAACAAATTACTTGCAATAATGTGGTGCCAATATTTCGATAAAATCAATAAGTATTTGTGTTCACGTTATCAGGCTTCAGTGAAGAACGGTTCAAGTAAATGTTTTAAGATATTATATTAGCATAGGTTACTTGAAGGGTGAGATTGCGCGAATGCTAGCCGGTGATTGGGTTTTTCAATATCGGAAATTCGCTTTCATCCTTGCACCTAAAGAAATACTTTGATACATAAAGGTAGGTGGTAGGATTTCCTTAGCACTCTGTGAACACGTGGTCATATGATTATATCTAGAGAATGCGTGGATTCATTCGATCGTCATCTGGACCAAGACATTTAGATAGTAAAATTGGACATATGCAATTCGATTTCATTTCTTCATGCATTGCTGATAGTTAACGTAACTAGGTTATTCAGTGCTGGCAGTCTTGTTGTTGGTGTTTAGTCTGGTAACCATTTGGTTCAATCCAATTTACACCCTCCCTAATCCTATCCCTCCACTGACGGCTGCTCTAGGGATGTGGTGACTGGATTCGTGTATTGAATCGGAATGTACTCAACCCGCACGTACACGTTGTAGGTGGCAGTAAGCCACATCTATGTTGAGGGCTAATAATACTACCTGGTTACCCAGACCTCGGTAGGTAATGCAGGTTCTGAACCCGTGACCTGTCGGTTGGGAGTTAGGTGCATAGGTCAATAAGCCAGTCCCACACTCAAACCTATAAACGCGTCATTTGAACGGATTATTATACATTGATTTTTCAGAGAACCGAAGACTCGTTTAGGCTGTTTGAAACCAGAACGGTATACACATCCTGTGGCGCAACCACATGGGTACTATCAACCCGGTGGCGTATCGCTATAACCGAACGAGCTACGCTTGCTAGGATTGTCCTTTAAGATTTCATTTTGCTACGAGGGTCAGTTGGGTGGTACTAAGAACAAAGACAACTTCGTTCATAGTGTAAATACTTATTAGTATGTAATGAGAATCCGAAGAAGTTTTACTAATAAATAGACACGGGTGTGATAGCAATAGTGCTCCCCTATAGTGGCCAGCACTTTAACCGTGCTACTCTTAATAGGAAGAGAAAATTTACCATGGATTATATCTTGAAGCTTTGTGTGCTTCAGGCATTTACCCTTTGGCTTTTCGTCGCCAGTGATAAAGTTCTTTACGGAAGTGGATACGATCGTATTAAAATATGCTCTACGCTCAAGTTCATATATGACCAGTCTCAACCTGATATCCTTTGGGTTCTGAAGCCAAATGAAAATAATCTACTTTCTCTTTAAGGTGGAAAAATAGTAATATTCATGGCTTTGGCAATTGACAAGTGTCAACCATTATCATAAATCCAGCAGCTTCCGATTCTTTTCTAGCCACCATAGACCCTCATCTTCGTTCTAGAAGGTTTTTTCATATCTTCATGCTAGTGGCTTTGAACTGTTTTAAACTCTTCAGCTTGTGTTTACGATGTGTTAGCAAAATATTACTCATGGAACTACTATTAAACCATGCACAAGAGCATTTAATGATTACGCCTTTTTTCAAACTAAATGACAAGCCACATCGGAACTCTGAAACCCCGGGTCATGGGTGCATGCTGTTTGAAGATGTACAGTACCTGCTTATGGTTATTAAGTCGATGTCATCCAACAAATATGCTAGGCCTGTACGACCCACCCTTCGGATATCTAATGACCCATCAACTAACTCGCAATCTTACATGTGTGTGTACCATTTCTAAGACTTCCTATTTCAGCTTGAGATCAAATTGTGAAGACCCCTTTAAAGAAAGAACAGTTATTCATGCTGGGGTTAAATGGAACTATCTGCGTTCTGCTGTAAAAGCAGCAATGAGGGTAGTAAAAGTCAGAAAGCTGTCTGAAATTACGAGTGAATGTGGGGTATTTTAATAGCGACGGAAACGCAATCAAGAAAACGGCGCAGTGATGATTCGAAGTTGCCTTAGCGTAAGGTGGCCGTAAGGTGATGGTAGGTCGAGAAAGTTGAAAGAATGGTGATAGTGGCAATCAACAATATTAGTGAGTCTTTTAGAACTATTAGGGGATAGGTGAAACATTTGACAGTTGGTGAGGCAAAAACGGATAAGGATGGGCTAACAATCCACTTACAGCAGAAAAGACTAGAGTGATGTGCAGAATAGTTGATCTGACATCAAGCTACATCTCAGGTGTTCACTATGCAGTTTTAGAGTTGGTGAAACGTTGCCAAGTCTTTTAACTGTTATTTAAGTTCAAAAGGTCGTAGTTAACTCAAAAAGAGAAAGGGTCACTTTTGATGCACTGCCGTGAAAGACGTTTCAGGACAGTAACCTGTGATTATTGATTAGACTCATCTAGATTTTAGATAAAATGGGTTAAACTTAATTCTTTGACGTCTCAATCGCTGATTGTCCATTCTTTTTCTAGTGACGAGCACGAGTAAATTAGCTTCACCGACAAAGTATCTAAAATTTTACGTCCCCTTATTATTGTACACTCAACTGAAGCTCGATAAACACGTCAAATGTTTTCATGTTTGGAACAACCAAATCTTTTTCTTTTGATTCCAGACCCCAATGATTTGTGCTTGTGTCCGGCATCAGCCATATTTAACCTGACCATAGTATGTGAATGTCAATCGATAGGTCTTTTGACAGTTTTTCTCACCGGACGGAATGCATATCGCCGAACTAAGTGCTGTATAATAGAACACTTGTATTGGAACGTGTAAGGTTTTGCAACTTGGACCGTTGCACAGTAATATCAAGTTCCATATTGATAAATACTCCGCTGATTAATCGTCAGAGCCTGCAGTTTGCCTTTTATTTGGCTGTGTTAAGGATACCTATCCTCGATTTATATTTAACCGCATTACATACTTGTTTATTTGGATTGCTCTGTTCTGAATTAACAGCTTATCTCCTTGCCGGAGATTTTCTCAGGAACATAGAGTGTACAAACAATATTTTCGTACTAGGAAGAGATATTGAGTCCTCTGAACACACTGAGTGACAAGTTGATGTTTAGGGTGAATTTTTCTCCTAAATGCAAGCTATTGAGGTCGGATTGGTCTATATTGGTAGCCTATTTGATAATGGGTGAAGTGGTTGAGCGCGTTTGCCGTATCACCTACTTTAAAAGTCATGTCAGGCCCAATGGTCTAGTGTTTCATGAAACTTAAATGTGGATATGAAGGGCTCGAATTGTTCCCACTAACTTGATCAACGGCTATTCATTAAACTACTTCCTAATGGTTGATTGTAGTGTACAGCAATTTGCTTTGGCGTTCTCGATGACTACAAAAGGTGACTATTAAAAGTATAGGACACTAGGAAGTTCAAGATTTTCGAACACTGCTGTATGAGTAACATTGCTCGAACTAGTTAGAACCACTAAATGAGCACTGCGAGGGTAAGCGTAGTTTTGTTTAAGATAGGCAAGTCAGTTGATTAGGTCGATAATCTTAGTTGATTGATTTTACTGGAACACGTCCTACACTTTTCAGATGCACGGCTACTTTCCAAGTTCGACCACGAGAAGTGAATGCAGACGAAAATTCCTGACAATCTTGTACAAATATTGATAGTTCGAAGCATATATCGTACTTATGGATACTATAAATACACTTATGTAATTCGTTTCAGATACCAAATTCTATCTGGACACTTGAATCGAAGTAGGTAGACTATCGGAAACCCTAACCCATAAAAATTGTTGGTGCAACTGTAGTTCGTGTACTAGACAATAGCCTAAACCTATTTGTTTGACGGCTTAAAGTGCCCCGTGACTGTCAAGACATTCTTGGGTTCGAACCTGCTACCCTTTAGTAGATTCAGTGGGACAAACCTATGAACGACAACACCTCAGATTTCTCAATTTAAAAGATACTTTACTTGGTTCTGTAAAAAATTTACTTCAACTAAAGTGATAGTGTATTGTTGTTCAGTGAATGCTATTCGCATCATTCAGCAATACTAAAGGAAATAGAATGATTTGACCAGTTCAGTATCTAGTGTAATGGTAAGCAGTCCTTATACTTTGATGTGATATCTTTAGCAAGATGCAGGTTGTTAGATGAAGCCTGCAGGAAGGAAACTTTTTGAATACGTGTACTAGATAGTGCAGTGATATCTTGGGTTACTTCAGTTTGTTACTGAGTCATAAAATTTCTGTTTAGGAACACAAATTCAATCTTAGTAGATTTGTTACGATAGTTTATTAAAACAGACTTGTATTCCTACTCTTACTGTTATACTCCAAATATTGTTTAATTTTCTACTATTTTGTAAGGAATAACCAAATCATGTTTCGTTGGCTGACTCCATTCCGGCGCTATTCGCGAAGTACACTAAAAGAATTAGACTCATTACATAAAATACGAAAATATCCTATTCTTCTTGGCTGTTTATCTTCTGGGATTTTATATCACAATTTTATGGCGCATAATAATACTATGACGTCTATTGAAAATAAGCCCAAGCAGAAGGGAACTGAACATCCAATTTTTGAAGATCTTATACTTTTATTCAATGAAGGTAACAGTGACCAGTCATCTAATAAGCTTCCTAATGAAGCAAAAATGGATCGATTATTAAAGTTGAATCAAGAAATAGAAGACGAACTTCCACTTTTCTTTGAAAAGGGTTTATTTGATGAAGTCCCAAAAAATCTGCTTGATTCTGACACTGTTGTGTACTATCAACGGAAAAATGGCTCGGTGCATGAACTGAAGTGAGCATTTTATATGTTTAGTATTGTTTTCAGTAAGAAAACCCGTTTTTATTGGTAACATTTGAAATATTTTAGATTATTTTGTTCATCATTAACCTTTGAAAATATCTTCACGTTTCTGGATTCATTGGCTACCAGTAATTATTCGGATAGGCAATCGTTTGACATGTGTAATTATTGCACATACCACATTTTCGGTGAAGTGATTCACCTAGCTTCTTTTTTAAAAGTCTACGTCAAACATGCTACTGACTCTGTATCTCGATAGCTGTGAGCATTTTTTGTAAGTAGCCGGCAGCTGAATACTTCCAAAAACCTCTAATTTCAGCGACTTTTTACAGCTATATAGTGAGAGAAGTTGACTGTTATTAACTTTACTCAGCTCTTAAATACTAGTTCTTATTAGATTTATTAGAACACAAACGTGGTACAGCAAGGGCATCAAGAAATGCTTCACGCGAAGCAACATTATGAAGACAGAAAGAGAAGCGAAGTGGATAAAAATAAAACAATGAGAGTAGAATGATTAGAAGGGCAGTCCAGTAAGGTACATTTGAAACGGAACACATTACTTGTCAGCAGCAGAAGATAGGAGGAAGCTACAGCATGACCGCCACTGGTTTCAATTCTGAGCCATATCTGATAACGTCTCAAGTCACTGAGTTGCATGATTTCTAGACTCCACCCAGAGAGTCGTGATGCACGATGTGCTAACCCAATACAGCTACCTTTCATCCCATGATGCCACGTCATACACTGACCACCCCTCCTCTTCTTCCATCCAATCTCACGGGTAGCAAACAATAAATGACGTGCGTGCTGTTCGGACGGCATGCGTAATACATGTCCAAGCCACCGAAGCCAGTGTTTCCAGATGACTCGACTTATTGAATGACGATCTCCATCATATCAAACACACGCTGTCGTACCTCAGAATTGCTCAAATGGTGTTGCCACCGGATACGAGCAATCCTACGAGACAACGATAACCTAACACACGGAGTCGTAGCATATTCTCAGCTCGGAGAGGTCAGGTTTCACAGGCGTAGAAAAGAAGTGCTGGTACCGAAGCGTTGTAAACCCGATCTTTTACGGTCAGATTAACGTCGCTACGACGCCAAGGGTTGCCCAGATTGACGTATGCCACTCTGGCTTTCAATATGTGGTTGTTAATTTCACTACACCTCCACCAGCACTCTCACAACTACCTAAATACGCGAACTTTTTGACTACTTGCAACGTCTCACCACGGAGGGTGAGTGCAGGCACAGGCTCCTGCCGATCTTGTAAGAGTACTTTGCACTTTGATGATGCAAAGCACATACCATAGTTACGGACACTAATCACCAACTGATTAAGTGCGAGTTGAGCAGCCATTGTGTGTTATCTCACAGTAAGACGATATCGTCCTCATATTCGAGGTAGAGTAGCCGTTCTCCGGGTAGTAGATCTACACGACCATCTTACACTTCCTTGAGAGCTGTCTCAAGAGTGTCATAGATAGCTAAGTTTACGATAAATGGGGGGACCAGGCAACTCTTCCTAACCCCATTGCCTGTTTGGAACAATGGAGATAGGTGGTTGTGCGCCGTCACTCTGCCTGAGGTGTTATTATATAGGGATTTCAAGAAGTTAAAAAATTTCTCAGGCACACCCCTCTCCAACAGACAGTTCCAGAATACAGTTCTGTCCAACGAATCGAAGGCAATCCTGATGTCAAGAAACACAGCGTTTGTTGGCATGCAATACATGTGGCGATGTTCAAGCATCTGAGGGAGGGTAAATGCATGATCAGTGCATATGTGACCTGAACGAAACCTGACCTGCCCCTCGTGAATTATTTCCTCACGTGTTTTGCAAAGTCTGCGAAGTATGATTTTATTATCATTATTATTATTATTAGTCCCTTGGGTTCCTAATGGAACATAGGGCTTCAGTAGCACGTCTCCAGTGACCTCTGTTCTCTGAGATCTTTTGAACCTGGTCCCACGACAGCCCAGAAGCTCGCATTTCCTCCTCGCACGATCTCCTCCATGTTACCCTCGGACGTTCAACTCGTCGCCTGGTTAGGGTTAACTAGTTCACTAGTTACTAGCCGGTCCTAAGCCCGGGTAAAGGGGGAAGGTTGGACATAGGGCTAGCAACCCTACCCCCTAAAACAAATCTAACCGCTAAAGAAACTTCAAAGCACAAACAAAATATAAAAAATGAAAACAAACTTATTCCTCGCTGGAGTCGGAGAGGCGAAATGACGCCAGTTGGTGAAAGCTTTCGGGAAGCCAATTGGCCGATGTCTCCTCTCGATGAAAGCGAAAGTAAACGCGAAGTATGATAGCAGTCAATATTTTCGACGCTACTGGTAAGAGACTAATACCCCGTTGGTTGTCACTTATATTGCGTAGACTTTTTTAAAAGATGGGCACAACAATGACTTTATTTCAGAGTGAAGGAACACTCTCAGTCTTCCATATCTTCTCAAACAATCTAGTCAGGGAGCTGACTAAAGTCTTTCCTCCATTCTTAAAAATAGTAGGGGGTAAGTTGTCTGGGCCGGTTGCCTTGTGGCGTTTCAAAACTTGGAGTTTCTTATGGATCTGAGTTTCGTTAGGTGGGTCAATGTTAACTGACCATGGAAACATGGCACACCGAAGGTGACAATGGTGTAGCCGTGGACCAGCTGAACTACTCTTCGAAGTGCTCCGTCCAGCTTTCCAGGTGTCTTTGAAGATTGTTTATTGGCGTACTATCTACCTCACAGACCGTCTCACTGACACCTGGCTTCTTGCTGCCAGTGAACTGGATGAACTGCAACAGCTTCCGACAATTGCCAGATGCAGTTGCTGCTTTCATCTCACTGGTGCGTTCTGATCACCAAGCCTCAGGGTCCCTGCGTAAACGTTGTGTAGTCTTTCGAGTAAAAGACTTACGCGAACCATTGTACTCAGTGTCTGCTGGACTGGTTCGATGAGCGTCAAGGAGTTGCAAGGAGCTCACAGAGATCTAGTGTTTATTAGCGGGACGTTCTACCAAGCTGCAAGTGGCTTTACTCACTATTTTAATGGTATCTTGCAAGTGCAGCCAATGCTTGTCTACACTTTTTGGAGGATCAGCAGCTAGCCTTAAATGTAGCTGGGATTGGTATTTAGGTACAACGTTAGGTACAACTAATTTGCTGGCATTGACTGGTTTAGGATGATGATTTTGGTGACCACCGAAACGCAAGATGAGCTTAGCACACATTGAAGCATGATCATAGTCCAGGCAAGTACTCTATGTGGTGCAACAGTCCTGTATGGACTCACGTAATTAATAGCTGATTGCAATGTGATCTATTTGAGTCGAGGCTTGAACGGCAGATGAAGGACGCCAAGTAGCACAATGGCGGTGACTGTTGGTGCTGACTAGAAGTAGGTTGTGATCAACACAAAACTACAGAAGACGATCCGCATTATTCTACCTGCAGCCAACTAGTCCCCATTGGCCACCTAAATGACTCTCCTCTGAGTTTAGACGCCTGATCTGCATATTAAAGTCCCAAGCTAACACTACGATATGTGTAAAGTGCACTTGGTCCAGAAAGTTGATGATAGAATTCATCTTAAGCTGCATCCGGGCTGCAATCTGTTAAAGCATAAGTAGACACGACAAAGGGATATTCTTATTCTTGTCGATTACTTCTTACTCGAGTTGGATTTTCTAGCCTAACGGCACATAGAGGACTGTTGATGGGGATCCAGTCGAGTGACGCAGCTTCTACTTGAGCGCTTAGTGCAACACCGACACCAGCAAGGTGGATTGCCGATGCCATAGGGTCCCCGGATAAGCACACACGAAACACTTCGAGCCGACAGATGGGGAACTAATTCGAAGCACTATACTGGGATCTTATATGTGGGTCTCTGAGATGCAGCATACAACACTGGCGGAGCTTTCAGAGTCCTAGCCAAACCTACTTGTCGTCCGATGTGCATCAAGGTGCGAACGTTGAAGGTGGCGGTGTACGTGGTTTCAGGGTAGCTGTGTTGGATGGCGCATTGTGAGACAGCTTTATAGAGACAACTGTTTAGCGACTCAAAATGGTACAGACAGACCAGAAGTCTGAGCAATGGAAAGCAGCTGAGTGAAGTGAAGATAAAGACAAAAGCGAGAATGGTAATGATAAAAATACAGTTCATATGTAAAACCAACATAAACAATATAGTAGCAATAAATTGAGTAACCAGTTGAAAAGTTTGCAGTGTGGAAAGCTTCAGTATTCTCAGAAAGGTTGATTAATAGCTTCAAAATCTTTTTATTTTGTAAGTTCATAGTTCATTTTTTTGTGGGGACTGGGATACTTCCCGGGTGTCCAGGGCGAAGCAGGTGGTTGTCTTAAGAGATCACTGTCTGAGCCTTTGACTTTAAGTCTAATCCGCAAGGTAGTGGAGCAACATCAGGAGCTACATTCCCATAGTTGCCAGTGATCAAAAGGTTCATATGTCATTGGTTTCATCTGGAACCTAGAGCCCATGAGGACCATTGGTTTGGAATCAGGGTTTTCCAACTCCCTTGGGTGAACCCTCCGTATCCACCAATCTGGTCATAAGCGCTGGATATTCACTTACACCCTTTCACATCTGTGAGAACACCGCTGCCGCGTGATGGCAGTGAATATGACTTCTCGGGCAGAGGCTCTGAACGCGTATGAGAGCATTTGGGCGTACGTATCTACCTACTACTACACCTGGTAGGGAAACGCAAATAGGCTTTCTTTAGTCGTACTGAAACTTAATCACTTGCCACTTTAGCTGAACGGATGTGAATCAGTTGATTGATGTGTTCAACGTGCTCAACGGAATTTCTGAGTACTGTTAGTGTAGACTTCAATATAGACAAGTTCTGAAGTTCGATTTTAAATTTTCAGGTGCTAAACACATTTCAGGCTATTGGTAGAAATAATATTTTATTTCTTTTTTCCCACAGTAGGACTATATCATTTGCTTACTGAGGTCGGCTGAAGTATTTCAAAGTAAAATATGAATTTTTAAAATACTGAAGCCAAAAGTCAGATAGACAAAATCAACATTGAACGTCGCACAGAAGTGCATAGGTTCAAGTTGCCACGCTTTACAACTGCATGCAAAGAACAAGTGAATAGACAAAGTGTTAATAAAATACCATAAATTGTATAGAAGGAGAAAAGATTTGAAGAATGAAGGTTAGTGAAAATCTTCAGACTTTCGAAGACAGAGTGAATGCACGTGTGCCATTGTGACTGATTTATAGCCATGTCATCAAGAGTCGCCAACGATGAATTCCTGTTATCTCGAAGACTTCAAACAGGCAGTCTACACCTCTCTACATGATTCAAACTAACAGTCGAAGACTTCAGGAACTCTTGCCATGTTTTGGTCTGGTCACCCTGAGTCTTCTTGCAATCCAATCCTACTTCGAGGTGACCGGAAACTCAGCATGTGCTACACGTGTCCAAGCTAACTCAACCACTTAAGGTTCGCAACTTCATCGACTAACCAAAAGTATTGTAAGAGAGATAAACCACAGGACCAGTCAGTAAGAATTCTGCGCTCGAAGACAGTGAAATTGTCGATTTGTGGTACTTTTTAGTCGGTTATAGATAATTGGCTTGGAAATATGGTTGACATGTTTTCTACTACACTTATTTAATATTCTAGGATAAATCTCCTCACCCCATTCCTTCCACTCGTGTGGAATTTCATTGCACTATGCTCTCACTCCCATGTTAAAAACAAGTCTTGCTTAAAACTAACTTGCTTTATTGCATGGGAACCATTGAGTCCGTATATCGAGTTTGTTTTTTCAGTACACAAATAGCAACTTTCAGCTTGTAAGAATTTGTCAGTTTGGTTGCTTAGGGTGATTCTGTTATTCGTTGAGAGGAGTGTCTGTTGTTTTGAAGATATCTTAAGAATAAAATTTCAGTGCCTTTCTAACCGTTCATGGTTTGCTTCGATATTGGTTTGAAAGAGCGAATACAGTTAATTTGTGAAATCGCAACGTGGGATCAAGAGTAGTATAGTGAAATAATAAAAAAGGTGATCTTACATATATTAGTAAGGAGTTATTGGTTTTTCCATGAACTTCAATTTATTCACCACTCACTAGATTATATTTGTATGATTTCTCTTCATGTTATTCTGAGTTTCTTCCACTGCATTCGAACATCATTTTTAGTTAAATAAATGATGCGCTAAGTCATGATAAACATAACTGTGTTGTCGATCATCACTTGGTTTGGGTTTTGGGGGATGGTCATAAACTGGGTTCCACTAATCAGATGTTAATCCCGTTCTCGTGAACATATATCACTCGACCGTACCAAGCCATATCGTTTAATCATTCTCAGGCCATTTGGCCATCATCCTATACAATCAGTCGTTTCTTTACAACCAGTAGTTGCGTTCGGTTAATATCTATTACTACATATTGACTTCTTCATTGGACCGCAAGAGAACATGTGACTGAATGAATTAAAGTTGTGATGACCCAGAATAGAAATAGCTAGTGATCATACTGTAGATTTCTCGTTTCTCATATCGAGAAGTAGAACGGAAGTAGTGAAGAATCCTTTTATCTTGTGAGATTGCCTTAATGATTATTCCCCTACGCTTTTCTTATCTTTCGTCATTCCTATTTTCTTCTTGTGCCTTAATGTAGTTATATTGTTTTCCTCGATACATTTTTTCAACCTATTTTCTACTCTGTTTGTTTCGAAAGATAACTAAATAAGTTGATCAACTCATAAGTTTATCTCAGTTTGTATTTAATTTTGAAGTGTGGATTTTAAGTCTTGAAACAATATTGATGGCTGTTTTAATGTATCCTGTCACATTTTTGGTAATTTTATCCCTCTACATAGTGGTTGTCTTTGGATATCATGAAGAACTCAGCACTGCCCAAGACTGGTCACAGCGGTACACTTGTCTTTTGCTTTTCATCAGAATTCTAATATGCTCCAATCTTGAAATGAATAAATACGTTTCCTTGGGATTCGTAAGTAGTGATACGAGTCGGCATAAGATGAGGACTTATATATTGTAATTAGAAGACGAAGTTTATCTGAACAGTGTGATGTATTTTTGCAATGCATTTCGAACATTCTGAGGAAAACGTTATCAGGATTTGTTTTCGGTCATTTTTAAAGACTAATGTTTTGGACTATGAGGAACAATCTCTTCAGACATTATTATACTTGATCTCCCACCTAATGAGAGTTTTGTATTCCAACTGGATACTCTTGCTAGTGGTATATTTTGCTTACTCTTGGTTAGAAGTCTTAAGACTGGGTACGTTTCACGTCGTTTTTCGAGTGGGTCTCTCTAACTTGGCCTAGTAGCTCTTCTTGAATTATGTATTACAGGAAAAGATCAGACTTCTGTTATCATCATAGCGTGTTCTGTTGTCAACAGTTGAGTATTTTCTTTACTAATTCGCAATTTGTTTCATTTCCCAGAAGGTGATCCTTTATTTTTGGAGTTGAACTGAATTTGCGAAATGTAGGATACTTGCCTGTTGGACATGCGATCGTGCATTTATAGAGTGTAAGCAGTATGCCGTATCATACTTCTAATTTATCGCATATAGGCAGATGCTTCTAACAGAAAATCCAAGTAACCCTAACTTTAAGGAAATCAGTGAAAAATGGTTCACATATTCATAACAACCACATATTTTTATATGAAGAATTTTTCAGGAAATTCCTTGATTTCATTCTCGTCAACACTGTTAACAGATGGCAAGAAATAATAAGGAAATGCTGCGCTTCCTCTTGTCTCTGCTTTGTTTAGTTCTTGTCCATTACCGAAAGAGTATGGGAAATTAATGTAGTTAAGAATTATAGCCAATGGCTAGGGTAGCACAATATACTGTCATAACCACGGATGAGAACCTATTGCTTACTTGATTGGTAGGTGTATTGGTTTTTATTAGTTGGTATTATCGTCATGTCAATATCTTTATGGATGACTGAAGAATAAAAACGTCCAGCTGTTCAAGGTTTATCTAGTTTTGTTCCGTGTAAGCAGCTGACGAGAAACAAGCGGAATAAAGTGGTATGTGTTTGTGATCCAATCTTCTATCCAGGTACGGTTCTCTCCCTCTCCCCCTGTATATATATATATATATATATATATATATATATATATATATATATATATATATATATATATATATATATATATATATATATATATATATATATATAATTTGCAGTTCACGTACGTTTTCACTTTAACTGAAGCTCATCTAATACCCTGTTTTTATAATTGTTGACTTTTATCTTTAATCTCTCATTCTTACCAAAAGAATCTATTCATCCGGTTTTTATTTCACCACTAATTAAGTTCTGTTTTACTGTTCATCGTACAAAATTAATCTAACCGCTTCCAGTCTTATGTAAGTCTTGGTTCTTCGAAAATAAACCAAACACTCTAGTGACACGTTAATTCTGAAACATTGAATTTTTTGAATTACACTACTGTATTACTCAGTGATAATAATGGCCAGTAAATTACAAACGTCGAACAGCGAGGTGGCTATAGGCTTATCGACATCTAAAGCACTTTAGGGAGAACGCATCGGCAAAATAAACAGAAGAGTTCTATCGAAAACAAACCATTGTTGAAAGTGGTAAAAATGTTGCGATTCACAAATTAAAACGTGAGTTTTGAGAAAAGCAAATGCTCAATCAAGAGAAAATCCCCATACTAAGTCATAGAAGAAATAAGTAACAACGAAGGAAATTTTCTTTGTAATGATTTCATTTACTGGAGTTGTACAATCGTATTTACAATGTTGGCAAACAAATAGCAGTCTATTAATAATCAGTAGGGCCACGTGATTGCTATTATGTTCAAGAGTAATCCAGAAGGTTGTCTCCAAAGACCGAACAAGGCTAATGAGTATTCGTGATGTTTTTGAGCACAGAAATAAAGTTTTAATTTATGGATCGGCAGTGATTCGACTATATATAGATGACTTTGGAATTGTTAATTACTTTGAAGGAACTTCTAATAAGTGCCAGATATCCGAAAGTTACTAGGTGTTTAGAATAGAAATGTCTCCTCTAGATAATTAAGCTGCACAATGCATTTACAGACCTAACGCAGTGAGATTTCGGCAGAATGGAACGACTGGAGATGTGAATGAAGTGAAATTGTGAATGACCATGAATCATCCTACTCATTAATAGTAAGTAGTATGAAGCTGAAGGCATAAAAATACTAGGGCGACGTCTAAAAATGAAGGAAATAATTAAGTTAGTATTTTAGACATTTGTGGTAGATAATTGCTGGTAGTTTTTCTGTTATCAAAATAATACTGAAATCAATTTAATAGGCGTTTTTACAGGTAATTCATTTGATGGATTCTAATGCCTCAAACGCTTACCGTAAGAGAGAATAAATATATTTGTCAAATCCCAATGAAGCAGAAAAATAAATTTATGACGTTTCTCGACTTCGTGGAAATCGCCTCCTTAGAGAATAAAACCTGTACAAGTTATCGATTGTTTAAATAATAAAGTTGCGAAACTTCAGAAAACCATTTATCTACTTCATTTGGATTTTACAAATATATTTCATTTAATAATCCATTTACCCCAATGCTCAACTTATTCAACTATATCAGGTCAAATTTTGATCCTGAAGTTTACAATAAGTCCAACTGTTTACCATTGTGAAAAATGTGTACAGCAGTTGAAATTAAAGTTAAAATGTATTCAGCCAACACGTGCAGGTTCATATAGTAGGCAGTGAGCCACGGTTATTTTGTGTAGGTCCTGGCTACTCAAACCTTGGTAGTTGGGACTGAATTCAAACCAGTAGTAGTTCCATTTTATATTTGTGAAGCGTTTCACAAACTGTCGCGTTCACTGTATACGTGTATATGTGTCCTAAATTGTAACATGTGAAATTTTACTGGTGTAAAGGAGAATACTTAATGGTTTCATTTCTGCTATTAAATTTTTTAAGGAATTATAGACGGACAGAGAGAAGAAAAGAGAGATAGGTCCACAGGTCAGTGCTCTATGCATCCAGTTACCAATCATTGCGTCGCGAACGCGAATCTCGTTCCATCTACCTGATAATGTTTTTTAATAATAGTAGTAACGATAGCCTTATTCCAAACAAGACTTATGGTACGCATGGAGTTCTCAACATTTAATTGTCCAACAAATTAATTTCCTGTACAGTATCTTTCAGCGAAGTAATCGTTGCATTTAGATGTCAATAATAACGGTAATATAGGCCACGGTATGAAACAGGAACCTAGTATTATATAAGCAAGCATCTAGTTTATTCAGCTAGTGCCAACACCTGCAGTTCAACTTAGTTATCCAAGGAACAGCAATTTACTGTATTTCTGTACATTTATAAGCTGATCTCTTACTGGAGTAACATATATTCTTTGTTTCGCTGTTAGCTTGAAAAACGGCAATTTGGAACCATTTTAAAATTGTGCAGGAGTACTTGATGCATTTAAAAGACACAATTAAAAATTAAAAGGGATTGATTTTATGAGATAAATTTGGTGGACAATTTTCAGCAGCTCATAGTTTAAGTAAGCCTCAGGCCGTTATAAATAAGATACTGGCCATAGACACGGAAAGCTAAAACAAAATTATTGAATGCTGCTTTGGATGTATCTTTGAGAATACTTCTTAATAACCCATTTTTATCTGTATTTTACTCGTTTTTCTGCTTTTTGCCACGTTTTTGCCTTCTTACTGTAGCTATATTAATTTGTATGGCGCACCTCTTGGTGCCCATGTTGTACGAACTTTGGATTTTAAAAATTACGCAATAGTCCTGTGTATTTGTGTGGGAAATTTCTTCGTCATTATTTCAACGCGAGAAACTCATAATCCGGCAAACTAATATTTCCTAATTGAGATTCGTTGTTCTCTCCATTCATTACAGAGGTAAATCATGGATTCGTACTTTAGTAGTAGCTAGTCGAGCCTATTTCTATGCGCGTTCTTACGGTCGTCGACTTGAATTAACAAGTATCCTGTCTGATACAGAAAAGTGGGAAGTTGAAGTCTCTTTTCGAATCGTCCTTTTACCTGCTCCATCTAAAGAAGAATCTCACCTACCACCAGATAGATTACTAGAAAGATTAGAACAACGAGCTCGGTAAGTTAACTGTGATTTTAAAGTGTATTTTTCATCATTAAGATTTGCAAAATATTCAGTCGAAGAATCCTACAGAATTCTTAAAGTCTCATACTTTTCTGAGAATTTCAAGTAGGCCTATTAATTGTTGAAAAATGGTACAGTGAAAAAAGTATGAGAAGCAAGAGAAGCGAATGGAGAACAGGGCTTAAAGCAGTAATCTGCTGTTAAGATTATTCACACTACATTTTAAACCTCAACAAAAGTCTAGAAAATTTATACATTACTATACATATATATCTAAAAAATTTTTTTGGCCATTAGTTTCCATGTGTATTCTTGCATAAATCCTTTCAATTCAAAACTGGTATCCTAGGAAAAGACTATCTGAGGTTAGTTATACTTCCTAGTCGTACTGTGGTTTATAGCTGTCAAGCATGTTTTTCAAAGCATTGTCAGAAGCTAAAAACTCTCATTAGTAGGAGGTAACCGGACTGTTATTGTTAACGCGGTTACATTCTTTGAGTTTGAGGATTTCTATCGGTATGAAAGAGCCTAAGTATTTACATCATATTTGAATCCACTGTAGTTAGGTTTCTCCCACCCATTTATGTGCTCATTCTATTACCACCTATGGAAACCATCTTGTTAGCACCCTTGATTAGTAGTAACAGTAGGAAAACCTGATCTCTTAAAAAGGTTGTGTCGGTCAGTAAATAATCACAGATATCACTCCTATGTAAAGATTGATTCCAAAATTATTTGCAGAACATATACGGCATTCCCGAAATTTCATATGTTGGTTTACTTTTAGGGAGAAAAAGTCATCAAAACTACAGACTTATTTAGATGACAGACAGATGAAATCAATATAAAACCTCGTACACAAGTGCATCGACACACATGTGAATTAGGAGACTGGGAATAAGGTTTCCATGGCTTTGATTTTTGACATTGGTAGTAGAATGCGAGGTTGGGTATAGTGTAAGGGGCTTAATATTCGTATCAGGAGACAAAGGTAAAGAAGGAGACAAAGTTGAGGAGGATAGATTATATTTGACTGTATCTTGAGTACTACTGGAAGCGTGCGGACAGTTGAAACTTTTCGTCGGCCCACACCGTGGGCCTTAGTTCTTCTTGAGATACTCAGAGAAGAAGAGTTAGCGCGTGACCGCAGAACTCATGGGACACCTAGTTGAGGCCTGTCACAGCATTTTATGGGTTGTTGTTCCAAAGTTTGATTGTACTGAGGCCGGCAAGGGAAAACCTATACCGGTGGCAGTGGAATATCATGGGACGTGGCTGAGTGCGTTATTTTTGAGGCCAACGTTTTCTTACCCCCTCCCTTCTATACGGGAAGGGGGCATTAGCGTTCAGGCAGCAGTAAGACTTCGCCCTCAGACCACCATCATAGTGTAACAATTTACACTACAATGGTAACTGCTTTTCGTCTTGCCACTATCTATCAAACGTTTCTGGCATGGTAGGACGTCGAGGGAACAAGCGTTTCAGACAGTGTAATTCGTTGGAGTCATTGTGATATATCAACCCGACCACTACGTCATGGGAGCATCTCTCGGTCGGGACTATTGAAATGAAGAATGTATGATTAGATAAAGTAGCAAGATGTTTAGGATCTACTCGAAAGCAGATGGCTCACTGTTCTCGATTTTCAGCGATTTCGTCTACCATTTTCAAATATATATTTAACACTATTATGAAAACTCACTGTTGAGTGCCTTATGCTTCTGTTCATCTTTAATGCCAAACAAATGATGGTTTCATGTTTTGACACTATACCTTGACTTGCTCACCTTATGTTTTTTTACACTGTTGTTGCACCACCCAATCCTATGCTTTAAACTAAGCCGTGGCTAAGTGGACGTAGCACACATCTGATTTGATGCAAATCCGCATTCGTAACTAAACTCACCAGGTTTTTCTAGAAGTTTTCAGTGTATCTCAGCGCGGTCTACCTAATACTGCTCAGACTCTTGATCCCTCTAGTGAAGTCTGACTAACCAGGTGGTATCATCAACTGACATACATTATTTGTAATCCATTGCATAGTGCACAAAACTGCGCTTACCTTGAATGTTTTCCTGCCTAGTGATATCAGGTTCTCTACAGTTCAGACTGATTAAGTCTTCAAAACCACCACTTGAGAAAAATTTAGTGTGTTGTGTAGAATATGATAAAATTCTCCAAACTTCTGATCATAAAGCGTGTCTTATGGGATTTGCCTAGCTGTACTTGCTGACGATATCACCGGGATAGTCGCTTTAATCATGAGTTACTTAAGGTTAGTGGATTTTTAACCTAGAAACTCATCGTTGTCATCTGAGGTTTCACGTTTCTTGTTTCGATTCCAGTTTTTGAAAAGTCTCAAAAGGTTTCTTTGTATTCTAGTTTGTGTTAGAAATCTTGCTAATACTGCTTCAAACAAAGCCTTCATATTTAGTGTAACATTTATTTTAAGTTGCATTGTTTCTTCACTTTATTTTTAGATGGTACAACTTTAGAGCTACTTTCTACTTGTCCGATGCTGGTAAAGTAAACGCTATTAAACTCACTCAGGTTGGTTGTGTTTATCAATACACATCTGTGTACTTTTTCAATACTTAGTATCTCGTCAATTTATCAGGATACCTAATTACTAAATTGATGTTACGACTTATAAGGTTTAGCTTTTAAATTTTATTTCATACTGGTTGTTATTTTTTCCGAAATTCTTAATTTGTTTGTGTAAAATTATTCCTTTAGAAGCTATGTTGTTATAGGACGACTGAAGACAATTACGAAAAACTCCTGACCTCACATTTCTTCAAGTGTTAAGATATACCACTATTTTTTTTTTAAATTTTCCATCCGGAAAGGCTATAAAAGATAGTCTTTAATTACGCCTTATTGAAAATTTGTATGTCAAGGGAATTCCAAATCTGCATCCTACAGCTTGTGCTTAACATGGTTAACCCTCAAGGTTACCTGTAAAAGTGCTTTGTAAATACATGAACTTTTGTTCTGTTCATCTACAGTTTAGGACAGTGTTAAGAGCTTTCAATCTTCTCCTGCTTTGACATACTTCTCATTTACTAGTGACTGGGTTAGGATTCAAATATACAACTTTTGTATGTATCCATCTGAGTGTAGCGTACTGTATCCCGTCAAACTCTTATTCCTGAATTATATCACAAAGTTTTCTATCCTAGTCTGTACAAAAAGTGTCTGCATTTTTAGTAAACGCATATTTTCTTTTCATTTTGAACATTTATTGTTTAGTAATAGCTCTGGGAGTGATAATCATGAGGTGCTATGCAGTTTGAAACAGTCATCAGATGGTAAACAATACTAGTTGTGGTGTTAGTTGCACTCCTTCAAGGAAGAAGTGTAGTGTGACTAAAGTGTTCTATTGTATTTACTTAAATCCATTGAGTGTCGTCTAGCACCAGAAAAAATACGCAGTACAGGTCCCAAAATTTATTCAATTTTTCTTGGCAATGCAACCTACAAAAAGCAGTTCATTGTTATATTAAGTTACTGTTCTTAGTAGTCAGATTACTCGAATTCACCGGCAAATTTTATTGATCTCTGATTACATTATCTTAGAAATGATTCCTGTTTAGAGAAATACCTCTAAATAGAAATTTGTTAGTGACATCGCCAAATTATCCTTACTCTTATTTCATAATATTGTTCTGACCCATTTATCAACCCTTACTGCGTTCCGAAAGCCATATTCATTAAGGTTTCCTATCATTTTATCTTCCCTAGACCGTTCGAACATGCCTAAGTCACAAAATACATAGTTACCTGGGGACAAACAACAGTTTATTTTACTTACTTCAGGTAGATATTTTCAATACCTAGAATATTACCGATCAGAATATATTCCCCAATAACTTTGATTTAATTTTTTCTCCTTCTCTCCTCAAAGTTGCAACATGAGACCGAACAGAGCGAGAAAAAATTAACCCAGAACCTGGCACACAAGTGCATAGGCACACTACACACTTCACAGCAGCTCACAAACAACAGGTGAATAGAAAGAATAAGACCGATATCAAAGTAAACAAAGTTGTGTGGGAGAATAAACAATTTGAAGATACAGGTTAGTGCGAATATTCAAGCCTTGGAAGACATCAAAGAGTGAAGACATCTGTGTCATGGTGACCGATTTCCAGCAACGTCACCAAGAATTCTCAATCACCGATTCCTATCGTCTCGGTGACCCCAGTCAGATGATCTACATCGCCCCGTTAGACCAGCAGTCAGAACAACAGTCAGGGACATCATCGACAGGTGTCATGTTTTGATTTGGCCACTGTGAACCCTCTCCCAGCATAATCCAGCTTCCCGTAACATAACACGGTGATGTAGGCGATGACTCGGCATGCTCAGCAAATGTTCAAGCCATCACAGTCATCAAGGTTCACGACCTCATCAATCGACTTGCCTGTCTTGGCTATTAGCGTTTGCCTGACGTCAGCATTGCTCACATCATGATTCAGCATCGTCGAGCAATGCTACGAAGACATGTGTGATCAAAACCCAGTAATCGCTTCGTGTCACCTACCTTTAACAGCGATGTTTCACAGCTGTATAGCAGTGCAGAAGGGACTGTGGCCCTACTGACCCATCCTGTGATAGATAGTCGAATATCTTGGCAGTCGGCGTCACAGGTGACGCAAGTTATCAAATACCGAACGTGCCTTCTGTATCTGAGTTGAGATTTCGTCATCAACCAACCTATTCAGGTTGATGCCACTCCACAAGAAAGTGAAGTGGTTGACACATTCCACCACTCCACGCTCTTGCATTCGACCAGTCCTGGAGCATCATATTACATTTGACAGGTGTGAGACTTATGTTAAACATTCTCCGATTTCTGCTGAACGTCTTCACAAGACCCTGGATTGCTTCAGCGTCTTCAACAAGCAGGACAATATCGTCTGTATAGTCCTAGTCAATCAGGTAACCTCTAGGGAGTAGGTCAATCCCTATGAAGTCAGACGTATCTTAGACCACGGGAAGCGGAAACACTTTCGTTACCTTGGAATGTAATTCGTGAGCTAGGAAAAATACATGGTTTTGTTACAGTTATGAGCGATTTTAAAAGTAAGAAGCAATTGGGTTATAGTTAATATTACTTTCGAATAATGAATATTACCTAAAAAAGCGTATCCGATTAATGTACTGGAATGGGTAAGAATTTGGATATCTTATGTAATTATAAAGAAGGCGATGTGCGCATAGAAGGTAAGTACGACATCGTGTTTTCTGTAATTCGTGAGGCCTTGGTTTAGTGGTTTAAAGAGATGATTATCGACCGCTGGCTTGCAGATTGGAGTCGCGCTCCCTCTAACGAGGTTTGGACAGCCGTGTAGTATCACCAACTCTTACACAATAGGTGTACTGCACAAGGTGACTGAGTGCGTGACCTAACTAACTGGCTGTCTTTAGTTTCACCTCCTCAATGTTTGAAATAATAGAACCAGAACTAAAACGATGTATGTAGCTGATGAAAATCCTGTGGAACAAGTGAAATCATGCCATTCTGCAAAAATGTTCTGGTTGCGTTACTCAATTTCATCACAGAGACAAATTATATGAAATTCCTGAAGCAAAGACTTCTTGCATAATCTAACAAGTTGCTGAATAACTTGGTAGTAATTCACAGAATATCAAAACAGGTGACTAGGCTCAAGTTTTATTAAACATATCCTGAAATACGTTTCTCACACAATTTCTTAAGACCTTAGGTTCACACAGACTTCTACCATCCAACAGAAACTTTTGTTGAATAGTGAAGTACAAAGTATCAACGAAAACTTTGACTACAATCTCAAGAGCAAAATGAGTTCAACCAACGTATCGATGATCCTGGGATTGTGTGTCGAATACTACCTATTCTATGCAATAGGTGCAAACAAAAACAAGTCGCTTGTTGTAATCACTTTTTAGGTAAATGGTCAAATAAAAATCACTCAGCGATTTGCCAAAACTCATAAAAGTATTCAAGCGACTTACTGTAAATGAGGTTAAATGTATGACAGAAAGACATCCTCTCTCTTTATTTTTATGTGCCTGGGAAGTTATATGGGAGAATTGATATGGAATTCATTCAAAAGCCTGTATCATAAATGAACGATCAACTGATTAAATAAGAAAGTGATGGGGTAATTTAAAGCCAAATTGGTCAATATTGCTCATCAGTACAAGGTACCTTAAACTGCCTAGTCAAAATCTCAAAGGAATATCAGAATGCAGCGAAAGTAGGGAAAAGTGACGAGTGGATTTTAATTCTTTAGTTTAACATGAGGCCTGGAGTGGTAATTCTTAGTAAGGAAGAATATATGAGGAAAATGAAATCATCCATAAAAGCATGTACGAAAATGAAGATAAGTGGTTTAAAATTAAATTAATCCTTGGAGATTCATTAGGCTTCAAAGTAGATATGACAGAAGATATTGAGAAACGAACCACAAATAAACCAAGAGAACTGCCTGAGAAAAAACGGATAGACAGTCAAACCTATGGCGCCATGGTGAGCTAAGCTGATGGAACGCTTGTTTCCTAGTATACCAGAAAGGTCAGCTGGATACTGGTAAAATATAAAGTAGTCAACGTTATCATGTAAATTTTTACGCTGTGTTGGAATATGAGGGTAAAATTCTGCTGCTGGATGGATGAAGGTGTGACTTCAGTGAGATATTCCCTGCGGATAACCGGCAGCATGACGCTGATGGTACCTTCCCTGTAGAAGGGGGAGTTAGGAAAGGTCGGTCCTGAAAATTGCACACTCCCTTCTACCTATACCAAAAGGGTGGTGGCCACCTGGGTTCAGAGCAAACTAAGCTAACAAACCTCTAAAAAGATTGTATATGACAGGCCTCAAGCAGATGTTCCTTGCGTTCTGCGGTCACGCACTAACCTTTCTTTTCCAGATTTCTCAAGAAAACCTAACCTTCCACGGTGTGGACAGCCTGAAAGTGTCATCCACCACAACTCTGTTAGCACTCAAGCTCCGTCAGACCACTGTTCACCTCCAACATTCTTACCTTCTAATCCTCCTTCATGTCTTTCAGTCAACCATCCTAGGTATATTATTGACCATCAAGGTAGGAAGTTCTCTACTTGACTGGGTCCCAGTTGCAGTTGCCTATGCGCTGAACGGAGCAATGAAGACTACAAAAAAGACTAGAAAAACTCGCTGTTGTCTCTTCGTAATCTCTGCTCACGCACCCACTGACTGCAGTTCGGATGAAATGTAGGATGAGTTCTAGCGAAAACTGTCAACTGAAAACCAAACGTTCAGACGAAGTTGTTGCAGTAGGTGATTTCAAAGCACAAGCGGGTAAGCTGAGTCATGCCTAAACGCACTTAAGTCTCACTTTCGAAATCCCAGCCGAACGAACAGACAATGGCGATCGCCTGCTACAACGGTGCCCAGATAACCATTTATTTCTGGCCATCACAAACTACAAACCTAAAGAGAGACATTGCCTTATGTGGCGTCTACCAACCTCAACTCAGCAGTAGACAGAGACTATGTTGCTATCACTTATCGCTGGAGACGTTCGGTCGAAGACTACTGCTCCTTCTAAAGCATGTGTTTAGATAGGGATCATGAATTGGTCCGAGCACACGTATATCTGTACCTAGATGGACATAGAAAAACTACAGCAACATGACGATTCCCAGTGCAGCTGGGTGATGAAAATAATAAAGTTTCTCTCAAGGAGAAACGGGCTAGACAGTTATCAGTATCAACATAGAATATCGCTCAACTGAGAAAAGCCTGGTGCCATCTCCAGTCTGCTGTCAAATCAGCGCTGAATACCGTAGCAGACTCAGAGAGTGGTTAAAAGAGCCAGTAGATATCAGTAACTTCCTCTGAATTAATGGATGCCCACGAACGCATTCCTGCAGGTCTCGAGTACATTGAGGAACGAATGCAACTGAAGCGAATACTGACGAAAAGTCTACGCAATAACCGTGAACAGTGGTGGATAGCCATTGCTTTGAGGAACAGTTCAACCGGCGTTCATGTACTATTTTGTTGCCCACTATCCACTCGGAGCCTGAATGGAAAATCAAGATAGCCCCCCCCCCCAACCACATATACAGAATTCGAGAAAGCTGCAAATAATCCTAAACGAAGAGCAGCAATACCAGACGGACTAGCACTAGAGGCATTCAAAGACCGTTAGAGAATTATTGGTGAGATTAATTGGACTTTTAGCTACTGTACGAGAGTTAGAGATATTATCCCTTTTGATTGGTCTCATTGATTGCTCCGGTCTCCAAGAAAGGCGAAAAGTCTTCTTGTGATGACTCCAAGGGAATAAGCCTGAGGAATATTGTAGATTCTACAATCATTAGACATATGAATGGAGCTCGAGAATAGTAAACAAGAGAAAACTAGGCATGTTTCAGACCTACTTATGAGTCTGTCAATCAGACTTTCACATTCTGCAAGGTTATAGAACACAAGTACATTCGTTGTTAGTTTCTTGCCGATTGTAAGATATAATTATTTCCAAATTCATTTCAATAATTAATATCGTCCTTGGGATATTCACTGTAACATTCTATAGATAATTAAAATCCGATTAGTCTCACCAACTTCATTTCGTTTCAATAATTATAAACAATATGCATCCATTTTTCGTCTCAATCAAAACAACCTTGTTAAAGTACGTCATATGTCTTGTTTTATTAAGTATCTACACCATAACTTATACGTTATAAAGCAGTTCACGTGAATCCACAACATAAACCAATGTATATTCTATAACTGTTGTTCATTTGACTTTACTCCATTTTTTTTTAATTGAATAGAAGTACATGGTAGTTCAAATTGAGAAGTAGGCTGCTGCAAGTATTTTGAACAATTATTGGCTATTTAACACTTTACTTCATCACAATACTTAACAAGTGATGTTAGTGAAAATTTCAATACTCAGTTTTCGCTGCCCTGTAAATAAAGGATAGATGAAAGAACTACGTAATAAAAGCATTTCATCTGTTAGACAGAATATGGCAAACAATTCTACCAGCTTTTTTTAATATATACTAATACAGAAAGCAACTACAATCCAGTTTGAAAACCTCCCCCCGTTAAATAATACGTAGATATACGGGCTGCTATTAAATAAGGAATACTTCATAGAACCGAAAATTTGCATTGAAATGTATGTGGTCTTTTCATCTTTGGCGAATCAATATGAAAGTATCAACAATAACCTCCATGTATACCCAAAAACCATGTAACCAATAAGTTGACGACAACGCTTATGCAGTAGAACTGAGTTAATTATCACTATCATCGTCTGAGGAACATGCAAACATTTAGCTTTATAACATATCTCACTCTAATGCGAACCTGATAGTCAAGAAAACATATGAACTATTTCGATTAAGAATATTCTTAAAACGTATTATTATTATCATTATTCTAGTTCTCATATACGTCCAACATTAGTAATTCTACTAGATATATTACGTTTTTGACACTACTTAACTCAAAACTGCTCAATAAATATATCAGAATGAAAAAGCTAAAAAATGGTTCTATACGGGTAAATTATTGGAAAAGAATGGTAGAAAACATACATCAAGAGCAGACCAAACACCTAAAATTTAAACAATACTAAGCAGCTGTCAGTACAGTAGTACAGCGATCCCTAATTCCTTCAACCGAAAATCTGGCTAATTAATTTGACTACTACTGTGTCCAAGATCCTAGGGACCATAGTAACCCGACATCTTAATAGAGCTCGAGAACAGAAAGCTCGAGAAAATCTTGCAGGTTTCAGATCTGGAGGAGGGTGGTGCATCAACAATATTTTCAACCAACGACAGGTCATGAAACACAGACATAACTACCGGTGGACAATATTTGCCATGTTTCTTGACCTGAAGGCGATATGTGAATCTTTCGACCGTGAGGTATTGCGGCGGTATCTGACTGTGAAGAGAGTACAAAGCAAGCATACAGCGCGAGTCAAAGATCCCAACTCAAACTCACGCAGCCGTGTAACGGGCTGGTTCATAGACAGTTGTCATGTGAATTGACGACAACTAGTGGTATCCATTAGGGATGCTCACTGTCAAACTTCCCAGGTAAATTCGTGATAAACGTGCTAACTGACATAACATTAGGTACGTCTGACTTCATAGGGATTGACCTACTCCCTAGAGGTTACCTGATTGACTAGGACTATACAGACGATATTGTCCTGCTTGTTGAAGACGCTGAAGCAATCCAGGGTCTTGTGAAGACGTTCAGCAGAAATCGGAGAATGTTTAACATAAGTCTCACACCTGTCAAATGTAATATGATGCTCCAGGACTGGTCGAATGCAAGAGCGTGGAGTGGTGGAATGTGTCAACCACTTCACTTTCTTGTGGAGTGGCATCAACCTGAATAGGTTGGTTGATGACGAAATCTCAACTCAGATACAGAAGGCACGTTCGGTATTTGATAACTTGCGTCACCTGTGACGCCGACTGCCAAGATATTCGACTATCTATCACAGGATGAGTCAGTAGGGCCACAGTCCCTTCTGCACTGCTATACAGCTGTGAAACATCGCTGTTAAAGGTAGGTGACACGAAGCGATTACTGGGTTTTGATCACACATGTCTTCGTAGCATTGCTCGACGATGCTGGATCACCATGTGAGCAATGTCGACGTCAGGCTAACGCTAATCGGTAAGACAGGCAAGTCGATTGATGAGGTCGTGAACCTTGATGACTGTGATGGCTTGAACATTTGCTGAGCATGCCGAGTCATCGCCTACATCACCGTGTTATGTTACGGGAAGCTGGATTATGCTGGGAGAGTGTTCACAGTGGCCAAATCAAAACTTGACACCTGTCGATGATGTCCCTGACTGTTGTTCTGACTGCTGGTCTAACGGGGCGATGTAGATCATCTGACTGGGGTCACCGAGACGATAGGAATCGGTGATTGAGAATTCTTGGTGACGTTGCTGGAAATCGGTCACCATGACACAGATGTCTTCACTCTTTGATGTCTTCCAAGGCTTGAATATTCGCACTAATTTGTATCTTCAAAACAAAAATTATATACCAGTCTAGCAGTGATAATTATTTGGTAAGCATTTTATCAATTTCAAGACACCAAGAGTGACAACAAATCGATTAGTTTACGGCAGTAGCTAAAGCGTAGAATGATTATACAGTATATTTAAGGAAGTTTAGACATGTTGATACAAAATTGTTAGTTTATATAGTAATAGTTAACAAAAAGGACAGTGGATAATTATGTCGAGTGACCAGTTGTTAACGGTAATGACGTGGGAAGGGTTAGAGACAAAGAATGAAGAATGAAATAGTTAAAACTGTTGTAATAATGTCGCTAATTAGGTAATAGTTTTTGGTGTGAATGTGGAAAAGAGTTATATCTGTATAGGTAGTGTATACGGATGACCAAGACAAAGAAAGAGGCTGTACGAATTAATTCCAAACACACGGGACCTGTTGTTTGGGTGAATCCTGATGGTGTTAGCTGTATGTGAAAACGGAGTCATAAAGCATAGGTGAGGTTGGAAAGAATGTTCAAAATAATTCTAACGATATTAATGGTATCGACTGGATATCCAGTATCAAGGAGATCAGGGAGTATGGGGCTACGCATCGATCCTATCTGTCTTCTGCTTATCAATACAGGTGTTTAACACGTCGACGACGGGATGACCAGTTTGTACACTCACTGTAAGTAACTGTCTGGTGAGTCAGAGGAGTTAAACTGGTAAATGTATACGGAGTAGATGAAATTGGATGATTTGCTTTCTATTCGCAAAGTCAACATGAGTCAATTGTTATAATACGTAGGATAACTTTTGTGTATTGAACAGTCTTTTTGTACCATCTTTTAGGTACTGCGTCACAACTTTACCGATTTTTGTGTGGAACGAGTTCATACGCTTAGCTAAGAACTTCGTTGGATATGCATTATCGGTGTCTCGTGGATCCTAACGGTGAAACACTAAATTTCACAACTTTGCAGTCGAAACCTTCATGGAGTAATGTTCTGTCACGGGGTGACTAATGTGGTGAGGGTATTCTCAACCACTATTACTGCTTCTAATGTTCTACTGAACTGACTATTAACTGCATATGCGTAACACATACCTCACTCAATTCATTCGTGATCGATCACAGACAGATTCAAGAGTTGATCTAACCCTTTTAATCAGGCACTCTACCCCTTAACCTTTTCACTAGACACACAATGATCGTACCACACATGAGCAATTGTGTAAAGGTTTGCAAGCTTTACACAGATCCCATGACTGACAGATATGTATTGAAACGGGTAACACTTCTTCACATTATCATATACCCCCACCAGGTATTTGTATGTTTCTTGGGGATTGTGTGTGAGGGTGAAAGTCAACTGAGCTGCCTTTGTCGATGTCAGGATTTATTCATCGATGAGGAAGGTAGGTTATGGAGCTTTTCATGTAGATAAAGTGGTCAGTACTCTGTTCATTAATTAAATTTGTTTTGAGAAAGTTAGATAACTTGTAATACTGTTAAACTGAGGACATTTTGCATTAAAAATAAATGCCCCAACTAATTGTTTCATTATGAGTTACCTAATCTTATTCTTGCGATTTCATGATACTGGTGTGGGATGTGTGAGCAGTTTAGCCTATTAAATTTTCCTTACTGATTTCCTGAAAATCAAGATAGCTTTAATCACTGATCACTTTGCGAATTAGAATATTAACTATTAGGACTAAACAAATATGTTTAGTGGTAAGAATTTATAAAAAATAATTTCCAAGTGAAGAGTTAACATTGTGATAGAGTGTGTAAATGTGACTCGGAAACCATGTGAATTTTTGAGAACTAGGCAACTAGTCACACTTACTGTGTGAGGGCTTATAACTGTATCGTGTTTGTCAGACGAAAGGTGGTGTGAAATATCTTACAAGAACACTAATTTTATTGTGATATTATTTATAATAATCAGTGTCATCATAATCATGATGATGTTTATCATAGGACCTGAAAACATTGTTTTTATTCTTTTTCTTACTAGATATTACCTCCTTTCAAAGATTCCACTAACTTATATCCTTTGAATCGGCTTGCACTTTGGAAACCTATTGGTCCAGGCCTGCCAGGTCGCCGCCGTTTACCCACTCCCACTCCATATGTTTACAGTGAACTAGCTTTACAGCAGACGCTTGACAATCATGACAGTGATTGTAACAACAGCAATTTACTGTTGACATTTGAAGGTATTAAAACACAACCCGATGAATTTTTACATCATCTTGGCAAAATTATTGAACCATTAGACGTAGCCATTGATTCACTTCCCAGTAATAAAAATTATATTGATTTAACGATGAAATTTAATCAAGATGTTTGTTGTTGTCCGTCAGATGACCAAGTTATATGTTCTTCATTACCATTTGTAAATATTTTGTATAAATCATATTCATCGAACTCTACCTTATTGGAATTCTACATAAAACATTTGGCTTCAGCTCGAAAGAATGTTCAGACGACAGCAATAAACGGACAGAGTAACCCAGTGAACTGTTCTACATCATACATTACACAGTTACGACGAATTACTTGTTCACCACATATACCTTTGAAATCATTTTGTATTACTTCTGGTAAACATTTTAGCCTATCCAATTGTTTTGCAGCATTTCCTTCAACTGATGACGTATCTCCTGTATTTTGTTTATCCAAATCATATATTTAGATTGATCTTAGCTTCTTTTTATATATTGTATACTTGTAGGGAAAAGAGAATAATATTACATTCAAAGGTTGAGAAGTAAACACATATATATGATGATAGCTGTTCTGATTTATCTTATCCGTTCTCATTTTTTGCGAACAGATATTTAGGTTGACGTTCGTCAATAGATATACCGGTAATTTGACTTTAATTTATATATACTTACGTTGTTTTTTCTTAGCGAACCTCCCTTCTCATTACAATGATATTGTGTTAGCAGTGGCTGGGCGTAGCCTAATTCGTAGAGTTGTATATGACACATATGAAACATATGAATGTCAAGAAATTATTGTAGTGAATTTAAATCGTTATATAATCTAAGACACTTCACTTTTTTTTCTTTACAGTTATTAATAAAACATTAAATATCCTACCGTTCTTCGTTAATCAGTTTCATGACAGACTTTTAAGTCCATTTTGCGAGTTAGTGAGTATTCAATATACGTGATAAGTTTATATGTTGTTTGTATGACTATGTGTAACCTAGATACTTACGTAGTAAGACAATTTACATATAACCAGGCCACGTTGAACTATGAATGTATATGTTAAAAAAACATAGATGACGGGATTCTTTGACACCACTCAGATTTTTTAGGTGTTGGCGATATGTATCTGTTTACATATATATGCGTTAAAAGTTTAATGATAAGTTTCCACGTTATAAAATAAAACAACTGTCTCATCCATCTCGCAACCAGAAAGAATCAGCAACGAGGAACTCTGGGAACGAACCAACCAAGAACCTATCACTCAACAAATATGCAGAATTAAGTGGAGATGGATTGGGCATGCACTGAGAAGACCATTTGGGGACACTCGAGTGGAACTCAGATGGGAAACAGCTAGTTGGGCATACGAGGCAAGGGTGACATGGAGATGATCGTGTAAGGAAGAAATGAGAGCTCCTGGGCAGTTGTGGAGCCAGGTTCAAAAGATTTCAGAGAACAGAGCGGAATAGAGACGTGCTATTGAAGCCCTATGTTTGTTGTGACCGCGTAGGGTTGCGTGCATAGGTATAATGATACTGAGACTCAATAGACACCTCAACCGAATACTTTTACGACTGACCTCCCTCAGTACCTTCTGCTTTACTGAGCCGCGAAAAATCAGAAGACAAAGACGGCCCGTGACTGCAAGAACAACGACAACTTTTACTAGACAAATATATGACATATATGTATTTACAAAAATCTGAGAAAGTGAGGCCATAAATGAATCATGTGGTGTATTTGCGCAATGCATTTCGAACAATCTGATCACACATTTACTTGTCAAGTCAATTTATATATGAAAATTAAAGGTCAAATATGGTGAACATGAAAAGGTTGTGACACTATTCTTGGTAACATAATCAGATAAGGATTACCAAGGTAAATAAAGTGAAACAACAAATTGTTTTTGTACACACAGCGGGGGATTAAGTTTACGAATGGCTAACGCTTCGGCAAACTTCAGCCATTCGTAAACTTAATCCCCCGCTGTGTGTACAAAAACAATTTGTTGTCATTCGATCGATATATCCGTGGACAGGTTTGGGACTTGTTTGATTCTCTCCAATTTACTGTCTAAAGGAACCATTCTAACCTTGAGTTCCAAAAATTCCCTTGGTTTCTTAATATTTTGGAAACTAGAATAATTAACGATGTCTACGAATCCAGAGGGATAGTATCTGAAATTCACACCCCAGGGAATACCGCAGTCAGTGTTAACAATTCTCGGCCATCGTAAATTAAAACTTTTATTGGAGTCTGTCACGGCACTCTGCTCTTTTCTTTTGAATAATACATTTTATAATTCTACTAAATTTGAAGATATGGTGTGAACGTTACATCCAATCTCCTCCTGTTCTATGATAATGCGAAGCGTTGCAATTTGGTCCGTGCATGATTTGTACTTCCTGAATCCAGCCAGCCTGCCTGTCCCGGTCGTAGTTTTGAATCCAGTGCATCCTTTAGCCTCTCCAAGATGATGCGGCTTAATATTTTGCTTGGGGTGGATAGGAGAGTGATTCTGCTCCAGTTCTTGCAGACACTGAGGTCTCCCTTCTTCGGGAGTTTGACAAGGTAACCCTTCTTCCAATCACTAGCCAGGTACCTTGTCTTCCTTCCTTTCAGACCTGCAATAGTGGTGTGAGCATGTCCGCCGCCGTTGTCTTTGTGTCTGCTCTCAGTGCTTCTGGCGGGATTCTATCTGGTCCTGCTGCTTTCCCACATTTCAGTAGCTTTATGGCGTTCAGGACTTCCACTTTTGTTGGAGGATTTATGTTCACTTGGAGTTCAGTGGCTGGGCTGCAGGTGGTATTTCTGGACGAATTGCAGGTGGTGGTCGATTCAAGAGCTTCTTGAAGTGGTCGGCCCACTGTTTCCTTTGTTTCTCTTCTTTCGTAATTAGATTTCCGTCATCATCTTTTATTGGTTTCATCTGTGTTGATCTCTTCCCAGATAGCAACCTGGTTATTTGATACAATGTCGTCAGGTCTCTCTTGCGTGCAGCCTGTTCTGCTTCACTTGCCAATGTGTCGTAGAAGTGTCTTTTGTCTTTCCGTGCACTCTTCTTCACTTCTTTGTCCAGTGTTTTATACATTGTACTACGTTCCTCTTGTCGTTGAGCATCCTTGCACTGGTTTATCTTCTGCTTCACCATCCTCCTCTCCCTACTCTATCAGCTTCCATGTATCGATCGAGATCCATTCCTTATCTTCTGCCTTCTTCCGTCCTTATAAGCTTGGTTATGCAGGTTTCTTTCCACATCTCTTTCAAAGACTTCCAGTGTTCTTCCACACAGGTTTCTTCAGGGATGTTGCTCGCTGTCTCCCATTTTGTCTTGATGACTGGCTGCCGTGAAGATCTTCTTTGTAATTTCATCCTTCAGTTTCCGAGTGTTGTACTTGAATTGAGGTCTATCACCAGCTTCCTTGACGGCTTTTAACTTGATTTGGAGGGTTCCTTACACTAGATAGTGGTCTGAACCTGCACCTGCTCCTCTTCTTGACCTTGTGTCAAGTAGACTGCGTCTCTTGAGATTGAGATGAAGTCGATCTGATTTTTAGTGTAGTGTGTCCATCTGGTGAAATTAACTTCAGGTCGCTTTGTGGATATCCTTGTGCTTGAACACAGTGCCTCCAATCACCAAATCGTTGAATGCACAGAATTCTGCAAACAATTCTCTATTCTCGTTCATCACCTCACCGAGCGCTTCTCGGCCCATGGTTAGTTCTCATCCTGTGTTGTCCGCTCCCAGTTTGGCATTCATGTTGCCCATTAGAATGGATTTTGATATCGCCAACTGGCCTCTTGTCCAGTGTTGATTGAAGTTGTCCGTAGAATTCCTCCTTTTTCTCTTCATCTGCATTATTTGTAGGGGCGTAGCATTGTATGATTGTGACCTTTCTTCCTTTTGAGTTGAATCTGGCTGCCATGATCCTGGAGGAGATTGGTTCCCACTGCATGAGAGCCTTCGATGCTCTTGGGGACATCATGATAGTCACTCCCTCAGTGTGCTCGTGGCTGTCGTCTGAGTGACAATGTCGGAGTAGATTATTGATTCTCCAGTTGACAGTTTGGAGAGTCCACTCCCATCCATTCCATCTGCTTTCGCAAATCCCAAGCACTACAATGTGATACCTTCCCATCTCGTTTGCAATCTGGGCTGCCTTGCTGGGTTCAAACATCGTACAGACATTCCATGTCCCACGTTTACTTTCGCTTCCATCGAGAGAACACATCGGCCAATTGGCTTCCTGAAGGCTTTCACCAACTGGCGTCATTTCGCCTCTCCGATTCCAGCGAGGAATAATTTTGTTTTCATTTTTTATATTTTGTTTGTGCTTTGAAGTTTGTTTAGCGGTTAGATTTGTTTTACAGGGTAGGGTTGCTAGCCCTATGCCCAACCTTCCCTGTATACCCAGGCTTAGGACCGGCTAGTAACTAGTGAACTAGTTAACCAGGCGAGGTTTATGTTCACGATGACCTTGACTATTTCTTGGCCTTTCCAGACTAGTATATCCCGTTGATTTTTGCCTGTTCAACCAATCTAGTATTTGGAGGTTGGTTCACATGGTTTCTCTCGAAATTTAGGTGCAGCACGACTCGATGTGAATGGCTTTAGTGATTTAGAGCTTTTTATGAAGACCTTGGCAATCTTACTGCATACTATATTTGCCTTATTCTTAAATTTCGATTTGTTTCCTTTTCATAAATCTACTTTGGTTGAAGCGCAGACATGTGCGTGATTGGTAGTCCAAATACATGAACGAAAGCAGTGATGATCACTTTGGCAATTGTAAGCGGTTATGTCAGGATCCTTTTCAAGCTAGGCTTGTGTTCAGAGTTCACCATGTAGGTGCATTTCTTCTGGTTTCGATTTTTCAGCTGCACATATTGATGGCTAACAATGTCAGCCGCAATATTTTTTTGGTTTCCTGTAAAAGGTTTCATCTAGTACATATGCTCTGCATAAGTGAACCGACAATTGCAAGGAATACTAATACGTAAATAATTTGATTATATACTCATAACGTTCATAGACTGCTCATTACAACCAGAGATGGTCCGTTGCCACATTTGAATGTTACTGTTAGTTCAGCTCGAAATGATGCCAGAGACATTACTAGATTTTGGACACCGAAGTGCATCAAATTGTTTCGGTTCTTGTTGTGCCATGCAATCAAATGGAACTAATGCTATTATCTAGTAGGAATCAGTTGGAAATCGCACTTCCTACTATTTGACTGAATCAAAAACCCAAGAACAACCTGTGAAATTCCTGAGTGGTTGGGGTCTTAATCTTACTAGTTGTGTAACACGATGAAGTGAGGTCAACTGAAACAACTACATCAGGGTTTCGCTAACATTTTTCCCAAACAAACCTCCATAGCTCAAGTTTTGGTTAACAAGTCATTTTAAACGGTATTTATACTATCACATCAACAGGAATCGTGGGTCAGTGCTCTAAAACTAAAAGTTGATATGCTTAGAATAAGTTTGTTTGGTTAATGATTGAGTTTCTGAATCCAAGGGGAATCTGCTTCAAACCATTCGAAAATGTCTTTCTGGAATGATTTGATTCCATTATTTACATTTTGCATAGATATTGGGAGGCTGTACAGCAAATTAAGATGACCATTTTCTAACTCTTCCCATCAGTATTGTAACACCATCTCTGATGAGACTGAAAATGCTTATAAAACAAATCACTTACGTAGAACACCAATACACTTAGCAGTACCAAGTAGGTATTGGACGTGAAACTGGATATTTTACCCTTGACCAGTCAGTTAGTGTCAGTGCAGGACCTGGTATTATTGCTAATGGTACAATTTGCCTTTCCTCGCATCAACATAGGGTTGAAGTCCCCAAGATGAAAGGTAGGGAAATAAAGGAAAAGTAGCAGGAAAAGAACAATAGTGAATGAAATTCAGCATGATGGTTATATGAAGAGTGACATCGATTGTGAACCACATCACCTGGGATCACCAACATCGGTTGTCACGCGGACAGAAATATGGATCAGACCAACACCTAGAAATTTTATGGATTGATAACATGTTTCACTCTAGCTGTCTTGGACCGCCTGTTCAGAAATAAACCACTTTCACTAATATACTGCGACCGAGTAAACGGTGACTGGGTGTGCATAACATTTGTCCCAGCCATCTGAGTTGATGAAGGGCCACAACCTCATCAACTGACTTCCTTCTTCTACCTAAAACTTTACGCCTGATTTCTACTTTACTCACGGCTTGACACCACGACACGATCTCTACCACAGGACGAACGATGGTTGAACACTTGAGGCCTCTCTATGCCACCCATCTTCAATTATTGAACAAAGTGAGTTGCAGTACAGTACACTCAGCTCTTAACAAGCAGTTGAATATCATGGCGTAAGATGATAAAGACCGGTTGAGTAGTTTTTTTCAGTGTAAAGATTTCCTTGACCACTGATTCATCAGAGCTTATCTGAATTTCCAAGTAAATGAAGTGGTCAGCGCACTCAGCCAATTCACTGTCTAGTGTAAGACGAGACGCCAAAGCAGACTAGTTCTTGAGCAACAGTTTACATTAGAGTACTGAGAAACAAATTGCAAATATTCTCAACATGCCATCTGGTGTATCCAGTAAAATGAATCTTGTCAGAATCTTCATCTCACAAGACTACGTCAACTGCGCATACTCTGGATTTACTAAAAATCTGTGATGAGACCAATCTGTATAAAGACAGACTAGAAAACTGCGATTTTAATTAGTACATATATGACATGATTGATTGAGAATGGAGTGAGTAAACATTGTTGACGAATTTCACTCGTCATTCACTACTCAAATGATACTTCACTATACACTCTAGTGCACCCAAGTTTCCTCAAATGCAATGACTTCACTACGGTGATTTAATTCCCTGGTATTCCTTTTGGTCAAAGATGCTACTATGAGACATCTTCATCAATGCAATTGAATATTGGTCCGAGTTAAAGAATGTAGCTGGCATCGGATACCTGCAAGTATGTCTATGCTCCAAGAGCTGATGAAGAGTGAATATCTGGTGTTTATAATAAATTAGAAGAGATTCGTAGACACTGTACTGAAAGTATCGTCAAATGTTGTTAATCATCCTGAGGGGTTGATTTCATTTTACTCAAAATCGCAGATGAAACATGTGAACTCATAGTGGCTAGCGTATTTGAACTGCTCTAGGCAGTCTTCATGTGTACAGTCTTACTACATTTTTGATAGCTGATATTACGAGAGTGACAAGTGTACTTTCCCACACGAATAACATGATTAAATGCCATCTGATTACAAATCTAGCATCGAATACTATATGCAATTCCCGATACGTATTCCATCTTATTCAGATGACTCCTGAAATTGTTCATGATTGACAATAACGTTCGGAACACCTGACAGCTATACATCAGACTGTGATTCAGATATTCGTTGTTGACATCCCTGCAGATGATATATAAATCCTTCTCTGGCTTTGAGATAACAGTACCAGCAATTAGACATAATTGTGTATGTGTGTGTCTGATCCCTGAAGGTGCATTTTGACTCTTCTGTTTGATGTAAACGAACAAAATTTATATTTTGATAAAGAACACGAACAAGTTTTTTGAAGTTAGCTCTTTCACTTGTCTTATAACAATACTTGAAAGTGGTCTATGGGAAGTTGTTGATGTTTATCACATGGAAAAGAAATCAACCTTGGGAAATTTAGGACTCTTCAGTAAACTATACGCCTTTCTCTTGATTTAAGTGGTCGAATGAGTTAATACTTTATAATATTTGAAGTTCTACAACAGATATCAAGGATAAGAGCATTCTGTGCGTTCTTAGTTTTCCTTAAATGAAGTATTGATAGTTAACTTCCAAAGGTTCCTGGAATCCTGCTCACAAAGTCAAAGTACAATGCTTAGTTATACTATGAATAGTAATCATGAAATTTTCGAAACAAGAACCAAATCACCAAAATACAGTAGGGAGAAGTCTAGGATTCCATAAGTGTCTTCTCCTTGGTCTAGTCTTCAGATCTCTTCACTTAGTTTATGACCTATCTCAACTACGTCCAAACATTCGACTTCAGTAGGACTAGTCACATTTGATGAAGTGTTTCACCACAACGTCAAGCAAGATTGTCTCATTTATTTAAAAAACTGGGAGTAGGGTGTTCGTAATATCAGAGAAAGATTTTGTGGTTCTCTGAGATAATGTTTGCTTACAGCTAACAGCTATTTCAACTGCAAAAATTTACTGGTCACAAACAAGCTATCGCCGGTATGTCAAGTTGTTATTCGTCGTAAACTGACATCAGTTGGAGGAACAAATGAAACCTGGGAGTACTGGACAGCTGTTTCATCCTAGTACGGGACTCCAGCAGTGCGCACCCACGACCCCACCAGGGATCGAACCCGCGAGGAGTCCCGTACTAGGACAAAACAGCTGTCCAGTGCTCCCAGGTTTCCTTTGTTTCTCCAACTGATGTCAGTCTATGATGAATAACAACTTGAAATATTTCCAAATCTCCACAACTCCCTCAAAATATCGCTGGTAAGGTTAAAAATCATTTGAAATCACAATGTTAACTTCCTGAAACTATCTTTACCTCTCAGTGCTTACATTCGATTTGTATTTTGATTCAAGGATATTAGATGTTTAGATACCTCTGTGCACAAAGTCATTCGATGAGTTGTTGCTGAAATAAATGGTCTTACCTTTTTCTAGAGTTCAGAAGTCATGGGTTTCTTTCCGAACATTTTTATGTAGGGGCGATCCTGTATTCCTGTTGCTTCGACTGGTGATGCATAATTTAAAGGCAACAGTTAAAAATGAATAGGACTAGTTAGTTATAAGGGTCGAACTTACGCCAATTTTGTCTTTGAACTAGGTGATGCATATTGTGACATCATGTGAGTCAGATGTGAGAATCCCAAAAATCTACAGTGAATTCGGGCAAATACTGAATACTTAACTTCTACGGCAAATTGTACCACATGGGAAACTGAGGACATTTTGTAAAAATCATGTAGATCAAAAATATGTTTTGAACGTAGCAGTGAAAGATACCCTTAGGCCTGACATTACCACCTGAAATGCTTGAAAAAGTAATGAGCCAACTGAGTGTAGAACGTGGACAACATCATTGCTCATGCTTCGAATAGTGCGCTGAATTATATAGGTCTTTTAAAATTGTCCAAGTGTTTCTGTGATGCAGATTTCGCAGGTAATTCGTAGAATTCTGTCTCAGTATCTATTTCTTGTATCGTAGATCCAAATGTTTTTAAACCTAAAATGGACATCTAGTTCCACTCAGATTAACTTCCTTGACTATGAATATATCAACACTAGGATGGCTCACACATATTCTGTTGTTCCACTTCAGACGTATACTTGACTTCACATAGTTATTGCTTCCAATTTTTGACTATTTCTAGTCACTGATTTATGTGAATGAAACATCAGTAAAATATAGAAGTATTTTGGAGTTTTTCTAATTCTTAGGCTTTTCTAAAGTCTTTCATAACGAAAGAGAAGTCTGTTCTTACCATAGATGTAAAATCCTTTATCTCAACTTCAAGAAGCCTAAGTAAGAGTGAACAAGAATATTCCCAAACTCAAAGGGTGCCATTAGCTGTTATTTGGAGAGTAAGTTGACTAGATAAGTATCTGCTTCTTAAGAAATTTCATGTGTTCACTGATCATCATACTTTGAAACTTACCTACAATGTGTCTAAGAACATATGACTGAACCCAGACACCTAAAGAAATACAACGTGTACATTTCCTATGATGTTATTCATGCCTCCAGGAATTGCCTACTTATTTTGCTTGTTCATTAGTTGAACCATTACTAATTGGCAGAGTATGATCAATATAGGATACAGGATGGTTCCACAGCAATATCATGAGTGAAATGAATGGCAGTTCTAATACTCACAGTAAGCGAAGATCACCTGAGATTTTTATAAGAAGAAATGATATTTTGACTACGTAATCCGAGATTTTTATGTCTGCATGATAAGATCATCATTCTATCAAGACTGAGATCTGCTGCTTTGGATGATCTTCAATCTGTGCTTTTATGCACTGAAAATAAATGAAATGAGTGGCGTACTTGTGATCAGAATCGATACTGATATTGTTTGAAGATAGATAAGTTGATCTGATAATCGCCTAAAGTATAACACGAAAAATCATTATAACATTCATGGCCTTCATCTTTTGAGAACGCAGAGAATTCATGTCGATTATTTTGACTCCTTATCAACTTATACTATGCTTTAGTCACTGCGAACTTCTAATTTAGGTGGTTAAAAGTAATACTAAAATCACCTACTGATGCAAAATTCACAAACAGTTCGATGACGAAGAATTTAGTCATGTAAGAACACCTTACATTTTGGTCACTGACAATAAAATTTCTTCAACAGACAAGAACTTCAAAGATTGATTTCAGCATATATGCTGCTACCATCTAAGCACAGTACAAAGTCATCGCCAGTAAAATGGGTTGGCAGAGAACTTCGTACAATTACTGAGGAGTAACACAGTATACACAGAATAAGGGAATCCAGATAATCTGAATGAGATGGAAAAGTGTGTGAATAACTGTCTCCCTCTGATATCAAAAATACTCAAAAGAGTTGAAATAAGTTTCAAATCCCAAGTTCTTTAACGTATTTGATGATTAATATTTCCTAAAGTGCAAACAATTGTAGAGAAAATTATTACCGGTCCTAAAGAAAATTTCAAAATCATACTTAAGATCCTACGCTTCGAAGACAACTAAATTAACAACAGACATATGGAGTGGATGAAAATTAATCGCTTATAAGATTACAGACGGATAGTGGTTAGTGGTGGGATTTATGACGTCGATTTCACCCTTATATGGAACTCATCAATTAAATGTACTGTTTTCCAAAGTGCTAGCCGATTAAAGGATATAAGTTAGTGGAATCTTTGAAAGGAGGTAATATCTAGTAAGAAAAAGAATAAAAACAATGTTTTCAGGTCCTATGATAAACATCATCATGATTATGATGACACTGATTATTATAAATAATATCACAATAAAATTAGTGTTCTTGTAAGATATTTCACACCACCTTTCGTCTGACAAACACGATACAGTTATAAGCCCTCACACAGTAAGTGTGACTAGTTGCCTAGTTCTCAAAAATTCACATGGTTTCCGAGTCACATTTACACACTCTATCACAATGTTAACTCTTCACTTGGAAATTATTTTTTATAAATTCTTACCACTAAACATATTTGTTTAGTCCTAATAGTTAATATTCTAATTCGCAAAGTGATCAGTGATTAAAGTTATCTTGATTTTCGGGAAATCAGTAAGAAAATTTAATAGGCTAAACTGCTCACATATCCCACACAGTATCATGAAATCGCAAGAATAAGATTAGGTAACTCATAATGAAACAATTAGTTGGGGCATTTATTTTTAATGCAAAATGTCCTCAGTTTAACATATTACAAGTTATCTAACTTTCTCAAAACAAATTTAATTAATGAACAGAGTACTGACCACTTTATCTACATGAAAAGCTCCATAACCTACCTTCCTCATCGATGAATAAATCCTGACATCGACAAAGGCAGCTCAGTTGACTTTCACCCTCACACACAATCCCCAAGAAACATACAAATACCTGGTGGGGGTAAATGATAATGTGAAGAAGTGTTACCCGTTTCAATACATATCTGTCAGTCATGGGATCTGTGTAAAGCTTGCAAACCTTTACACAATTGCTCATGTGTGGTACGATCATTGTGTGTCTAGTGAAAAGGTTAAGGGGTAGAGTGCCTGATTAAAAGGGTTAGATCAACTATTGAATCTGTCTGTGATCGACGATGAATGAATTGAGTGAGGTATGTGTTACGCATATGTAGTTAATAGTCAGTTCAGTAGAACATTAGAAGCAGTAATAGTGGTTGAGAATACCCTCACCACATTAGTCACCCCGTGACAGAACATTACTCCATGAAGGTTTCGACTGCAAAGTTGTGAAATTTAGTGTTTCACCGTTAGGATCCACGAGACACCGATAATGCATATCCAACGAAGTTCTTAGCTAAGCGTATGAACTCGTTCCACACAAAAATCGGTAAAGTTGTGACGCAGTACCTAAAAGATGGTACAAAAAGACTGTTCAATACACAAAAGTTATCCTACGTATTATACAATTGACTCATGTTGACTTTGCGAATAGAAAGCGAATCATCCAATTTCATCTACTCCGTATACATTTACCAGTTTAACTCCTCTGACATCACCAGACAGTTACTTACAGTGAGTGTACAAACTGGTCATCCCGTCGTCGACGTGTTAAACACCTGTATTGATAAGCAGAAGACAGATAGGATCGATGCGTAGCCCCATACTCCCTGATCTCCTTGATACTGGATATCCAGTCGATACCATTAATATCGTTAGAATTATTTTGAACATTCTTTCCAACCTCACCTATGCTTTATGACTCCGTTTTCACATACAGCTAACACCATCAGGATTCACCCAAACAACAGGGCCCGTGTGTTTGGAATTAATTCGTACAGCCTCTTTCTTTGTCTTGGTCATCCGTATACACTACCTATACAGATATAACTCTTTTCCACATTCACACCAAAAACTATTACCTAATTAGCGACATTATTACAACAGTTTTAACTATTTCATTCTTCATTCTTTGTCTCTAACCCTTCCCACGTCATTACCGTTAACAACTGGTCACTCGACATAATTATCCACTGTCCTTTTTTGCTAACTATTACTATATAAACTAACAATTTTGTATCAACATGTCTAAACTTCCTTAAATATACTGTATAATCATTCTACGCTTTAGCTACTGCCGTAAACTAATCGATTTGTTGTCACTCTTGGTGTCTTGAAATTGATAAAATGCTTACCAAATAATTATCACTGCTAGACTGGTATTAATTTTTGTTTTGAAAATGTTATATGTTGGTGTTAAGACGTTGGTGAGGAGCTAAATGAGAAGAAACACTTCTACTTGAATTGCTGTTTCCTAAAGTAACCTTCGCCTTTCTGTCAAATACCAACTAGAATGATTATGTACTTAGATAACAGACCTCTTGTTGTTTTAAAGACTGGATGAAAATGAGTTCACTGAGATTCACCATATCAATTTAGTGAAGGGGGTTGAGGTGGAGGGTGGGGGGGGGACTGGAGTGACAAATAAGGAATGCTGTGTTACTATGATGGGGAATATTCAACTGAGGATTGGCAGTGGTTCTTGGTTCATAATGAACTAGTCATAAAGTCAGTCTGTGATACACTTTTCTACTCAACTAAGTGGAAGCAAGTGGTCTGCATAGAAACATGAGGTATCCGGTATGTTAGAAAAAGTCACATCTAAGAAAAATGTCAATAGTGATGACGTTATACCGAATTCAGTGGAAGCCTAGTGCTTAAGTCACCCACTTCACAGAACATGTTTCTTTTATATTTCAAAATTAGAAGATGAAGAAAAATGTGACAGTAGATCACAATGTTCAAGAGGTGACTAAAATATCATCTTGAAGCATCTCAACATTTCGACTTCCTTTGACCGACCGAGTAAAGCTACAATTTTTACAGTGCCAGATGTACAAGGTATGTATGTTTTCTAGAAGATTATGGAAACAAGGATTTGAGGGAAAATTCGATTGAGAAAATATTTTAACATTTTCTCCATCAATAAATTTATTTACAGAAAATCATATAATCTACCTACTAAACTTCTTTAAAGTCGATAAAATCTGTTTGAAAATTCTTACTATTTACATACATGCATTGTTCGTATAATACTTAATCCGCCTCATGAATAACATTGGTAGACAACCATCTTAACAGAGATCATCACATCCAGTTACGATGGAGAATATTGATGAGTAACTCGGATTCTGAAACAGGGTGTTAAGGAAGAACAAATCTTAACTGATTAAATAGCTACTAAAATGCTTTAAGCCAAATTTTCATTTTTGCAATTTCTCTCCATGCTTACAATCTCCTACCTCTTTTTGCTTTTCATTTACTGATAAATGCAGATGTCAAAATAATGAATATCATCTCACTTTTACAGACCGTCATAACTAACTTCGGTTTGGATATTTGACGTCGATTGGTGAAAGCCTTCGGGAAGCCAATTGGCCGATATGTCTTCTCTTCTCTCGATGAAAGCAAAAGTCAGCATAGGTACATGGGATGTCCACACAATGTTTGAACCTAGCAAGGCTGCTCAGATTGAAAAAGAGATGAGGAGATATGGATATGGCATAGAAGTGAAGTAGAATCTGCGAAAGCAGATGCAGTGGAAGTAGACTCTCCAAACTGTTAACTACAGAGTTAATAATCTACTCCAATATTGTCAACAAGAAGACAATCACCAGCACACTCAGTGAGTGGCTATCATCATATCTCAAAAAGGATCAAGGGCTCTCAGGTAGTGGGAACCAATCTCCTCCACGATCATGACAGATCCAGAGCTATGCACCTACAAATAACCCACACCAAGGGAAGAAGGAGGAATTCTATAGACAACTGCAATCAGTAGTGGACAGCATCCCACCCCACCCCACCCTACCCCAGGTGGCGACATCAAAACTCTAATGTCTGACATGAATGCGAAACTGGGAGCAGACAACACAGGAAGAGAACTCATCATGGGTCGAGAGGTGCCCGGTGAAATGAATGAGAATGGAGAATGTTTTGCAGACTTCTGCGCATTTAGTGATTCGGTGAACGTAGGGAAGGCAGAGGTGATGAAGATACCCGACCAACAACAACAAGCGCCAATCATCGCGAACAGCAGAAATCTAAGAGAAATTATCTCTCTCACCTACCTAGACAGGCAGCATCGTTTCAACTACAGGCAGCTCAGGTACAGATGAGCATTTCAATGCCAGAATCGGAAAGATAGCCACGCAGGTCTTCATTAATCTGAAATCAGTGTGGAGATCTACTGCACTGCAGTCAGCATAAACAACAAGGTCCGGATTTTCAACACTCAGGTCAGTGATTCCATTTGATGGTTGAGAGACTTGGCACATTACAAAAAGTATTTCCAACAAACAGCGGACATACACCAACAGCTACCTACGTTCGATACTGAAGATCAGATCAGATGGCGAGAGTAATCAGAATAAGCAAGAAGGAAGTCTCTCTGGCTGGCTGACTGGCGACGAACCAATCAAGAACCTATAGCGCATCAAATATGAAGAAGAAAGTGGAGATGGATTGGACTGGGCATACGCTGAGACCATTCGGGGACATCTCGCGTCAGGTCAGGTTGTGGAGCCCAGACGCGAAACGACGATTTGTGCATTCAAAGGTGACATAGAGGAGATCGCATGAGGAAGAAATGATAGCTTCTGTGCAGACGCAGAGCCAGGTTAAGATGACTACAGAGAAGAGAGTGAAATGGTGACATGCTACTGAAGCCCTATGTTCTACTGGTAACCGAAAAGACGAATAATAAATAAAATGTCAAAATAATTCGTCTGCCTATAAGCACGAGTCAGATGACTAGTAAATTGGAACGGTTGTAAACAGGTGTGATGTATTTAGTAAATAAAGACAACAACAGAAAACCAGTTTGCTCTCCCATATGCTAAACTTCTATGGTTGAAGCTAGAAAAACGGGCTAAAATATTCATGTTATCATTCCGAATTACTTCTGAATGTGTGGACTAATTAATTTATGCTGATTCACATAAATCTCAAGTCTAAACAGTTCTCGTTCATTTAACTTTGTGTTACTTGCGTCTAAATAGGAAACTTTTTACATCCATCCAATTAAATAAGACTTTAGACACATTTTAAATACTACACGCATTGAAATATCCCAACCTTGAACTTTCAAGACCAAATAGTTGGGAATTGCGTGAGCCAGCACATTACGGTGGCTAACGTCATTGGCGAAGCGCTTCGCTTTCATCCCTTTTATGTCATAGATCAACATTCTGGGATAAGCTATCCGGTTTATACCGATGCAGAAGCCAGCGTTATCCCTTCTACGACTGAAAAGCATCTTCGAACAACGTCTCTACAACTTCATGCCACCAACGGTTTGGCCATCATGGCTTACTGTCGAAGATACCTTGACCTCAACCTTGAACCTCATCACTCTTAACTCTGGGTTTTCATTGTTGCTGATGTGACCACCGGCATTATCGGCATGGATCTCCTACAGCACCATTAGCTCCTAGTAGATGCTGGTAAGTATAGGTTGACTGATTCTGCCGCAAGACTCTATCTCTAGTATTGTCACGTAGAAGCCCTATCTCACTCCAGTGTACTCTACGGTGAACACTTCCAGTCCTTACGCGTCTATTACTCAATTGTTGTCCAAGCCCTTCAAGCCAAATTGTGGTGCACCTTGTGTGACTTCCAACGTTTCACATCATATAACGACGACTGGAGCGCCAGTGTTCACTAACCTATGGCGGCTGTCTCCGAAGAAAATTCAGGCCATAATGGCTGGGTTTGAGCACATACTTGAGATGGAAATAATCAGACCATACCACCGCCCATGGTTTTTACCCTTGCATTTGGCATTCAAAAACAGTGGCATGAACTGGAGGTTTTGTCGTGAATACCTATGACTGAACGCTAAAACTTCCAGAGATCCTTACCTAGTCTCCAACATATACGACTTGACTGGATCTCTGAAAGGCTCTTTTATGTGAACTTGACCCGGCAGCTGCCTATCATCAGAGCCCAGCTCATCCTGATGACGCCCTAAAGACCGAAGCTATTATACCTTTTGGTCTCTTTGGGTTTCCTCGTATGTTCTTTGGTCTACGCCCCCTTGTGCTAGCTTTCAAACGCTTCATTCGCGATATCTTGTGTGGACTAGACTTTTCTAATGCTTATATGGACGATGCTCTGATATTCCAGACGAAGATACTCATGGTGGCCTCTTACAACAGGTTGTTAACAAACTAATGAAACATTCGGTAACAGTCGATCTAACCAAAAGCCAGACTGGAAACTTTCTCATCCTGTTGTTTGTATTACAGACAAGCTAATATCAGCTAGGTTTGTCAGACCAAGAATTAATCGTTATGTGTGAAATTGGTCGCGTTCTTGTATACAGCGCCAGCATTCAAAAGTGAACCGATATAATGTGGCACCACTTGGAACTTTTGCTACACCTCATTCAAATTTTACTCACGTTTATCTCGACATCACTGGCTCACCACCACCCTCAAATGGCCAACCGTATCTTCTCACATACGTAGATCATTTCACTAGTTGGCCAGAAGCTATCCGAATACCCTTCTGTGACAGCCAACCGAGGGCAGTAACTTGAATCTGTCACCTTCAAGAAGCTTTCCGGTCTTGTGGAGTGCAAAACCATTCTAACGACTACACTTCATCCATTCTCAGGTAGTCTTGCAGAACGTCTTCATCGTCAACTTGGTTTCATTAATGGTTGCTGACAAAGTGAAACTGACAGATTCCCTGCATTTGTCCTTCTTAGCATTCGCTCCACCCTCAAACTGGGTACACGATGCAATTCGGTAGAAGTGCTTTACAGAGGTGCACTTCTTATGCTAGTTGCTTCGGTAGGTAGTCAGCCAAATGCTTCCGACGTACATGACTATGCCAAAAATATTACCCCCCTATGTGCCCTATTCAACCAGCACCTGCTTATGCGCAATTGAACATGCAACTTCATAACTGCACATTGTTTTTTGTGCATTGTGATGCTGTTCGAAAACCTTTACAGCCACCCTACGATGAGCCCTTCACAGTTATCAGCAAGAAAGTGTTGACCGCTTGAAGGAAGAGTATATCGAAGGCGAACCACTTTCCTCTACATTGACGCGACCAGAAAAACCGTTGCAGGCAGACTCTGAAAATCATGAATCTTCTGGTAAAGCCACTGCTAATAGCAATAATACGAAATTTTCTACACCTATTTACAGGGGTGTACACTGGCCTAAACGTATGCAGATTTTGTTCATCAGGTTCAGTGCAACTTTTAAACTGTTGATATATTTGATGTCACAAATATTTTATTACTGTGCACACAAACACTGCATTTTCATATATATAGCTTTAATTTCAAAATTATGTTCAATACTAACAAAATACTCAGAAACCTAAAACCAAAATGATACGAACCTTTGAAAATCTCAAAAGAAGAAAGGCTTTATTGTCCACTACTTTTAATCTGTATTTACTTTATTTATGGTAAGTGTTTTGTCTTGACGTCTTTACCGTGCTAAGGTTCTGTATTTCTCTAATTTCAAAGCATAGGGAACAAGTAGAAAATTGGATACAATCGGTCACTAACGACGCCACTCGGATGGTTGTGAGGTTCATTTTATGCTGATTTTCTCTTGTACACTCCTCCTCTTGATTAAGGATCAACAGAGAAATGTGTATAAAGGCTTCAGGGGTCTGAGAGTAGGGTAGCGCTTATCCTTGAAGTTCTATTCAGTCACAGGTGTATATAGTTCCAGTAGCGTCAGAGACTCACATATCACTTACTCCACCCCGATATGGAAAGGTGTTACGCGTGTGCACGCAGGTGCTTCCAGGGGTGGAAGGTTGATGATGTTTTTACAACCTTCTATGACTGGGATGGCCTGCAGTGCAGTTTTCTGACACCAAAATGCAACCAAGGTCAAAAAGGGAAAGATCAAATTGGATTGACTAAATGGTAATTAAATAAACTTTTAACTCACCTCCGGATGCCCAAGGTGTTTTAGGTTTCGTATCAACTGCCAGACATCCAAGCAGACTTTAACGAAATTTTTCTCTCCTTTTGTGCTGGCTAATAAGCACATTCTTAAAGTCCCTAGCTCAGCCATATTAGTCAGATAGGCTGAATAAACGTTTTCCTTAAAAATCACCATCTTTATTCCATTTAAATAGATTGCTCTTTCCAACAAATTCCTAAATAACTCAGTGTTTCCGATTTGTGTTGCATTATCCGAACTTACACGTTGGGTAATCTACTGATCAAATGGATAATATAGCAGATCGGGTTTAGTAGAGCTGGTTCAGTGTCACGTAATAACAACACATCCAGTGTCCTACATACTTAGGCAACCAAACTACATTAGTTATCTGAATTGAAGAATGGCATACTGCTTTATTGAGCACTTCCCTCCCATATGCATTGCTGAGAAGTGTGAAAGCAAACAGTATATTTAATCCACAAGACAGCTTCAGGGTAGTTAGGTCCCACATAGTAACTGCAGTTACCTTGTTCACCATTTGATAGATAATTTGTTGCGGGTGATGTTCATGTAGGTTGAAGTTTCACTGAGTTTCTGAATGTCAATCAATGTAACACTATCACAACACCCCTCCAAAATATGTTTAGGATCTCGATACGGATTTTTTATATCTCGCTACAAAATATCACAATCGTTGGCCTGTTAATTTACGAAACCCAATAGAGAGTTGACTAGACTCTGAAACCACAGTTTCACGAGTCAACAAGAATGCTAATTTCAATCCTGCATAGTACTTCCAGATACCTACGATATTCCACGAAATAGCGTTGGCATCATGGATAAGACTGTGGGTTTGCCAGTCATAATGCCTCCTCCAGTTGCCAGAAGTGGTTGCTAGTTGTGCCACTTTTTGTGAAAATAATATGATGTGAAGACGTTGGCGAACTTGTTGCACATCCCATGTAACCTTATTTACACTTCTTGACGAATACCATACATGCCAATGCGACGTTAGTATTGAAACTAATTTTGTTCATATATACAGGGCAGTGAACGACTTAATTAATTACACCTTTTCGAATCCTATGGTGTCCGTCTTTTGGTTTACCTGTTGTTGACGTACGCTCTATTGGCATGTGTCGGTTAGTATAAGGCCGGTAACATTTTGGTCAAACAGAGGTGTCACCTGCTCGCGTTATCCGATTCACGTTGGAACGCGTTTTGAACTGATACCACCGCGCACATACACCACAAAAGTAGTCAACGTCTATTTATGTTAAAGAAATTTTCGAGAATCACCATGTGTCTGAATATTTTAGCCATCATTCCTAGCCTACAAGTTGTCAGGATGTCATAGACTGCCGCGGTTATTTAATTTTTAAATGTTCAAAGACCTCTTGCAAATATTAGCTAGTTCTTTGAGAAACCTGACTGAAATCAAATCAGAATATTAGTCAGGGATTTTTTGCATTGTTACCATGGAAACGAAATCACCTAAAACGATTTGAAGACTCTGTCGTCCTCAAATGCAAAGAAACTGCAGAAGGGATGATTTCATTTTCATCAGATGAGTTTACATTGCATCAGCGGAAAATTCCACTGATTCGATACAAAAATGTGATGTAGTCAGTCTTGAGGACATCTTTATTTCTACATTTTCACAGAAGACATTTTCCTGAGAATTTCTCAGTTTCTTCTTCTACTCGCCAATGACATCAAATTTTGGAGAGTGACGGAAAAAGACGAGGACCACAGAACACTTAAAGACAGTTCATTGCACCTACAGTAATGGAAAGTCGAAATTGCTTGCGCTTAAACCTAGCGAAGCGCAAGTCGGTGCATCATACAACGTCACGAGCAATGACGGCTAGCTATTCATTCAGCAACTGGGCAGTCTCCCATATATGACTTATAAGTAAACTTCTCCCATACCCTAGATACCAACGTACCTTTAAGAGAATAGCTCAAGACTGAAGATGATGGCACTTTTCGAAGCAGGTAACTCTGAGCCCCCACACTTGAAGTACTTCTCGCAGACTTATGAATATGTAGACCTCACTTCAAGCAGTTCAATACAATTATCTCCCCTCTGCTAAAGAGGGGGCAAACGTGCTGACAAGAGCATCAAATTCAGTTCTCAAACTAACCAACAAAGCCTACACCCAATTCTTAAGAGAGCTTGACCTGCCCAGCTAAAGTCATCGATGGAAAAGTGGCTAGCTATTAACAGAATACAAGATAACCGGTTGAATGATCCTCTCCTGTAGAACGGTGTTACCATCCTCAAGGATCACAGTCTTTTGTGAACCTTACCTCAATACCCTTCTGCAAGAGTTGCAATGTAACTTCTTCCTCATTGTGCACGCTGTGGAAAACCCTAATAAGAACTGGTCTTTTTAAATTACTTCTTCAAATGATTGTTGGACAAACACACAAACATCTATGGCTTACCAGCGCATCGCGCTGGTAATAATAACCTATACGACAAAGGTCACAAGAAAACAAACCAGTTTATAGGTATGATCACTTTGGTAGTATGAAGTTATTGTTATGATTAGAAACACACAATACATTATAAGTCGTTATTTAAGGCATATAAAAATAAGTTTATGGAGAGAATGTTGTTGTTCTAAAGATAACAACGAAAAAAAGTAGCTGAACTCCGACATTACTGTGCAGTAGGTTAAAGTAAGCAAGAATTGAAACCAGGAATTATTCAACTATTCCTTGAACCTTCAGACTTCCTTGATAATATGGCGGGTGGTACAGCCGTTACACTGAGTCCCATGCATTCTTTGTGGAGTTTCGATGGCCTAATACGCATTGACAGTGACGATCACTAGGACCCCATAGGAACAAAGAATTGATCAATCTGGCCTGTAAAATGAATAAAAAGAGCTAGCGGCGGGCCAAACTCATAACGAAATCACAAGACACTACTTAGAAGTGCATCGGTCATGATATATGTAGGTCAGTTAGATGTTATGATCACAAAAATTACTTGATGTGGTATTCTAAACCAAGTGTTCAGAGATCAGCGCATGAAGAAGATGGAAATGGAAGTAGTGAGAACGATGCTGAAGATAAAGATATCGAGATCGATTAAACAGAAGAGAGGATTTGGAACTGGCTGCGTGCTTATGTGCAGAAAACCAGCATGCACAAGTGAAATGCAATTACAAAGATGTGAGTAAAACTCATGCTTTTCGTTATGGTGGTAAACTCGCCTACTGTATTCATGAAAAGAGGGATGACCATGGTGTTGTCTGTTGAGTGTGATCATACCACGGCTATAGAGACAACATGGCGGTGTGGAATGAGCTGAAGTAGTAAACATGGGGAAATTACGTCCTCGGCGAAACCCATCTTCGTCTTCTGCCATTTTGCCATCACTTCTGTTTTGTACTCAAAAACTATTATGAGCGCATAGGCCGTTGGTTTCATAAAGAAATCGTCATACCGGAAAGAGTATTTTGAGCGTATCTTTCTACCATCATCCCTGCTGGTCAGCTATCATCACCCTCCCTTCTTTGTATTTTATTTTTGAATATTTTTGTGCTACAGTTTAAAAAATATTTTTCGCCTTACCCTCAGCTGATTAAGACCTTGCATTCATTATTGTACCCACCGTCACTTGGTTTGCATTGCACACCAGAGAACTTTTGTGATCATTTTGCTTCCACATATGCCATAGTCTAGCCAGATTCGTCACACAAAATGACATGTATTACTGCGCCACATAATGATTACAAGCTTTTTACAATAAGAGAGGACAGTGGTGAGTGGAATGTACATTTGAAGTTGGGGATTTGTGGAGTCTAGAGATATTTTAGTTTGGGGGCATAAGTATTCATACCGAGCTACGTCAAGGGAGCAGTAGGGCTGGGATCATTATCCAGCATTGGAGACATTATGACTACCGAAACGCTCAGAATAGCAAGGAATTGAAGAGAAACTACCAACCGTACGATGACTGTGGCGAATATATTTTCGTGTTCTTCATATTCTTCAATTTCCTGACTTCGATGAGCTTCAGTAATTTGGACGTACAAAGTATTTTATCCCATATACATGGAATGGTGCCAACTATGTCGGCAGACAACTTAGATTTGAGTGTTGAGGTTGGACTCCGACTTACTGAGCTCTGGATGTTCGTCGGGCCAGCGAGGAACACGCTCCGTCTACGTAGGGTACACTAAGAATCCCACACACTCCAGTTTCATCGATGTAGTCGTTTCAGGTCGATTGAAACTGGAGTATATTCTTGCAGCACTGGACTTCATGTAGAAGTCTATCATAAATTTCGGCGTTACAAGCTGTGAAAAAAAGAAGATTTACGCTGTTTCAAAGCACACAGGAATGTCTAGGCAACTTTGATGTCTACAATCGCAAGGCATTCGCCAGCACACTTTACTGTACCAACACTAGTTGTCATTTCGTAGTGTGGGACACTATGGAAAGGCTGAGGTTTTACTTCATTCGCCTTTACCACATAGACTGTAGTCGGGTAGTGAGACATCTGCCACTGTAAAATATACCAGAAGTGAGTATGGTGAAGTATCATTGGTTTTTCCTTGTTTTCTGGTTATCAGCAGACCGTAAGCAGCCAAGTGTGGTACGACAGTATTCTAGTAGTGGTCGCCCGCATATCTTATACCGAATCAGCTAGATTTCATTGAGGCTAAAATTTCGGTAAATGAAGCGAATGAGGAAGAGGAATTACCAGTGCCGTGGTGCTGCGTGTTCTGCAATGGAAGTGCCACCGAAGTACCTTACTTCGACGTCGCAAATGCTACTTACCTGTTGGAGTGCCGGTTTTTACAGTCGAAGATTAGTTGGCACACTATTCACTGAAGAGCATAAGGCCAAACTTCTGCGTATCCGATGGCAGCAACTGCGGGTCACACCATGTTTTTGGCTTTTCAGGATCATTTTGTATGGTAGTATTGATGATTAGTTGATTAGGGTGGGAGGTGTCCACTTCTGTCGAGTCATCTGTGAAGAGGAAAATTTTCCCCGATTTAAAGCAGACGTATGCATCACTTATATACGTGACGAAGAGAAAGAATCCCAGGATTAAGCCTCAGGTTAATCCGCTGGTGGCATTTCTAGGAAGGGAAAAAAAAACTTGGCGACTGTGCGGTTCGTCAGAAATGAACCAATCCATTCGCGTAACTTGTCAGCTATTGTAAATGAATTTAGATTATGAAGGAGTGAAGGGTGATGCCCTTCGACAAAAGTCTTGGTGAATTCGAAGCAGACCAAGACAACTGCTTCTCCGTCATTGCCATTGTTAATTAAGTAGTCGAGGAATTCCAAGTGGCAAGATTTCTCAGACGGTTAACTATGCTGAGAGGAGCTGGAAAGTCTTTGTTCCAAAAGATGAAAAAAGATCGTATTTTTCAATAATTTCACCATAATTTATGAAGGGACAGATGTTATATTTGTGCGGGATGTAATGCTTTGGACTTGGTTTGGAATCTTTCCTGGACCACGGGATAATACGACAAGTCTTCCTTTAAATTTGGAACGTACAAGAATTTAAGAACAGGTTCAAGATTTCTGCCACTTTAAGTGGAAGTGCCAAGTATCGCTGCTGCTGTCCTACTGAGATAAAGCTTTAGCGGGTTTATTTCATCGCATACGTTATTCAGAATAAACTCATCTTCTCAATTCTATGTGGATCAGTCACGGAGTGTTGCAAGGCTGAAGTTACAATCAGTGAGGCAAAGGCTAAACGTTCTAGATGGTAGTTTACACATCTTTATGGGGTGTTTAACATCCTTCTTCCTTATTTCCGACACATTCAGCATGTTGGATCTATTACAGAGCCTACTCTGAACGGAAGTGACGAGAAGGCCAGTTTTGTTCGCATGCTTTAGAACTTAACTCTCAGAAAAAGTTTCACATTCTTTTCTGTTAGCTTCCAGGTCGCTGGATGCTTCATGAATACTGAGAACGGCAGAGAAGTCGTAGGCTGCGGAGAAAGTTTTTCTCAGTGTCCTTATGTTTTGCCCGAATGTGATAGAAATACATCCTTTGATGGTTGTGCATGGCCATTGTGTTTTCTTTGTGGCTGCAAAATCGAGACAAAGTCTGAAGTGAGAAGGAAGTTTTTGCAAGTGAGTTGTCTGGATCGTCGGATGGAAAGAATCTACCCCAGTCTAGACAATATACCAAGTATTGTGAGTATGGCCAGTTTACATTGACAAAACTTCTGGTGATGAGTGTTGTAGGCCTCATTAATATAGGTGTGAACCTAAATGGCGCCAAACGTCGACGGGCTACATGCTACTTTCCGGAAATTCGTAGCTGGTATGTATGATGAAATGTGGTGCATTGTTTTAAAATGCTAGATCAAGATTATTATTTCTCCTAGTATGGCTATTTACAACTTGAATCCATTCATTGCTTTCTAAGGTCCGAAAAAGTGGTCTGAAACGAGAGGGCGGTTGAAGTGATTCCTATGCGGCGTCCGTCATGGTAAAATCAGCACTCGATTCTGTGTGGGTGGGTAGGTATGACAGCAACTCGAATGATTCGTTTTCATGTTCGTCAAAGACAGACCAAGCTTACGGTGACCTACAAAGGCAATGAACTGTAATTTTTTAATGTAGGCAAGTGATAATATTTACGAATACTGTATCATCTGAAGGGGTCGCAACCCAACGGAAAACACTCAGAGGTGAAGAACCATGGCGAACATAGGAAATACAACCTCCACTCTTGCAAGTATTGCTGTCAATACCAAACAAATTGTGGCTGTCTAAAGTGAGAATAAGGTTGAGATATCTGACATATATCAAGTCTCAGAGATTAGAGTCCAGCAAGGTTTTATCAAGCAAGCTAAAAACCTCAGATAATTTAGCTCATTGCAAATAGAACGTGAGCTGAACAAGAGAATTCTGATGGATCAATGTAAAAGGTTGGATCATTTACAAGGTTGGACAAAAGTACATTCATATAATCTTCATTTAAGTCTACGAGGTGTGGGTTTGGAGGTATCGGGATATGGGGAAGTTTTGAAGGGCTGTATGCCGGACTACCACATGCTGCTTCAAACGACTATCTATCATTTGTTGGCTTGCGTATGGGAGGGTATCACCAAAGTGTTTCTGGCACCCAACCGGTACCGTCGACCATAGCTGAAAGAAGTCGACTGCCGTATGTCATCACCTGTGTGGCCAAAGGTGCAATCATTTAATGAAACCCGCATGTGACGTACTTTCTGGGGGATTCCAGGGAGTAGCTTCCTCAAAGATCTCCGGATAGGTGTTACTTACTCTAACCTTTATGTCGCAACGGGGGTAAGCACATAGCCCTTTTCTCTGAACATTCACAGGGGTATTTACAGGTTTTGTAAATTCGGACCGTGAAGCAAAATACTTTGAAAGTGAAGTGCGGCTATATTCTTAGGTAGGCTGATATCACTCAGTCGGATGGGACGAGAAAAACTCACTGTCGTTTCTGGAAACTATTCCCCAGTATGGCCGGCTTCAGCTCCTGTTTGTGTTGGTACACTTTGCTTGTACCCTCCAGACTGAGGGCCTTAGCTATACTTTGGCTGGCAGAGATCCCGTCGCAGCGTGATACTAGACGAGAAGTTTTTGCACTTTCCTTTGTGTGTGGATAAGCCAACTAGAGACAGATTCATAGGTATAGACGGCTCAGGGCTACTGGTATTTTTCGTTCTGGTTAGGCAATGCTATTTTTTAATGGGGCGGTTAGATCTCCTTGAGGTTTTGCCTATCGATTTGTTATCTTTGACAGTCCTAAGGGATAACAAATAATAATAAATAATAAATATTTTATTCTCATATTAATTTGACATGAGAGAAGCCAGTTTACAGGCATCATCACATTGACACATGTTGGAAAATTTACGAGATTTCACGGGATCTAAATGGTACGGAAGGGAGGTCATTATATTAGGTTAAAAACTAAAAGATTACACAATTCATGAATTAGACAAGAGAATACAACTTTTCAGCGAATAAAGAGTGTTAAGGTCTGGATCGTCTTCAGTCATACTCCCGTTTTTCACCGTTAGTGGCACCCAGGTTTCGCTAAATTCTAAGTTTCCGTTACAAGCAGTCGACTTGTTTGATTCGTCTTCGCGATGCCCCGTTACTATACATAAACGTCCATTTTACCTTAAATTTTTATGCTTATAGTTTCAGGCACCAGAAGAACCCACGCTGATGATATTGAGAACCTGTAGGTTTCCACACAATCACGTAATCCAAGTGAATATCTATTCAAGTGTTATCATTCACAGAGATATAGATTTATGCCACTAGAATTAGATATTGTTGTGCAAAAGAATAACCATCTGAAAAATCTGCGGACCAATGGCACTGAGTTTTCCAATCCGTTCACGTCAAGGCATGCAGCATTGTCAAGGGCGTATATTCACTGTTAGACGAAATACTAGAGAAGTCTGCTGCGTATCATTATTGTGAATATGCTCACTTTAAGGTTGATAGGTGAGCTGGGCTCCCGGATTTTACTGTCAGTACAGATTTTCGATGCCATTACGACCGTCCAGAAATTTCAGTAATCCACCAATCACTAGTCATTTGTACTTGTAATAAACTCACGAATACGCGGCCAAGGAATAACACAATAACCTAGCGAGACGGAATAGTATATTTGGCAGGTCCTGCGGAAATACAGGTACATTATAACTAGCTGGCTACAGGAACGATTACGAATGGCCCAGCGTAACACGACACCTTGCAGAATGGTGTGAATGCCTGGCCTTGTGCTCTCAGCCTAGAAAGTCCCATTGAACTACGAATGTCAGTACCAGTGTTGAATCTTGTCAAACCCTAGGCTATTGATTCTGAAGGGGTATGTGACGCTACAATACCGGTATCAAGACCTACACGTGAGAGCTCAGAAACTTTTAGTTTCCTTTGTTATTGGTATTGACTTGAAAGGAATTTGGATCCGAATGGTAATGTGAATTGTTTGTTTCCCTCCTAATTGGAATAGCGACAAACCCGAAAACCCTCACCTGAAACGCCCCACTTACAGTACCAAGCACCGGCGACACTAATTTAGCTGTATGAAATCTGCAGCCACACGGTCGTTAACGTGCCTCTTAATTAAAAAGCTCGACAAAATTAGCTCTTTGAACCCGTCAATCTGTCTCATGCCGGTTGGTCTTTCTTGTCTCAACAGCTCACCTGCTGTAACCTTTAACTGTCTTCGGGATTCACTCTCCAGAAAACATTTTTGCTGGCTTTATATGCACATATAGGGGGACATACGGTTCAGCTGGATGGGCAAGTCCAGAAGGTAAGTTAGCAGGCACCTGATGGTAAGCTTATATGAGATTTCGCTTCCTACGTTTTGCCTTCATTCTATTTTTAAAACCTTTGAATTCTCAACCACCACCAACGAAATCCTTTTTGATTTTTCATGTCCGTTAGAGTTGTTCGACGTGGATAAATACATCTCCGGTAATTAAGGAAAATACCCCGTTTCAAAACACCTCAGACTAAATCCACGGTCAACGAGAGGTAAACAAATAACCATTTTATTGCCAGGTTATGAATCTAACATGGAAGAAGTAGGTCTACGGGCATAAACAATTTGGTTACCACAGAGAAAGCAAAAATATTTGAGTGGCGTTCAGTGGTACAGCGGAACACCACGCAAGGCAGACTGGGAGGAGGAAAGTTCTAGTATTTTTGGAGTCACTCCAATTATATGTACCAATAGTAACAATAATAATATGTTTTGAACAGTGGGTCATGTAAACAAATACCATATTGCAGGCAATATCCAAACGTTATTTCCTTATTGCAGATGTAAAAGTTTAGAACGAAACAAATCATCGTACCATACAAAGTCTGCAGCAAACAATTGTTTAGGTGTTGCCGGTCACCAATATTAGACAAAAGCGATAACGTTAGACAGCAGTGGTGAAATTTAGTGACGATTTAATCTCTCAGGTTGAGAAGTATCCTGTCAATAGTGAGTCGTGTAACCTAAGAGTGTATTGCATATCGAACGTTGAGAACAAATGAATCCGGAGATTGTCTGTATTCAATAACTTTGTGCTGTCCACAGATGGCAAGCGAAACTGGAATGGACGGCGGACACAAATTCGGGTCTGGTATTGTATGGTATTATGCAGAGTGTAGCAACTGTTTGGGTCAGTAATGTACTTATCTACTGTCACCGTTCAGTATCCAGATGAAATCGTTCTGTGGCAGGACAGTCATTTGACAGTTTTGGAATTCCGTGTACAACCCGCGTGGTGTTTCTCCTTGCATTCGTAACTGAGACTAGTCTCTTATACTTTGCTATTGAACATGGCCCGTTAGGTTTGGTGCAGATTCCGCAAGTAACAGTGGTGTCCAGCCAGCTTGGGAGAAGGAGGACTTCCTGAGTATATTCATGGCATTCATAAAAACCCTCGGGTGGGCTGACTTCCCTCAGGATGCCTGGCTACCCCGAGAATGTCAACATAGCTTCATGTGAAGTTCAGTGCACAAGTTTCTGGCTGTATTCTCATGGCACCCGAATTCATACCGCTTCCTGCAAGCCAACATTTAGTCACTTGACATTTCCACGTTAAACAGGGAGACTGAGCCGGTTCTTCCTCTACTTGCACCCCCAAAGATAATGCCACCCAGTTTTCATAAGGTTTGGTGTGGACTTTCTCAAGTTGTCGCTTGGCCGCTGTGTCGCTGGCGCTCCAGCTTACTTTATCATGGGTCGAGCAGCAAATTTCCCTATGGGTCTGTGGTTCCTTAAAGCTAAAACGGGAGATACGAAGGTGCGGAAATGTGCAGGCCCTATATTCGTCAGTTTGTGCCTCCCTTTAACATTTTCTCTAATTCATTGGGAGAGGCAGATAGCTGCTATGAAGTTAAGAGCGACCTAAAGAGGTCGTCGAATGAAGTGCTGGCAGATTTTTACATCCCTAGCAGGTGAACTGGGACCAATTCCCCCACTGATTTTTCATAAACTTATAGCACTGTTGGGGCATTTTGCTGCCTTAGTAGTAATGCACTCATCGTTGACATAAAGTGCATTGTAGTTTCTCATCCACGAATGTTACGACATTAACACAGACAATGCGGTCACCAGGGGTTAAAGCATCACTTGCCCTGGTGGAGCAGTACCGCAGTCCGAGATAAACTATTTGCGATTAATATTTTATTCTTGAGCTTCTCTTCGTGGGCTTTGTCGCAGGCTCACGCCTAGGACTGTCTGAGGGATACCGGTGCCACTTGTAGCCATGCGTGGTATCATCAAGCGTACCTCAGAAACAAGGAGTAATGCTTCTTTAAATAATCAACGTTTTACTTTACAGGCAATGCGGTAAAGTTGAATCGATGCACTTCTCTTTCATTTGGTTCTTGATCATATTATTTGCGAATTTCCTGTCGTGTCTGACTACTGTCCCCATATACTTACCGTGGTATCTCAGCCCATCCCATTTCTTGGCTTGCGGCCCTTCTGCTCACCTCTCATACTGTCATCAACTACGGAAGTTTGCTGTTTTCCATTCAACTTCAAGTTTCTATTTGAAAGTTCTTTTGAGCGGGAAGGTCTAAGCTAAGCGTTCTGCTTTTGTGGGCGAAAGCGAATACTTGGTCATTCCAGAACTCTTTTCTTTGGCGGAAGGATCGTTACTCCGTTAACCTCAGATCTCGATGGACCGGTATGCCCTGCACCCTTCGTCAGAACTGAAGACGTCATGTTAGTCATAAGTAACAGTATTAACGACCACAGGAAGGAAATAGATAAGGTTACAGCCATGATAGAAGGGATCCGGAGAATAGCTGAGGTTTTCAATCCATCGGAATGTCTTCTTGGAAAGCGTGAGGACTCAGACTTAGACAATGCGGAGAAGGCAGAAAAATAAGTGAACTGTTCGGCAACGAAGTTGGTGAGGAAGCTATCATGAACTCAGTAGGCCATCGTGTATAAAACACCTGATACCCCACCCTTAGATGTGGTTAAAACAAAATTAATAAACCCGTGTAGTAGTACAGGAATACCGTATGACTGTAAGCGTCTCCGCAAAAAGTCAACACATGATTTTCCAGCTCACTACTTTATTCGACGCCAAAAGATTCAATAAACCTCCAGGGTACATCAGGTTACGTAGCAACCTTAAAAAAATTGCGGTCGCACAAGGCAAGACAGCGTGCTGTCGCGTAAAACAAGCAAGAAGTGATCCAATAGGTTCATTGCCTGTAAACACTGGGGCTGCTGTGCACACAAACAGACCGTCAGAGAATGGTGACACGATCAGTAATTCCGTTGAATGTACCTCCATCTCAGTACAATGGCCTCACTCGAAGCTAGCAACAGGTGAACCAAATTCTCCAGTTGCTCGCAGAAAAAAACCATTGATAACGCCCGCTCTAATGTGGCCGTAAACAGAAACCACGGGGTGACGTAAAACTTAGAGGAGCAGGCGAAACCTGGCTATCCAAAGCCAAGGCGTTCTTGAAGAAAGACAATTCCTGGAGCGTGTTTTCTAATGACGGAGAGGAGTGCTTTATTTCTAAGACACTGCACACGAACAAACTCATGAGACAGGCTTTCCGTCAGGCCCCCTCTTTCAGAAATGAATACCACGACAACTCGAGGGTGCATCGCACGAGACACTCCTTCAACCCACTTTTCTTTATTCACAGGGGTCATGACGTAATGTCGAGTAGCGCATCGAACAGCCAAATGCTGTGCATATCACAAAACCTGATCTCTTTTCAGCTGTGCCTGCCAACAATCCTGGTCAATATCTTGGAAACAGATGCATACTCTCCGCCAGAAACCTCCCAACCTATAAACCCCACCAAAACATTTTCGGATCCCGCACAAGATTTTCAGCCCGTGGTGCTTAGGTTCGATCGAGCCTTCGACAATGCACAACAAGAACCAAGTTCATTGGCTTATACAGCTATGAACCATGCCTTACGGTCAACAGTAAAGAGGAAGTGCACGTTACCAACCTAAAAGTATCATGAAAACCCAGGTAGTCACATACTTGTGAGAGATAGAAACTTACCAGCAGCACCACCACACTCCACTGTTCAGTCTTGTCACATCCGAAGCACAAGCGGTACATCTTCCAGTGAACTAAACGCAGTAAACCCTTTCGCTCACCGAGGCTTATGAAACGTAGTAAGTTACTTTACAATCAGCAGTAGCCGTTTCACACTTTTACCTGCTAATGCCTGCTCGTTGCTTAGGAAAACATCCGATCTGAAAACAATAGTCTTACCGACTGAACCCACAGCATCGCTGGTTCCTGAATCGTGGTGTACTGCCTCAATCCCAGATGTGGACCCGTGTATAGATGGTTGGGCTGGTAACCGCAATAATCGTGACTACAAGCGTGGTGGAGGCCGTTTGATCCATGTGTGCAGCCTTGTTACCTCAAATAAGATTGAAGACGCTATCTTTAATGACCCAACGGACTCACTTTGGGTCAATATAAGTGGTACTGACTGCAAAATCCTCAAAGGCTGTGTAAACAGCGCCATGTTCAACTAGAGAAAACGAAGTGACAGCTAGATCATTTACCGACTCTGGATCACTCACTGTTGACTTCAAACCGACCGCGGGTGGCTTTAACCTCTCTGAAGTTAACTGGAAGGCCGGCTGAGGCCCAGAACGCTTCAGTGAAATACCTACTACCACAGATATATGTGGCCGGAAGCAGCCAATGCGTGGCGATAGTATACTGGACCCAGTCTTTTGCTGGGACATCATCCCTGTCACCATCTACATCAGTAGCAAATTATCTAACAGTGACCATGGGGCGCTGTTCTGTTGCTTACGAATTCCTCATCCAAATGAGGGAAACAAGGAATCTTCAAACTGTAGCTGGCATCAAACCTACAAGAATATAGAATGGGAAGTACTCATCAAGCGCCCTCCATGGGATGACTACTTTACTACAGCCCCATAAGCAGGCACTCTCACTTCTCCATAGAAATGAAGAGTTATGTCAAGATACTATGACTCCTGTGAAAGCAGCTAAAATGTATGGGGAGCTATATTCATCTATCCCAAAAATATTTCGCAGAAAACTTAAGAAATTATCATCACAATATCACTAGTCAAAGACTTCATGTCACCGCACTCAATTTATGGGGTTTATAAATCTACTGAGACACTACATGTGGGACATGCAGTAAACGAAGAGATCACTTCCCTCAAAAGTGGTTCTAGAGCACACAGACTGACATCCCCTCCGTACGAACGTTTGCAGGCATTAAGGGATGTAGCCCACTTACTACACAGCCGAATGGTATACAGCGGTCTCCTTAAGATTAGTGAATAGTTTAGGGAATGTGGGGATTATCCCAGCCAGTGGAAAACCAGCTTCTTATTTCGTCACAATATGTCCACTGACAAAGCGAAGGACAGTAACTACAGATCTATCAGCATAAAGCCAGTCGTCTCTGGAATCACAAAAAAGTGACTAAGAGCTGCATCTCTGATTACCTGCCTGGAGAAAGCCGCGTTACAAAGTCTCAGGACAGTTTCATTAAAAACGGGTCTCGCCATTTCGATTTCTTCAGCCTTGTCACTAGTGGCCATGAGGCACGTAAAATCGTCATTGTTCTATACTTCGACTCACCAAAGGCATTTGTCATGGTATCATATAGTATACTCTTTGACAGGCTTAAATCGATTGGCATTCATGGCCCTTTACTTTGTTGGCCAAGATTTTTTCTCAGTGATCGTAGTCAGATCGTTAAGCTAAACTCTATGCAGTCCAAATCTGAGCTCATAACTATTAAATTAACGCGGGGTAGTGTCATTGGACACTTGTCGTTCGTAACTTATGTTAATAGTGTGTGCAAGTGCTTCACTGCAGGGGAACCATTCTTATACGCTGATGATTCAAAGGTTGCATACTCATGCCATACTCATAAACTAAGCAATACGCCATCTGCTGCTCAACAAGAATTGGGCGAAGTTGCTAAGTGGTGCGACGAGTCTCATCTCAAGTCCAGCATTGATAAATGTGGTTGACTCAGCATTGACAATAATAACCCAGACGTGCCTCTCGAAGTATGTGGACAAAAGCTAACTAGACGCCTTTTGGTGCTAGATCTTGGTGTAAGATATTCTAGTGACCTAACATTCTCTGAACGAACGGCCTGTACCACATCTAGGTCACGTAGACCTCTTCAATGCATCGTCGGTAACCATGTAGTACTGAATCAAGGAGTGTACATCCGTCCAGTTCCAGAATACTATCCGTTTATTCTAAGTAGCCTTCATTTAGGCGACAAGCGAAAAATTGAAAGGGTCTAACTCCACTTTACATCAAGTGCACCAAGAGCTGGCTGAAGCCTGAACTACACCTCCGGGCGAAACATTCCATGACTGGAGCCTCTCTGGGGGAGACGACTTAGAATGAATCTTGTATTTTGCTATAAATTACTTCCTAGGCAAATGCGCCTATGCCACCCAGAGATTGAAATAATTGTCACATCTGCTCACTGTTTGCGTAATCACAGACTGTTAGCCAAAACTGAGTGTTGTAAGACCGATCTGCGAGGTACTGTCTTCTTCAAAAAGTTCTCTCACATCTGAAACAGGCTTCCTGAGATAATACATACGGCAGGTTCATTATCTTTCTTTTACTCCTTAATTAATAGGCTCTTTAAAGACGTAGGGTCCATCACTTGCCCAGGCACTATCTATACGTTCAGGGGTAATGGAAACATACTAGGACCTCTGAAAGTGTAAGGCAAGACCACCACGAGTCTCAGTTACCTTTTACCTCAATGGACCCACAAAGGGTGTTTCATTACTAGTTCACCCGGTTGGATTGTGCAGTACTTATGTGGTAAGTATTCCATTTAAGTTTACTGACAAAAACCCCTTATCTAATAACCCGCATGAACTTGGCGTAAGAAAAACAAGAGGGTTATTATTACATGCATAAATTAAAGTTTACATGATTAAGAGTGGACAGGAAGCGTAGTGTGATACGATTTGCAACAATGAACTCTGTGGCTACTCTGATGTAACCTCCATGTCTCTCGAATTAACACTTATTCATTCTGAACTATGAAAAATAAACCTTTCACTCCTCACTACAAGTAAACAAGTTTAGTCTGTCATCAATAGGACTCACATTTCTGACTTTTGTCTCACCCTGGTTATATTTTGTAGACCGACCACCCATATACCTCCAGTACCTACAATACCAAAAGGAGCGTACAGTGGTCATGGTCTTCAGCAAGAGACGTTACGGTTAGCGAGATAAGAAGAGGTTTCTCCGAAAGAAATTTTATGATAGCATATGTTACAAGAGTATTTGGTGACATCTCTTGAGATAATTCAAAATATCAAGACAGCTTGACAACACGGGATGGCAGTTCTGATGGTGGGAACTTATGGAAACCACTCTTATCTGTGAGAGGCCCAGGAGTGGTTGAGGCCTTTGGATATGCAGAGACGCAGCACAATAAAGACTATGAATAACGTCGGGTACCTGATGACCAGTGCAACAATCTCTTACCTCCTCCATGTCAGCCGCATTACAATGGTTAGCAAAGATAGTAGAGGCTAAGGGGAGAAGCGAAGACAGCACACGGCACGGGTAAGGCGGTGATGGACTAAGATAATGCGGAAATGCTTAGCGTGAGATGGCAGATCTGATGGTGGAAACTTATGGAAACTACCTTACCTGAGGTCAATATACCACTTTACCCTCCCTCCGTGTGATTATGGCAGCGATCTTTCCCTAACGCTGTAATTGCATATCAAGGCTCTTTCTGGTACACAAAGGCAAAACAAAGCCACCATCTTCAGGCATTCGCAATACGGCTTAAGCTAGGATGCGAGAAATGAACTACATAAAACTTCAAGTTATTCTACAGGTGGAATATAGAACCATATGACCCCTTATTCTTCGTGTCTTCTTCAATTACCCTAGTCTTTACTACTGCTCCCCCAAAATCTAGAACAACTAACTTCACTTCTCATGCCTCTATGTTTCTCTTCGTCAACCAATACGCAGATTATGATGGTGGACCATGCCAACACACTGGGTACTGAGAAACATTTTGAACTTCTATTCAGCACGTGAGAACCTTAATCTTTTACCACCCATAAATGCTAAACCTCCGGCAGCTAGAAAATTCGTTCCCGACTACAACCTCTAGTAAATACATAGCTGCACTTGGAACAGCAACTAGAAATGTTGGTGTACGATACCATTTGCATTCAAACATGCTAGTTCTTTCAGTCCTGACAACCGCTTACCTGAAAACGAAGCTAATCCGGAGTGATGTCGTATGACGAGCCGACGTTGAAGTCATTGAATCTTGTGATGGTGAAACCTCTTATATTCTCTACCATATTATGATAACAGCAGCTGAACAGAATTGCCTCCCTGGGTATACCTTTTCAAATGACTGTTTAAAACACTATTGACCTAAACAGTTGCTACACTCTGCATAATACCATACAATACCAGACCCGAATTTGTGTCCGCCGTCCATTCCAGTTTCGCTTGCCATCTGTGGACAGCACAAAGTTATTGAATACAGACAATCTCCGGATTCATTTGTTCTCAACGTTCGATATGCAATATACTCTTAGGTTACACGACTCACTATTGACAGGATACTTCTCAACCTGAGAGATTAAATCGTCACTAAATTTCACCACTGCTGTCTAACGTTATCGCTTTTGTCTAATATTGGTGACCGGCAACACCTAAACAATTGTTTGCTGCAGACTTTGTATGGTACGATGATTTGTTTCGTTCTAAACTTTTACATCTGCAATAAGGAAAAAACGTTTAGATACTGCGTGTAAAATGCATGCGTCGGCATAATTTATTATGCGTAATGTATTATTTTTAGTATTGAGTTGGCCTCGGTAATTTGCGGGTGAGCAGCATTAGTTGGACGCCAAGGCCGTGACATCCAGCATCAGTCCCGATACCTAGACAACTCGCTGTGCAGTGTGACTCGCACTCTTTAGGTACGGAAGGTTTGCAAGCGTATGAAAGGTAGGCCATCCTATTGAGGGGAGACAGAGCTGTTTGGGAGTGAGCCAAGATTCAACAGTCGAAAAATAACCAGCAATGGCAAAGACATCTTGAATAATGATTCTCGCATGTACGCATATTGATAAGCCAAGCGACTAAACTCCTTTGATCATTACCAAACACGAAATGAAGTTGAAACTGCACAAAACTCAGCGAGACCGGTTTCTTGGAGGCTAACGGTCCAAGCCGACAGCCACCTACCTCAGCGCTTCGCAGGCAGAAGGGCGCAATCTCGTTGTTCCTATAACGAAGTGAGCATCAGTTTTACTGACGGATACTTGTAGTCTCCTGCTGTCATGTTGGATGGAATCACCCGACCCCTGTCGACGGATGGTGTTCTATGCAGATGCCCGCGTACTGCCTGAAAATTCACCACGCAGTAGTTAACTTGGCCGCTCCTGGCGTGATTTGTGACGCGCATTTAATCCCGCCCAAGCCTCATTGGTTAGATATATCTGCGCCTCGGCGAGTGATGATATTTCCACTGAAACTCACCCACATTATTAAGAACTTTAAACTTAAACCCGTCACCACCTAGGGAACCGAGATACGACAGTCAGCTTCAGTGTATCAGGCATCTGTTGTTTCTTATAGAAGCTTGTAACTTTATCCGTGTTGCGGTGAAAGGAATGGCTCACATTTCGTGTGCACTTGGCTTCCTATTCAAATGCCTGCATACTGCAGTATTGGAGGACTACGCGGGTAGATAGTGGAAGTGGGAACCCTCCACGAACGACTACAACTGAACTGGTGGCTGTAGCAGGATCCTAGCTCCTAGAGGACATTTCTGACAAAGAGATCGGCTAGGAGAAAATAGAGATCTTCCGCAGGATTACATGGCTCAAAGATAGGGGAAGTGACTCTCCATGTAAGCTTAAACACTAATGCAAGAGTGGTAGGTGATGTCGCTTTTACTTAACTTTCCTGCTAGTTGTGGTGCTACCTCACCCTCCGATGCATTAAAGGCCTGTTAGGGGTTGTATATAGGTCCCCTTTCAGCACCGATGGCGCATCCTCAGCGGAGTTGATTTCCAGGCAAGTCCTCTGGTTGTGCTGGCGTGAAACCGGCGGTCCCCAAGAACTTACTCGAGGAGCCAGCAAGCCAGTCTGCGACTTCATCAAACGCTTGCTGAAGTTAAACAGATAGCTAATGTAATGCATTGAGGGGTATTTTTTTAGCAAGCTAAAGATGTTCCATTTTTCCTTTTACGTCGCATCCTGATGGTGTCTTATGGGTGGTACGGTGCTGGTGCTTCTCGCCACCAAACGACAGAGTTGTGTGATGGAATTTATCGGTGGTCATGTTACTAGTGTGGTTTAACCGGGTGTAATGAACTTCGTTAACGTACCTACTGCTGGTAAAAGGCCTAGTATACGTATTTTTCCCAATTCCAGGGGGATTCTTGGCGTTTTTTTGGCTCGGTTTATGGTTTCCGCGTGTGCTTTTACGAAATATGTTCCTTGAATGCACCAGCTCGTTGTTACATACCTCATAGCCGATATTTTGGGTCGCAGACTGCGTACCTTAGGCTTCCACCAGACCTCAGTAGGATGTCCGAGACCCCTCATAAAGTGCAAAGTTTTATTTCGAGGCTTTCTGTTGACAGATCTAAGTCTGCAGCGTGAAGTTTTTAGCTTAGACCACACACTTCACAGTCAACGGTCAGGTCTTCCGCTGATGCAGCCCTCTGTATGACTGACTTTGCGGGGCTTGGCGTGGCAAAAATTTAGGCTTGGTTATGGTTGAAGAGCTGTTTGATGTTTCAGTACACTCTACTTCCTTTGGGGCTTTTTGACCAACCAGCTTGTTAGCTTCGTTACGAGCCTGCTTTTCCATCACTGTTTTGTTGGGAACCACCTTTACTCCTCTAAAGTTTGTGTTGTTAGAATAGACGGGTTCAGCTTTAATGAATTCTTCTGCTCCTATGTTTTAAACCAAAAGCGCGCGGTTTGGCAGCTGCCCTGCTGGCTCACTTTTAGTCTGAAACAGCTTGCATGGGCATCATGCATATTTGTGATTTCAAGCAACACTTCTCGAACTGTATTTAACTTTGTAGCGTGAGGGACACTGTATGCTGTTGCTTTAGGACCTGGTGCAATTCTTCTGCTTACTTCGGTGGTGAAGGTTACCAAGTGACCCACCTTGTTCACTGCTTGAATATCAACCTGAATAATCGGTTTTCGACAGGACAAGACTATCAGTGGCAAGAAGTTACTAATCTAGGTTTCAGTTGCATCCAACTGGGGTGATGCTTCGGGTGTCTTTGTCAAACTTTCTTGAAGCACACCTCTCTTTCGTCTGTTGTCTTTCAGTCCGTACATGTCTTTCCTTGGTTCCTCCGAAGAGGATTTTCGAATTTCTGTTTATGTTGGGTTGCCGATGTCAGACCCGATGAATGAAGTTTAATCAGTCGTACATAAGGCGTGGCGCTTCCGTCATGTTTGATATCTGTTACAAAATCTGATGTCATGGTTCTGTCAAATATTGAAGCCTCAGAGCCATTTTACTTACCGTTAGCGACACCTTATTTAGCTGACAATAACCTGGCCACAAACTGGAATATTATCTGATCCACTCATACTGCTGTAAGATAAATCTGCTGCTGGTGTTACCGAAATTTGGTTATTTTCCACTCTGACTTACAGATAACCGTGTCTGTGAATTTTTCGTCCACTACCCACATCTATTTTGGCAAGCGTAGTATAGAAAGTTGTCCAAAAATCAGACCAGTCCACCGACGGCGTAAATAGGAAAGTAACAAAACGGTTGTGGAACAAAATTAAAATGCAAAGCAGCTTCAAAGCTACAGTGGTTGATCTGGTATACGGTAAACAGTTATCATGGGAAGGATCTCTCCCTTGTCTTGGCCAAAACAAGGCTAACCACGTGGGATGAAACAAAACCTACCGGAAGCACTGTGATCCTGGTGGTGGAGCTTTTTGTCGATTGCTCAACCCTAGGAATAAGTGAGCGAGATCGCTAAGAGGGCTACTCTAACAAAGTCCCCGTAGTTTCCACGTCAAAGAAGCAAACCACATGGCTGGGACGAGGCAGTCAACACACCCTGAAAGTCGAGAGGAAAATGTAGCAAAAATGAGGGGTCTTCAGAAGAGATTCAGATCACAGTGCATGCATCGCTCTAGGGAACTGATCGCACATCAGAATGGGGGATAAATAGTCTCTACAGACAAACCTTGAACAAAAGTTCGGAGTAAACCCCTAACACGCATATTGATTCATAGCGGAGAAAAAATTAACCGGCCAGCGAACTCGCTCTTTAAGAGGCAGGAACCGAAGAACCTCTCTGGACAGGTGACTACACTACTTTCGACACACGACTAGACACGCTGCCATGAAGCCGAAATTGCCAAATGCCTGAGCAACCTTTAGCACTACCTAACGCAAAGGAGCTGCATGAGATAGGGGAACCTCTGCCACGATTCTCGAAGAACTATCAGAGTTTTCTACAGAAAGTTATCGGGATGCAAGGACGCTTTGACGTTTGTCCCGAGACAGTTTACGAATCCACTATACAGCCAGCTCAGTAATCTCCAGCTACTCCTTAGGAAAACACATATTTCCACGGAAATGGAATTGTGTTATTCTGCCTCCCATCTGCAGAGAGGGAGATGAACAGAATCCGATATACTGTCAGCCAGTAGCGGTTTTATCTGTGTGGTCGGGAGTATTGGAAGAGCGGGTAGACGACCACGACAAAGAGCACTTGGACAAGAAAGGGGCACCAAGTGATGCCAAACACGGCTTCCGAAGAATTTTGGTCCCTCGCCTCTAACCTTATAGCAGCCAGTGATAGCTGAATGGCACACTAGAATCCGCAAGTTCCCGCCCATATTATTTTTTGGTTTCGTCAAGGCCTTTCTAAGGCACCAAGGTCGGGTTTCAACGCTCAGTTGTACTCCTGGCAACAAGACTATCTGGACAACAGAGAATTCTGCATGAACGCTAACAATATTTGATCGGCTTGGAGGGTTTACTCATCAAATGTATCAAGAGGAATGATTCCCGTCTTGCTGTCGTTCCTTCTCTTTGTGAGTGACAGTACACTGCGTCCCAGCTCCCCGGTTCTACTTTACGCAGTCCATTTTGAGCCATGGAGATCTGTGAAATCTCAGACAGAATAGATCGCACAACAAAGGGATCTCGGATTGTTTGCACACTGGGTGAACATCGACGCAGTAGGGTTTAACCTGAGTAAATGCTTAATCATGTTTCTCCTCACTCTGGGCCTGGAAGAAGCATCCTACCCTCTTCGTGGCACGTGACTTTTCCACGCCACCGCCACCACCACCACGGAGAAAGCCCTGGAACCGATACCGGTTGACAAGCTGGACACCGGCTCTAATTACTCAGAAGATACCTCCAGAGCCTACGCAGCACCTCATTTCATGGGCGGAAAACTATGTACCCTCGATCCAGAACTCTTCCTGGTGCTGTGCAAGACATACATGCTACCTCACTCGGAGGTCCACGGCGTCTTCGCACCACCATATCTGAAGAGGGAGAACAACCTCCTGGAGAAAGCTTAGAGGCCTGGAACAAAGGATATTGCAGAAATGTGGCGAAAACACCAAGGTTACAGGAGGAAAGGTCTTGGGCTTAATTATCTTAGCTAATGTAGGTTACATGGTGTCTTGATAATGGCTTACAGCATGCTAAGTGATCCAAGCCATCCAAACAGTGGGATCCTACCGAGCGGCCACTGTCCGGATCCTCGTGGCAACCCATGGAGAAAAGCTCATCAGACGGTGAAAACCCGCCTGCCTTTAAGCTTGGTCGCTCCGAGAGCTTGCGGCCGCTGGAACGCATTGCCTACCAGGAATGCTCCGTCTGTCGACAACTTAGGAATAGGTTGGACAGTTGAGCAGCATAGGTAGGTTTGTGCTCGTCCAGCTGGCATATAAACTAAGTTGACACGACCTACTGATTCCGCACAGCCAAGCAAAATTAGCACTCTACCGAATATTTCTATACTACCACTATCATCGCGAACTTGACCTTGTCAGGCGTTTCCACCAGTTACTATACCCCCACAAATAACAGTGCTGTTCAGATAGCCCGTCCTGCAGTCTTACTTCCTGCACCTCTACCCTGTGACTCAGTGATCTCGTGCTATTTATTGAGGTTGCCCCTACTATAGTTTTCTTCTATAAATCTACCCAGGTTTCTCCTTCCCTCACGTCCAGCTTCCTTTTGTCGTTTCTTCTTCTCACTTCTTCTCCCTTGATTCCTCTGGGCATTTTTAAAAACTTTTTGCGACAAATCAGAACACCTGTCTGGTGGCACGACACTTGAGGATCTCATCTGCTCAAAAGTTCTTGGATCTGTCATACAACAACAAATTCAACAACCCCCCACTATTTGTCGAGCTAACCAGAGCTAAGGCAGACGATTGGTTAGATCTACTGCTTCGGAATGCACCAAAAATCTCTGGAACCGTTCCTCAAGACCTAGAAGCAAGCGCAAACAAATTAACTGGTTTACACTAGCTTGTAAAAGAGATTGGATATTGGAAACTCATATTAGCGGTACGTACTAATGGTGTTTTACATCTATGTTTCAAGACAATAATTCTTCCCCACTCGTATGTCTGTCGAAAATTGTTCTAAGGAATATACCTTCTGGGTGGAAAATTAAACCTAAGCTGAATGAGTGTTTCAAGCTGTTCTCAAGCATTTTACCCTTTTCATCGCCCTTGGAGTTGGAATACTTTTTCCAGTTTAACCATTTCGAAAATAAAAAAGAAGTTAAAACTGTCTATGGAGCACTCATTCAATATGAGATATCTAACAAGTTGAAACAGCTCATGTTTCAAAAGGAATTATCACTTAGCAACTTGTGTTTGTTGTCAATAACAGAAAACCCACCTCCCAATTTTACCACCAACTGTTTACTTGGTCTGCCATCGAAATTATTTCGAAAATATATCATTATTGTAGGTATCTAGTTACTTTAATTTAATCTTCGAAGAACTTTTGTATATATTGGTTCCCAATGTCACATTTACTGTATCACCGTGTAGTTCCCGAGGAGACGAATTCAGGAACTCTTCAGACAGTTTTCAACTTCTTGAGTGACCCTCACGTATTCAACAAACTATATGAAACGTGCAGGTTTGTTTACTCCTCATATAGTTACTTTCCTTAGAGATGTACAGGTGTTTATTTACTCGTGGTTGCAACATGCTCACTTTTATGGTGTTAGCGGCTCAGGCACAGAAGGTAGGTTTTAATAGCCTTTTTATTCGTCACTAGATTATTCACTCCCTCGAGATTAAGTCACTTTCTTATTACTGGGTTCAATCTTACTTAGATGCACTAATCGCCTTGGCGTAAGCTAGTGGCCATTACATGTTCATTAAAATAAAGCGGACAAAGTGTGATAGAGTGGTTGGGTCAACAACCTGCCGGTGAATCTGGCGGAAGAACAAAAATTGTCCAGTCATTTTTGTTCTGTGGTCGTAAAAGCTGCAGTTTTCAGGCTGTGTTGTCGTGCTAGTTGATAACTTTCTGAAAGACTTGTATATTCGGCATCCTCGCCCCAGTTCATATACTCAGTAAGGCATACTTTTTCCAGTTACATTTAAAATACTGGATTATTGGCTCATGCGGTCATTTTACGTTTAAAGGGTCAAATAAGATTTCGTTGAAAGGAATAGTCACATAAGTTTAGTGAGACATAGGGGCATTCGGGATTACGTAAAAAGTTGCTCATAAGTACTGAAGTTCGTGTCGATAAACGCCCCAAAAAGAAGTAGAAAGGCCTTGAAACAAGAATGGCGGGGACAAAAACATCGAAATGAAGGCCCAAATATCAAAACTTTTGAAGTTAAAGTATGAATGCATCTGCACTAATGCGACCAACTGCAACTGTTTCAATTCTAGCCTTGTAAGATACTGGTTATGCTGCTCATACCTAGCGTGACCAGTCTTAGATAAATCGATGCGCAGCAGTACCAAGCCGATCAGTACTTATCTTTGCCTACTGATAAAAAAGACAAGCAGGAAAAACGTTTAGCTGCAAAGAGGCTCAGAAGAGCAGAATACTTGTTCTTTTTGAGCTGGAGATTATTTCGAGAAAGGGGTTATTGGTTATTTGGCTATAAATAGGTGATATACAGACTGGGTACGCGGCCACTAGTCAGCACAAATGATGTGCAAAGTGATAGGTGTTTAGAGGTAGATCCTTACACGTTAAGACAAGACTAAGACCATCTGATGCTCCAGCAGGTTATTTAGATAATGTTCAGATAAACCCTTCTAGTTTCTGGAGATTCGATGGCTAGTTCTGTTAGTTTTAAGGCTGTAGGTATGGCCTTAAGTGCTAAGGTAGTAAGTGAACTCGACTAAATTTAAATTGACAGTTGCCTATAAGCTGGTCGACTGAACAGTATAGTAAGCACTACAAAGAGCAGTGAAAATCGCTGTTCTCTCTGCTTACTCATCCACTGACTGCAGTGGAAGGTGAGTTATACTGAAAGCTGTCTAGCCTCTTACTGAAAACCAAACGTTCAAACGTGGTGGTTGTAGCAGGAGTTTTAATGCACAAAAGGGTAGTCTAGGTCAGGCAAAAAAGCTTTTAAATGTTTCTTTAGAATCGCACCCAAGCGAACAGATAATGACGATCACCTACTACAACTGTTTCAAGGAAACCATTTATTTCGACCAGCACGAACTTGAAACATTAAGAGGGACATTGTTCGACGTGGCATCCACCAACTTCAGCTCAGTGGTAAACACAGATAGAGCATATTGCTATCAGTTATCGCTGGAGTGGGCTGGTGAAAAACTGCCGCTTCCTCTGGAGCATGTGTTTGAACAGCTATCACGTATATATCTACACCTAAACGGACCTAGAAAAACTACAGCAACTTGATGGTTGTAAGTGCAGCTGGACTATGAAAATACTAAAGTTGCTTTCAAGGAAAAACGGGCTAGACAGTTATCGGTATCAACACAGAACGACATCACACCTGGAAGAAGCCTGGTGCTATCTCTAGTCTACTATGGAATCAGCATTGAAAGCCGTGGCAGTCTTTCGGAAAGTGGTTAGAAAGGACCAGTCGATCTTATCGGCTTCCGAAATAAGAAATGCACTTGAACGCAATCCTGCAGGTTCCGAACACAATGACAAACGGAAAATAATCATATGTAGAATGATAAGAATGTTAGGCAATAACCGTGATCAGTGGAACGTAGGCAAGGCTAAAGATATTTAAGGCTGTAGGTAACATATGACAGTTACTTAGACTGGCGAAGGAGACTGCGGTGGGGGGTGAATCTGTGTTTATCGAGACTACAGCAAAGAAGGATGTCTGGGATTCACTCGCAGAGACGACTGGAACTATAAACGGAACAGTTCGACTAACTTCCAGCTACTGTCCCGTTTCTAGGTATTCAGTTGGATCGTGAAAGGAACATCGAGATAAGACCCTCAACACTCAGAAGTCGGAGAGCTATGAGCAACCTGAAACGAGAAAGGGCAGCAGGGCCAGATAAACTAGCACCAGAGTTTTTTAATGACGGTGTCATAGAATTATTGGTCACACTAACTGAAGGGTTAGTTGTTGTAGGAGAATCAGATATGATTCCCTGTGGTTGGTTTCAGTCACCGATTATCCCAGTCTTCAACAAAAGTAAGAAGTCCCTTTATGATAATCATAGGGGAATCAGTCTGACGAACATAGTGTTTAAGATTCTAGGTTTTATAATTTTCGGACACCTGAGTGGAGCTGGCAAACAGCGAACTTAAGAAAACCAGGCAGGTTTCAGACCTAGTTGTGGGTGTCAACCAGGTCATGGAACACAGACACACCAGCTGTATTTCTTGACCTGAAGTCGGCATCCTACTGAGAGGTTTCTCACTGATAACAATTAAGTGAATATCTCTATTGAAAGCTCTGTTCTCAAACACCCGTGGGCGTGTTAAAGCCTAAGGTGATTTATGTACGTCGAGTGGTGTCCTTCATGGATGTCCATTTGCACCCAATTTTACCATGTGCGTACTTATGGAGGTCTCCCTTTCATTGTCTGACTTTGCAGAAGTCGATCTTGTTACAGGTGGACGCATGGTGCATCTATAGTTCACAGGTGACTCCTGTTAAGTGAAGACTGTGACAAAATCCAGGGTTCTGGAATGTTTGGGATACGTTCCTCACTACCCGAATACAAATTATTGCTCTTGCATTGGTCTTCAACGGTGCCCTGTGTAACAGTTGGGAGTAAGGTTGTTGACCAGTTCACTCACTTGGAAAGTCGGATCAGCGCTGGTGGGTCATTTGTCGATGAAATCTTGACCCGGATACAAAAAACCCTATTGGCCTTCGCCAACTTACGCCATCTTTCACCGTGATATCCGATTGTCAATCAAGGGTCGAGTGTGCTGCGGTTCGCTATGTTCTACCATTTGGCTGTGAAACATCGACGTTAAATGTAGAGGACATGAGAAAGGCTCAGATGTTTAACCACTGTTGTCTTCGAGTAGGGTGTGTACTGTGGCGTCACCCCGTCAGTAACGCAGACGTCAGGTGTAGAGTTTTAAGGCGGAGAGGAAAGTCTGTTGATGAGGTAAATATTCATTGATTGAAGTAACTGAGATGTATGTTACGCATGCCTTGTCACTTCCTGTCTCATCACACAATGTTAGCTAAAGTAGGTTTAGGCCGATTAAGGCAAGAGATAGCACCAGTACATGAAGTCTTTGACTGTTGGTCTGAGCTTTCGGCGACCGACACTTACTATATTTCTCAACCTGAACCGGCACTTGACTCTGTCGACCATGAACTGTTGTGAAAGTATCTGGTTGTGAAAGAAGTACCGTGCAAGTATATAACACTAATCAAAGCTCTTCACTGAATTCCATGCAGCCAGCTGTTTTAGGGTTTATTGACAGATGTCATGAGACATGATGACAACCAGTGGTGTACCACTGAATCTACAGTGATTGTTATGCCCCCTGAAGGGTCTCTATCGACAACTACTACCTTGACTTGATGGTCGGGCTTGTATATCGCAACGACCCAACGAGTTATGCTTATGGAATCCATGTTCCCTCGAGATCCTATCATACCAAAAAGGTCCGTTGGATAGTGGTTAGACAAAAAGCAGTCACCATTATGGTACAAATCGTTAAGCTTTGATGGGGGTCTGAGAACGAAGTTGTACTGCTAACTGACAGCAGCAAGGTGTTTTTCTCGAATGACCAACGATGTCACGCTGATACTGCCTTCCATTTGGAAAGAGAGGTTAGAAAAGGTCGGCACACTTTCATTTGTTTCCGGCATGCCGATGCCTGTAACAGGGATTCATAGTCGGATATAAAAGCAAAAAACCAAAATCTCAAAAGGTAAACAGATACAATGTCTCACATATCATCCGCTGACATCAAACCAACGGAGGGAACAGATAGATCACATTGCTATAAGCTGTTGTTCGAGAGGATCGTCGGACGATTTCCGCTCTTTATGGAGTACCAGTTGGACTTCGATCACGCGCAAGTACGGGATCACGTATGTCCGAGCCTTACTGGTTGTAGGAAACCTGTCTATTCTCCTTTGGAAGATGAAGATACCAAAGACGTATTTCGGGAGGAGTTAACCAAGTAGCAGCAGCAATGCTCATCCTGGGAAAACCTGGCGTAATATTAAGTCTGCTGTAGGAACAGAAGAAACGACAATTGGTAACCTACACATGAAGGTTAGCAAACACCACTGGAATTCCACGACGTCATCCGAACTGACTGATACAACAATACTGGTTCCAGTGGGCTATGATCACGTTGCAGAGCGATAAAAGCCTAAACATAAGCTGATCAAGAGTCTTTGGGTCCATCGCCAGCAGTGGTGGGTGACGAAAGTGGGAGGGATGAAGAAGGCGTCAGCATTGGGTAACACTCGGCAACTGCTTGGGGGTTAATAAGGATACAGGCAAGAGGAATACGATGGCGAGTGAAATCACCACCGGAGGGGGTGGAAGGCTGATAGCCTCGATGTAGAGCTGGCTAAAACGTTGCGCAGAGCACTTTTAAGCACAGTTCAACTGCCCCTCAGTAACGCTTAAGTTGCCCAACATCCAGCCTGAACCTGAATGGGTCTTGGATGTTGGTCCTGCGAATCTACCTGAAACGGCAAAGGTTGCTTGAGACCTGAAACAATGGAAAGTTGAGGGACCTGACATTTTTCCACTTGAAATTTCCAAGGATTTCTCATTAAACTTATGGAGACACAAGGTAGTGTTGTCATACTGGTGTACTTCGCTGATCATCCTAGTCCGTCGTAAGCGGTACAAATGTTATTGTAATAATCATACGGGGATTAGTTTGATTAATATTGTGTCCAAGATCCTACGATCCGTAGCAATCCAACACCTTACTGGAGCTAGAGAACAGAAAACTCGAGAAAACCTGGCAGGTTCCAGATCTAGATGATGGTGGTGCACCAATCATATTTTCAACCAATGACACATCATGGAACACAGGCCATACCTACCAGCGACCGACACTTGCCATATCTCCTGACCTGAAGGCGACATTTGACTCTTTCGACTGTGAGGTGTTTGGCAGTGTCTGACTGTGAAGAGAGTACAGAGCAAGCATATAACGCTAGTCAAAGCTCTCCACTAAAACTCACGCAGCCGTGTAAGTGGCTGGCTCATGGAGAGTTGTCATCTGAATTTGCGACAACTAGTGATGTTCTCTGGGAATGTTGACAGTCATGATTTATGTTTAGTTTCGTGATGCATGTACTAAAAGACATAATGTTGAATACGTGTGAGTTCACAGGGATTGACCTACTCCCTGGAGGGCATGTGGTTGACTTGGAGTATGCTGACGATATTGTGCTGCTTGGTGAAGATGATGAAGCAATGCAGGGTGTTGTGAAAGCGTTGAGCAGAAGTCTGAGAATGTTTGGCATGTGTGTTTCACTGGCACCTGTGAAATGTGAGAGGATGTTCGAGAAGTGGTCTTCAAGGACTGGTAGTTTAAGGATAAGGGATGAACTGGTGGAATGCGTCGACTACTTGACTTACTTGAGTGAGGAGTAGTGGTGTCAGTCCGAGTGGTCTGGTTTCTGATGAAACCACTAACCTGTCTTCAAATTGTTTATCCTCTCAAACAACTTTGTGTACTGTGATATGTCTTTTTCTATTCACCTGTTCTTTGTGAGCTGCTATGAAGTGTGTCAACGTGTGCGGATGCACTTGTGTTCGAGGTCGTACACTGTCTTTCTTCTCTCAGCCGTGTAGGAAGATATAAACTTCCTGGTTGGGTTTCGCGTGACGTCAGAAATAAGCTGTGTGAGACCTTGTTCAATATGGCTCACAATCGACCTAAAGAGCGCAAATTTACTAACATATTATCCACATCTTTATCATCATACTGAATTCAGTAATTTCTGATTACTCCTTGTTATCTTGTCACTACTTCCTGTCACTCTAAATGCTTTCTCCTTTTTTTCTTCATTTTTCATCTGAGTGCATTCTCTTTTGGTGTTCTAATATGAGATTTGGTAACTTGGATCGCCATACAGTGATGCCAGGTCGTATGTTGATTCTGTTTGTTTGTCTTAGTTACCTACAGTATCTACTTATTTGTTTTAAATGAGATGATGCCAAAAATGTTCACTACAGTCTGTAACCGTTGATTTTTATTATTTAGATGCCCTGTAGAGGCTGTTTGGACTTTATTGGATGGCTTAGACTACCGGTTAGTAGGTTGAACATAGACGAGTTACCGACCAAGACGTGTAAACCATTTTTCGCGATAAGTCTGTTTCATACGTTGACCTACTGCATCTGTTGTTCCCTCAAGTTAGATTAATGTGAGAAGTAGTTACTTGAACTTTTCGAAGTTGCTTCGTGTCTTGGTGTAGCTGTTTTCTTGTATGTGCCAATTAATCACCAATTATCTGCCCAGCATTCCTTATAACTAACATTATACCAGGTGTTTATTCACTTTATATGAAAATATGATAACCGTTGAATTTGTTGCTTTAGATTAAATCTCAAACGATTGCTACTGGTATCTCAGTTTGACATTAAGGTTTTTCTTTCTTGTATTGTTCAAAATTGATACTAAGGTGGTCATACATCAATGCCATAGAATCTTCTGACAAGCATATATGTAATATACTTCGTAAATGACAGGGAAAACTCACACGAGACATCTTATTACAGCACTAAAAGCGGGTATTTAAGCTGCAGCACATATGAGTAGTGAGAATTTGCAGTTTCCTAACCAAACTGCTTGTTTTGTGTTTGAAATAAAGATGCAGATATCAGAGATTGCAAGTTAAAATGCTGTAGGCGTTTAAATGCGTTTGTATTAAATAGATAACATGTTTGTAGAAGGAACTGCATAATGACTTAGAAAGATACGTATAAACCATAGCTTCCATTTATAATGAACGGCTGAATGATCTAACAGTAAAAATGGAGGGTAATATTAATCATATAGGGCAAGAACATACCATAATATATGTGATAAATGCATTCAGAAAAAGCCTTTCGAGGTTGTAGGTGTCTGAAAGATTTTCATTACTTTCGTTTCTAATGGGTTTTTCTGTAATGTAGGGCAGCCCAAGTAGACATTAAGTGTTAACTGTGGAGGTTATTCCCGAACTCTCATCTGATGTGTCTGGGTTGGTAATTATAAAAGAGGTTTATAGGTATGGTATTTTGGAATGTATCCGCTATTCTTCTTTTGAAGGAATTTAACCAACCTAGTATCAAAACGTAAGACTGACACTAAATTGAGGAAATCTACTGAGGTTTATGTCTGCAAGAATTTGTAAGACTTCTGTTGGCGACAATATACTTTAAGTAACAAACGTATATTAATCATGAAAACACTACATTTTAGGTTATTTGACTAATTTTTTGTATTCCTTTATTCTAATTCACAGTCAATCAATACATGAGTGTAATTTTCAAACATTCAGACTATTCTCCACTTGTTGAACCTCATACATTATCCAACGGCTTGGTTTTGAATTTGCGTGAAGTTCTCAATCGATCTACCAGGCTAAAGCGTAATACTGCTCCAGAAGTGACAGCTGCTGCGTTGCTTGGTCTTAAAATTGCGAATTTTCTATGCGAATGTTCAGAGTATGTACATGCATGCAAAGCAGCTCGGAGTGTTCATGAAACTGTACGTTCATTTTTCAACCTGTCAAAGTTTCGTCATGCTCAGCTGCGTTTGGAGTATGAAGCTATGTGCATGCAAGTGAAATAACGTGTAATCTTCATTTTTAGCTTCGGTTTATAGTCTAGATAAATAATGTCTAGTGTTTCATTTTTACCTAGACAAGTTTCTAAAGTTTAGACAAGAGTTTTGTTGCTTAACACCCGGTGTTGGCAACAACTCTGTCACTGTCGCATAAACACATATTTGTAAATATCTCTTCATGTGTACTTTGAAATAATCCCATCTTCTGTGTCTAAATGTTGCTGTATAAGACCATTGGTCGTACTTTTTCATTCCTTCGTCTTTCATTTCATTACGTAGTGCCTTGATGTGAGATTTAGCAACTGGGGATCCTTACTTAATAATACCAGGTCCTGTACCGGATACTGACTAACTGAATTTATGTTCTACAGATTGTCCAACACGCATGGTGTTGAATTGTATCAGATTACTCTGGAATATTGTCGGGTATAACTTATCTGATGCCCTCCTTTTATTTTGTTTCGGTTGCTCGGTTACTTCTGATTTGAGTCCTGTCTTAACACAGATAGCCTTTCTAATTCCAATCATCACTCCATCACTCAATAAATCTTTGAAACTACGTCTGTCTTGGATAGCCTCACCAACAGTTTCCGTTCTTACGTAATATATATATATATATATATATATATATATATATATAGTGTTCTCTTATTTTGATATAGTTATCTAGGTAAATGCTTCATTGGATCTACAGAGGTGTCTAGACCATTTTTCTGCATACAATAACCATATTGCAATATGAGACTACATAAAGTTGTTCATATACATAAGCCTAACAAATTTATGCTCTATTTGTGTCTTCTACTTAAACTACCGTAATCGTTTATGATAGGTAAATCTCCGTTTCCATTACTCAGTGCAGCCAGTTGAAGATTAGTAAGAGTCTTCTGGACAGTTTAGAAGTGTTTGTGGTGCTTTTCTCACCTCAAATGCTAGTTTCCATTAGTGTGTTTCACTGTTTGTATTGAAAGGACTCTATTAACTTGATTGCTGCTACCGGTTAGGTTAGGGGTCGTTAATAATAGTTAGTTATTAATTTACTCAATATTTTTGCATTTCCCAGACTCTTGATCCCGTAATAATAAGAACTATTTACTGGGTGCAATGCAATATAAATGGTACACCAACACAGAAGTAAATGAATGCCTAGTTAGAGGTTAGGAAAATGTTACACACACATGTTTTAACTGGAAAGTATAGTTTTTTCGTTTTACCTTTCGGATAACCCTTAGGTTTTTCCGTTTTTCTAGTCACTCGTAAGAATAGCCTGGAATAATAGTTAGAGAAACCCATTTGAATAAATTCAGAAAACCTTGAAAGCCTTTTTCATGTTCAACGTACATCCTAATACTTGTACTAAGGAACACAGCTTACAAATGTTAATAAATATGCTATTTACTATCAGCTGGGTCCTCTCGAATGTTGTCGTTTGTTATTGCAAAAAGCATCAAAGCTAAAGAAGAATTACTAGACTAGATTTTTATTTGAGTGCTGTTATGTCTGGTTGGATTAGTTGATGAGAGACTTCGATTGCAGTTTTATGCTTTTTATTTGCTTAGTGTTGATGTACTCAGTGAATAAAGATATCCGGAGTCTCTTCAAGTACTGTGTCACTAAAAGATCTTTCACATGTACACTCAGACGCTGACTCTTTTAGAGGATGTAAATGATATTTTCATCAGTTACCTTTTTGGAACGCAAAGGAAATTGCCGAAGGTGTAGTACTTTCTATGTGAAATCTGTTACCGTTATTTTACTCAATCACTATGCCACCTAATTAAACGAATGAAGGTTCTTTCTCTTTTTCCGAAGTTTGAACTATAGAATGAACTAGAATGGAAAGCTTTTGAGTTTCATAATTTTCATTTGATAGTGAGAGAGACTTCAGAAGTCCTGGAAAGTAACTGTCGACGTTTTGAGCATAAATAATTATTGTTTCAAATGATCTAAATAATTTTACTGACTTCGCTTAAAAGTTAATTCGTCGTGATATGTTGCAAGTTAGCACAGAACTCTTTGTTTCAAGCCCAAGTAGGTTAACCGCAAACATCACTTATACCAGGCGATTAGAGGGTTATTGATGCACATTTCGTTAGATGAGCAATCATGGAATAAGCTACAAAATATCTTTTAATAAATAAGCTTAGCTTTACACTTAGAGCATACATAACGTGAAATATCCTATAGTTGATGTCCATTTATTCAAAAACGGTATGCAATGGTTTTACTCAGTAAACAAGCATTTAACTTTATCTCCTCCCTTTTTATTCTATGGTTGGATTGTAGTATGCTTAGGGCCATGAATGCGTATAATATGTATTTGGACCCGGAAGACCAACAAGTTTTTCAAAAAGAAGCACCCAATTTACTAAAGTTCATGTGGCAGTCAAATTTATTAATGACTAAATCTAGTGATATAAGCAACTTCGACTATGCATTATTACCCATGGGTTTGGAAACTGCATCTCAAGATACGTTTGTTACTTCTTTATTATCATCTCGGTCATCGGATGAAATTTCTGAGAGCACTTCATCTACGTCTCTAAGTATTGTTGGTCCTGCTGGCGATGAATCTCCTTGTGTGTTAGAAACCCTTACAACCCAACTGACAACCTCAATATCAGAAGTATGTTGAGTTATTGTTTGCATACTATTTATCCTAATCAGTGACATGGCTTTTATTATTTCAAACCGTAGTGATGTACTATGAAGATTGAAATATTTTTAAGTTATAATAATACCTGCTGTTTATCCTCGTTCTTTCTTATCTTCGAAGCATAACTTGATAAGTCATATGAATATACGATGAGTTTCGTCGTATCCGTTGAAATAAAGTTGTATGAGTTATCTACATACTTATCTGTTTGAAGACATTTGTTTGTTACTGTCACAACTTTTTAATTACTTCAAATTGTTACTGGATTATCTTCTAAATTTCATAGGTGTTAGCAGCAGTGTTATTCAAAAGGCTGTAGATCCTTAATTAACAAGATTTTACGAAGTGGTTCACATTTTACTTGAATTTGATGCCAAGTAGAATTACCTTGAAAGCCTACGTCTTTGTAACATTGTTACACTCCCTTCACCTGAATTAAAACAATCCTAATAACTTTATTACCTTTACTTTATGTAATTGCAAGGCATTATTTTTCCAACTACAATCTTCATAATATTGAAATAAAATCTCGTTAAGAGTGTAACGTAAATGATATTAGTTCTAAAATTGTCAGGAAGGAAGAGGAATAGAGGTTCTGTCGAATTCAAAAAGAACTTTTAGGATATTTTCTCTTCGGTGAATTCGCGAGTCAAGTTTTAAAGCGAAGTTGAATTGTGTGCGATTAGTCATAGCATTCTATTTTAAGCTACTGGGCCACACATTCAAACACGACCCTAGCTGTGTTTTAGTAGGGGGTGTAGTGTTGTTATTGTATTCACAATAAATGCAGTAGGTTATCTAGTACTTAAACCTGTACCCATTTTGATGCTAATGAGCATGATTGTGTTGCATCATATATTGTGCTGGGGTGTCGTATGAATTCAAAATATTTATCCCGTGTTTCTTATTTGCTCAAAACTTACCTAGAGATACTTTAAAATTTAGGTGGTTCACAATCTTTGAATTTCAAAAATGGTGGTATGGAGTAACAATATTTCTTGCTTATTCTGATTACAATTTAGGTCTCGCCCTAGGCAAATTATTCATGTTTTTCTACCAACTTCAGTCTACATGTTTCTTTCAAAATATTTAGTTGTAGTTTCGCTTACACTTATTCTCAATATCGAATAATTTTTTTTCATTTTTTTCCATTTAGTTCTACTTCCCAACTATTTACTCCACCTCCGAAGTTGTCCTCAGTCTTTTGGATAATATCCCTGAGACGTGTGTATCCACTAGTGCTTATTTGAATGCACAACTTGCGACTTATCATTTTTCAATGTGTCATTATCAAATCGCTTTCCAGTTTACTCTCTTGGCTATTGAACAGTTAGAGATTTGTTTCAATCAAGGGACACCACCATCCCCCTATGTAACAGTTGAAGTCTTACGTATTATGTACAAAGTATGTACCATTAAAAGGAAATATGATTTAGGATTACGAATTATTCAACATGCGTTAGCATATACCAGGTATGCCGTATTTTCGAATGCATTCAAAGTCAACGTGTCATTATAATTTATTAAAATTGTATGTTTATCATATGTATATTTAATTCTGATGATGCTGGTCTCAAATAGATTATCGAGTATACTAAATACTCGTGGTTCTGAGTCGCTATTGTTATTTGTTTCCTATGCAGTCGTTCTTCACGCATAGGGATATTAATTATTGATTTTCATGTTTATACTTAACTTTCTGAATATGCAGTTTGTATAGTTTTGCAATGCTCATTAAGTATGATCACTAGCTGTTGTACAAACTAATCAAGATTCAAATAATACATGTTGGGACATAACTGTACTGGCTTCAAAACCGACGATTGAATTCTTTGTATACAGTAAGATTTTATGTTATGGCTGCATTATAGGCCTAACTGTACTCTCCGTATACCTTGATATTCGAGTATTAAAAAGCTAAAGAATAAAATGAGCAGTACGAGTTGATAGTTGTTGATTGACGTATTTTCAATGCTACTATAGTGGTAGCATAACATACTCACCCAAGACGAGTATCCTTCTTACATGTTTTCGAGTCCGTTGAGTAGTTATGAGCCTGACTCTTGATCAATAGTGTCCGATGGGTTTACTTCAGTTATTTCAAAGAGTAGTACTGGGTGATCGTGCATAATTAACTTCGTAGGCAATATATTAGGATAAACTATCATGGTGTAGTATGGAAGTCTGTGTCTTGACAACAATTCTAAATCATGCATAGGATATGCTGGTCAGATTTTAATTTTTAATCAACAACTAAGATATGAATGAATAATGCTTTATAAATGATACTTAGCTTTACCTATGTGTAAACAAATTGCTACTACTCGTATATTCGAAGTATTTTGTGAACGCTTAAATTTGACAGTTAAATAATTCTTTTAAATCTTATTTAGTTAATCACTTGTCATCTGTTCAGTAGTTTCATGTTGCGTTTATCATGGTGTGTATTGTTAGTCATATGTTTTCTCTCTGTTTTTACGTCACTTCTTGACAGATTTAACTTCAACTATTTCTCAGAGGTCATTTTTTAAAAATGATCTAAAAATGTAAAGTGTATGGCCTAAATAATCTTGCTAGATATATTCAATGCGAAACTATGATAATTGGGCCTGAAAATCATGCAGTATTTTGTATGAAAGTTTGATTTACCAATTTCCAAGTAATACTATGGGGATATTCTTTGTTCACGCCTAAAAGACAGATCTTATCGGCATAAAAGAGTTACGCATCTTACTTCACGAAATAAATAAGTTTAAAAAAAAGCAGTTACTGTGAGCACATAGTTTGCGCACCTAAATTCATGATCTAAATACTTTTTAAGTCAAAACTTGAGTGGATATGAGTTGTATAATCGTATAGAGCGTTCGATCTGAATGTTATTACTGCTTACATTTTGGGTTCAAGGCTTCGACTGATGCGACAATTTCTCATTGCACTCGCATATTAAAATGGATTATTTCAAGACCGCAATAGTACCTTGGCAAGGATAATAAAGCAGCTAGTTATTTCAGTAGGTCGCCCGGGACTATTTTCCCTTGATCGTAGTCTTAAAGGCAACAGATCTCCGTCAGTACTTGGACTTAAATATTTTCTGATGTCTGAAGCAGCTGTATACCTCCCACTTTTCTTCCAGATTATAGAACTCACCTGGTTTCCAATCAAAATCTTCTTTTGGATAATATCATTCGTAACTGAGGTTTGTGTAAACACTCAGTTAAGTTGAAAAAACTGACTACGACTTTTATTCGCTGTCATGATGTGCTGTGATACTCAGGTTGCGTTGTTTCGTGTTTTGAATTTTATATATATATATATATATATATATATATATATATATATATATATGACTTGTTTATTTGATTCATAATTCAGTGTTTGAAGCGTAAATTATTGCTCATAATCATATCAATGTAATCACACTACTTTCGACGTGTGATTTTTATAGTCATGTCACCTCATATGAGTTGTTTTTATTGATAGTAAAATTTTCCATATCTCTGGTATAGGTATTGAGTCATTTCTATTACGTGTGTTACGTGTTGATCCGATGAACAAAGATTCAGTAATCAATTTCTCTCTTTACCTAATTATATTGGACTAAAGTACAGTGGTTTTATTCTACCCTGTTGTGTGCTTGTGTGTTAATGCATGCATTGCAGTAGCCGAGTTTTTTTGTAGATTACTGATGTTGTTTGGGTCTGGCATTCTATATTTAGCTAATTTCCTATGTTCGGCTTATTTAACTAATCCCGACCAGCTAGTCTGACGTATGTACTTGACCTCGCAGTCATTAATGGAATTTGATAGATTAGATTATTTTGCATAATTGGTTCTATCGGACCTTTAAGCCAGCCGACAAACCTTATCTCTGAATGAGTTTGTCGTCACAGTAACACTTCTTCTGCTTATTATGGATTGGGATGATCAGTGAAGTACACCAGACTCAAGGCACTACCTTTGATTCCTCTCGATGATCAGAGTACTATTTCAAAACCAATCATATTTTCAACCAACGACATATCATGGAACACAGGCCATACCTACCGGCGACCAACACTCCTGACCTGAAGGCGATATTTGACTCTTTCGACCGTGAGGTGTTGTGGCAGTGTCTGACTGTGAAGAGAGTACAGAGCACGCATATAACGCTAGTCAAAGCTCTCCACTGAAACTCACGCAGCCGTGTAAGTGGCTGGCTCATGGAGAGTTGTCATCTGAATTTGCGACAACTAGCGATGTTCTCTCGCCTGGTTAACTAGTTCACTAGTTACTAGCCGGTCCTAAGCCCGGGCAAAGAGGGAAGGTTGGGCATAGGGCTAGCAACCCTACCCCGTAAAACAAATCTAACCGCTAAAGAAACTTCAAAGCACAAACGAAATATGAAAAATAAAAACAAAATTATTCCTCGCTGGAATCGGAGAGGCGAAATGACGCCAGTTGGTGAAAGCCTTCGGGAAGCCGATTGGCCGATGTGTCTTCTCTCGATGAAAGCGAAAGTAAACGTGGGGACATGAAATGTCCGTACGATGTTTGAACCCAGTAAGGCAGCCCAGATTGCAAAGGAGATGAGAAGGTATCACATTGTAGTGCTTGGGATTTGCGAAAGCAGATGGAATGGGATGGGAGTGGACTCTCCAAACTGTCAACTGGAGAATCAATAATCTACTCCGACATTGTCACCCAGATGACAATCACGAGCACACTGAGTTTTTGAGTGGCTATCATGATGTTCTCAAGAGCATCGAAGGCTCTCATGCAGTGGGAACCAATCTCCTCCAGGATCATGACAGCAAGATTCAACTCAAAAGGAAGGAAGGTCACAATCATACAGTGCTACGCACCTACAAATAATGCAGATGAAGAGAAGAAGGAGGAATTCTACAGACAACTGCAATCAACACTGGACAAGAGGCCAGTTGGCGATATCAAAATCCATTCTAATGGGCAACATGAATGCCAAACTGGGAGGGACAACACAGGAAGAGAACTAACCATGGGTCGAGAAGTACTCGGTGAGGTGATGAACGAGAATGGAGAATTGTTTGCAGAATTCTGTGCATTCAACGATTTGGTGATTGGAGGCCAGGCAGTGTGTTCAAGCACAAGGATATCCACAAAGCGACATGAAGTTGATTTCACCAGATGGACACACTACACTGAAAATCAAATCGACTTTATCTCAATCTCAAGAGAATGGAGACGCAGTCTACTTGACACAAGGTCAAGAAGAGGAGCAGATGTAGGTTCAGACCACTCACATCTGGTGCAAGGAACCTTCCAAACCAAGTTGAAAGCCTTCAAGGAAGCTGGTGATAGACCGAAGTTCAAGTACAACACTCGGAAACTGAAGGATGAAACTACAAAGGAGATCTTCTCGGCAGCCATCAAGACAAAATAGGAGATATCGAGGAGCATCCCTGAAGAAACCTGTGTGGAAGAACACTGGAAGTCTTTGAAAGCTATGTGGAGAGAAACCTACAGAACAGTATTAGGAAGGAAGAAGAAAGAAGACAAGGAATGGATCTCGATGGATACATGGAAGGTGATAGAGCAGGGAGAGGAGGATGGTGATGGTGAAGTAGAAGATAAACCAGTGCAAGGATGCTCAACGACAAGAGGAACTGAGTACTATGTATAAAACACTGGAGAAAGAAGTGAAGAAGAGTGCACGCAAAGACAAAAGACACTTCTACGAAACACTGGCAAGTGAAGCAGAACAGGCTGCAGGTAGGAGAGACCTGACGACATTGTATCAAATAACCAGGTTGCTATCTGGGAGGGAAGAAATCAACGCAGACGAAGCCAATAAAAGATGATGACGGAAATCTAATTACGAAAGAAGAGAAACAGAGGAAACAATGGGCCGACCACTTCAAGAAGCTCTTGAATCGACCATCACCTGCACTTCGTCCAGAAATACCACCTGCAGCCGCCGAACTCCAAGTGAACATAAATCCTCCAACAAAAATGGAAGTCCTGAACGCCATAAAGATACTGAAATGAGGGAAAGCAGCAGAACCAGATGGAATCCCGCCAGAAGCACTGAGAACAGACGCAGAAACAACAGCAGACATGCTCACACCACTATTGCAGAAGGTGTGGAAGGAAGAGAAGGTACCTGACGATTGGAAGAAGGGTTACCTTGTCAAACTGCGGAAGAAGGGAGACCTCAGTGTTTGCAAGAACTGGGGCGGAATCACTCTCCTGTCCACCCAGAGCAAGCAAAATATTAAGCCGCATCATCCTGGAGAGGCTTAAGATGCACTGGACTCAAAACTACGACCGGAACAGGCAGGCTTCAGGAAGTACCAATCATGTGCAGACCGAATTGCAACGCTTCGCATCGTCATAGAACAGAGCATAGAATGGCAATCAACTCTCTACCTCAAGTTTATCGACTTTGAGAAGGCCTTTGACAGCGTCGACCGAGAAGTAATTTGGAAACTGCTTCAATACTACGGAGTACCGCAAACCTTTATCCGCCTCATTCAACAACTATATGAATACGTAACATGCCAAGTAATTCACAATGGGAAGCTCAGTGATGCTTTTGAAGTGAAGACAGGAGTGAAACAAGGTTGCCTACTATCTCCCATGATATTCCTGATTGTGGTGGACTGGATCATGCAGCAAACAGTGGGGAGCGAGAAGAGGGGGACAGGCTGGCTGGACTGCGGAAAAGAACCTAGAAGATCTGGATTTCGCCGATGACTTGTGCCTGATGTCACATAAACTCGAAGATCTACAGGCAAAAACTAATAAGTTGGTAGAAGAGGCAGAGAAGACGGGACTTCAAGTGAATATAGAGAAGACAGAGATGATGAAGATACCGCACCACCAACAACAACAAACTCCAATCACCATCAACGGGAGAAACTTAATGGAAGTAGCCTCCTTCACCTATCTAGGAAGCACTGTTTCAACTACAGGCGGGACAGACGAGGATGTCAAAGTCAGAATCGGAAAAGCAAGACAGGCGTTCATTAGCCTGAAAACAGTGTGGAGATCTTCTGCACTCAGCATGTGGAACAAGATACGGATCTTCAACACCAACGTCAAGTCAGTGCTCTTGTATGGCTCAGAGACTTGTCGCGTTACGAAAGGCATTTCCAGTAAACTACAGACATTCATCAACAACTGCTTACGCTCGCTACTGAAGATCAGGTGGCCAGAAAGAATAAGCAACAAGCTGCTCTGGGAACAAACCAACCAAGAACCTATCAGTCAACAAATATGCAGGAGGAAGTGGAGATGGATTGGCCATGCACTGAGAAAGCCGACTGAGGACATCACGCGTCAGGCCCTCGAGTGGAATCCCCAGGGTAAGCGACGAGTTGGACGTCCGAGGGTGATATGAAGGAGGTCGTGCGAGGAGAAAATGAGAGCTTGTGGGCTGTCGTGGAACCAGGTTCAAAAGATCTCAGAGAACAGAGGTCACTGGAGACGTGCTACTGAAGCCCTATGTTCCATTAGGAACCCAATGGTCTAATAATATAATAATAATAATAATAATAATAATAATAATAATAATAATAATAATAATAATAAGTGTTGTTCTCTGGGAATGTTGACAGTCATCATTCATGTTTAGTTTCGTGATAGATGTACTAAAAGACATAATGTTGAATACGTGTGAGTTCACAGGGATTGACCTACTCCCTGGAGGGCATGTGGTTGACTTGGAGTATGCTGACGATATTGTGCTGCTTGGTGAAGATGATGAAGCAATGCAGGGTGTTGTGAAAGCGTTGAGCAGAAGTCTGAGAATGTTTGGCATGTGTGTTTCACTGGCACCTGTGAAATGTGAGAGGATGTTCGAGAAGTGGTCTTCAAGGACTGGTAGTTTAAGGATAAGGGATGAACTGGTGGAATGCGTCGACTACTTGACTTACTTGAGTGAGGAGTAGTGGTGTCAGTCCGAGTGGTCTGGTTTCTGATGAAATCTCAACTCAGATACAGGAGGCCCGTTTGGCATTTGATAACTTTGATCACCTGTGGCCTGGCTGATGAGATATCCGACTATCTATCACAGGGTGAGTCAATTGGGTTACAGTTCCTTCTGCACTGCTATACAGCTGTGAAACATCGCCGTTAAAAGTAGGAGACACGAAGCGATTACTGGGTTTTGATCACACATGTCTCCGTAGCGTTGCTTGTGTATGGTGAATCAGCATGTGAGTAGTGTGGAGGTTAGGCGAACGTTAATAGACAAGACAGGCAAGTCGATTGATAAGGTTGTGAACCTTTATCGACTGCAGTGGTTTGCACATGCATTGCACATGCCGAGTCACTGTCTAACTCGACGAACCACGGTATGGGAAGTTGGATTAGATTGGATGAGGTTCAGGATGGCCAGACGAAGACGTGGCACCAGTCGATGAAGTCTCTGACTGCTGGTTTGTGATGTAGATTGCCTGGTTTGGGGTCCCCGAGACGATAGGAATCAGTGGTTGAAGACTGTTGGTGAAACGACTGAGAATCGGTCACAGTTGCGCCAATGTATTCACTCTCTGACATCTTCTGATGCTTGAAGATTCTCACTAACTTTATCTTCAGATTGTTAATTCTCTCACACTACTTTATCTACTTTGATGTCAGTCTCCTTCTTTCTATTCACCTGTTCTTTATACGTTACTGTGGAGTTTGGAAATTTGAACCGATGCAGCTGTATGCGAGGTTCTGTTTTTATTTTGTCAGGCAGTCTGTTAGTCATCTTGATCGTTAGCTGTCATGTTTTATCGTCTAGTGTAGTAAGTAGTGGGCTGTTAGAATCAAACAGTTTAAGGTTTCTGCAAAATTTACACTGCGTGGTAAAATATGTGTTCATGGATTCTGGTCGATTGGAAACTATTCAGATTGCGTACTGTGATGTGGTGAAGATTATGATCGTGAAATCTGTACGATGTGTACTTCTTACTGGCTTGAGTATTTTTGGATCACTGGCACCAATTATTAGCATTCGCTAACCAGATCAAGGTGATCTAAGTGCCAGGCAGTCGTTTCACTTGTTTGGGAATGAGCTTATCAGTTGTGTGTGGGGTTCGTTTCGGCTTAAAGAACCGAATTGTCGAAACGACCAGAATTTCGCTTAGCTGCTTGAGTAGAATGGTCACACAAGGAATCCAATCGGATGCTTGTGAAATACACCATGTATTCAAATCACATTGTCCCATTTTTTTTCAAACCATCAAATCCCGACTTGGTTTGGACATTTACATAATTTATGATAAATTTATTTAGTTATAAGTGTATTATATTACTAATTGTAAAACAAATTGAATTGCAACCATAATTGAATCAGTATTTTGTGAACTTATTGATCTAGTGTTCGGAAGAGATTAGCTGTGAGACGAATACTGGTTGGTTCTCACCTAATTTATTTACTACATATTTTTACCTAAGGCACATATTTCTTTAGGTTTTCTTACAACTATATGTTGTCTCAGGTAATCTGGTTATCAGTTAATTATTTTCACACATTTCATTTCCTTGGATAGTTTGAACAAGACAAGAACAACCAGCTTTGCAGAATAAAATGTGCGCGTTCCATTTCATGGTTTTTCTTCAGCTTTAAGCAATCTAACGGCGCAATAGGGATGTACTTAGTTGTTATTTCTATCTCACTCAGCTCAGTCTATGTATTTGCCCACGTAATAGTACCTATTGTTACATTATTTCAAGTGTAAGTCGGAAGAGAATTGTAATGAGATCTACTCTCAATTAATTAAAACCGAAATTGGGATATCTTTTCTTGGCCTTGAAAGCATTCAACTTATGTTTTCCCCTTCTAGTGAATCTAGGTCACTTGTTTGTTTTAGAGGTGAGCAACACTACTCAAACATTCTCTTGCGGTGTCACGAAGACTTCACATTTCGTCAGCATTTCCGTCTAACAGCTCTTTGTCATCCACGTACTGTATGTGTATTTAGGGATCTGTAAAAAAGCCAATCTATGTAAAGTCAAATGAAAGGGAAGGTGCATTCATCAGCACGTCTGTGACGAATATGAATCAGAGTGAAGTGGTTGAGAATTTCTGACATGCATACAACCTATTTCATACCTCACCCTATTTTCTAACATGCCCATATGTTTTCACACTCAGCTTTCAAAACTATAAATAACCCACCTGGCAACCTCTTTCGTTAGAGGCACCGCCATAAGACCTGTCGATCGACGGGGTACAATAGGATATACCGAAGTTAGTAATTTAAATGTTTAAGTCTAAAGCTCCACACAAGAAACGAATTCGTGAGTCTACACTGGAAAATGCTGAAAAATGATATTTAAGGATAATCTGATTCATACAACGATATGGAAGCATTTTGTTGACCCGGTATCACTTTGGTCATCTAAATAATTGTCTCGTAGGTTTCGGTAGTGAAAATATTCATGAGTATTACCTTCTGGATGAGAATCATTTGTTTGTTTTGTTATACCATAGCTATTTTAATCTGGAACGATCTACTCGTTATTTTCATTTTCAGTTCCTAGATTTTTCTTTTAGAACATGGGCTTAAGTTACTTTTATGGTTGCGTATAACACAGTATGCAATCTTTATTAAACGGGTTGAATCTGAGTAAATGATATGCTGTAATATCATCCAGCTTCTTATAGTGGCAGAACACTTTTATTGCTTAAGTGATGAGCACTTTTTCTAGTACAAAACCTATTTGACGTGTACTGGTATAAAATGTCGTGGACCTCATAATCATGTACGGATTCTTGTCCTAGGGAATGTGACATACTTATTATGCGGCCAGTGTAACTCTATTTAGGTACCCAAACCTGCTTATGTGAGGCGCCGTTCACATTTGTAACTCATACTTTGGAAAGCAGCTGCTTATTGCAGTGAACCGTAGCTGTAAAAAGTAAGGACTGTAAGTATGCATTGGAAGGTATCAGTTTGATATACAAAATAAACTTTACTTGTTTAGCACTGACACTTTGTACCTCGGCATAAGAATATTGATAAACGACCTTTGCGAATGACATCAAGAAAAAATTGTTCTACAGCGCAAAGTGTTGTCAAACGTAATTATATCGTGGACGTTTCACCACCAGATGTATGGAAAAGATTAACTAAATAAAACAACGTAATTGCAACTCAACAACAAACATTGGAACCAGTCATCGAAACAGATAAGCAGAAGTGATGACACTCATCAACATAGCAATCTAAACTAACAACGGGAAAAGACGCAAGAAGTTGAACGCTAAACTACTCAAACTGTTGCAAGCAACACAAAAATTAAATGATGAATGGGTAATGAATCTTTCTATCTTTCTATCTACGATTCAGTATGATTTACTTCAACGGTGACTGAACTACAACACTGAAAATGCAAACCAATTAGATTTTTGTGCTCCTTTGGAGTTTACGTTTAAAACCTTTGAAGTAATTGTTAAGCAATAACAACAACTATGCCAATCAATTGTGCATGTAGTGAAAATCAAAGGAAATCAACACCACCTACTTAGCATACAAGAAACAAGTGCACTGAAATCGTTAGTGACCAACAAGAAAATTGCAGTATTACCTTCGGATAAAACAAAAAACAATACAGACTATTTCAAAAGGCACAAGAATTAATTAGTTAACTACAAAAGTGCTTATCAACCACGACTGAAATCCAACTAAACAGTCGGACAACCAGATCCAAAAAATGTAAGAATTTAGTAGAAGCTGACCAAATCACAAAAGAAGAAAAATGACGAATGAAGAAAACTGAACCAGTCTTATTGAGTTTTTACGGTTGATCCAAGATAGATAATCCATTACGACCAATAGTTTCACTACCTGGGACATCTTAATTCAATCTATCGAAAGAATTATGCAAAAAACTAAAGCACCTCGGAAATGGAAATAAACACTGCCAACTTGGCAAATGGATTTTTAGGCAAAATAAAAATTTTTAAAGTAGAATGAAGGATGATATCCTTTGATGTGACTTCACTCTTTACCCAAATTTAGCCAAGGAGACAATGGATATTATCCTATAGAACTACTAAAATCTTTCTGGTTATACAAAACACTATTCCCAACGTAATAGATTTGATCAATCTTTGCCTCACGGTCTACACACAGTTCAATGAGCAGATTCGCAGACAAACAGAAGGGATACCTATGTAATTGCCAATGGCTGGTTTGGTTGCTGAAGCAGTGATGCAGCAGCTAGAATTCATAGTCATCCGTTTCACTAAACGAAAAATTTGTAATCAGTACTTTAACAACACATCCGCAGTTCTCAAGAAGAATGAAATAAAAACACGGTCGAACTAATCGACTAAAAATTTATAGGGATTCTCGAAAAGAGTAGGAAATCAACAACGAAGTTTCGTCGATAAGTGCCCTCATCAACAGAAGACGCAACGGGATTTTGCAAACTCAAGTTTACAGAATAGCCACATACAGTGATCAGATTTTGCGATACAACAGCGATCATCTTACAGTCCGTAAAAAATGTTTTGTACAAGCATTATTTTTAAGAGACAAAACAAATTACAGCATCAAAGCAATACGAAAAGCAGAAGAGAAATACCCGTAAAAGTGTCCAAAGCCAATGATTATCCAACCAGTTTTATCAAAAAAATATTTATCAGCAGAAAAGAAGACAGCTCGATGACATCAAATCGAAGCATGTTATTTTATCCTACATCAAGGATATCTCAGAAATAGTCAACCGATTACTTCGTCCATTTGGAATTTCAGTGGAACAAAAACCAACGAAATTACTGCAGAGCAAGCTGAAGGGTCAGTCGCTGAAAGAGGATAGGTAAAGTATAATGTGCAAAATCAATCGCAAAGAATGTTTATAACTCTACATTAGCCAGTCTAGCCGTTGGACTACCCAAGGAGTTCATAAGTGATATAACCTCCTTGGTTGCAATGCACGCAGACAAACATGTTCAGAAATTTGACGGCGAATTTGGAAATCCCTCAATAGAGAGTAGGTTCTGAAGCTGAAACAGAATCTCTAGGATCATGGTATTTCATCGAAAAGTCAATCAACAAACGCTAGGAACAAAACAGCCATCCATCAGCCAAGTTCAAATTACCCAAACAAACCCAAGAAACCACTGTGTAACACTAACAAATAGCACAACCTCACTCTAAAAAAGATTCTCTACTAGCGTGATCGAATGAAGCGTATAATCAGAGAGCAAAATATGATACAAGTCTCTTCTCCAACTTACAATCGAACAATGCAACAAGAAGTATATATATATATATATATATATATATATATATATATATATATATATATATATATATATATATATATATATATATATATATATATGAAGTATTCGAAACTGCTTGCAGTATAACCGAATTGATAAGGGATGATATATAATCAGTCTGCCTTGCATACAGTACTAAAAACAAACAAATGCTGAGAATCTGCTTTTTTATTAAGACGACCAAACTGCATATTTTTGTGTTACCACACTTTTAACGTAACCACAATAACTTATCAGTTTGACTTCATAAAGCCAAATGAGATTTCCCGAAAACCTTTTATTTCGAATAATAAATTCTTTTTTTTGTATTAGAAATCTACCGTAGCAACAATTGAAAGATTATTTATCCTAGGAATATTTTAGTGACCCTAAAATTTCTAAGGTCTGTTCGTTATGAAAGTTCAAGGATCTTATCAGATAAGGCTTTTTTACAAGCTTAAATTTGCAGCTAACCAGGTTAAAGTGACTACCAGCAAGAAGTTTATCACACTTATTGTATAAAAACATGACACTGACTGATTCATTGGCTGTTGCTGTGAGTCCTGTAGGAAAGTATTGGCCATCTAGCTTAGGTTCTCGAAATAATACTACTAATCAGTTATTGATAACGTCAAATGACATTGTATGGAACTGAACACAACAGTTTGGATGTAGTCACTTTTTGTAGGTGGTAAACACTTTAAGTAGTGCTTGTTCATTTGTTTGCTCTCCCCTTATACGCTTTTTTTACCAACGTGGTTCTGTTTTCGCTGACTTCTTTCTTTACCGTTTCTAAGTGTAGAATCAACCATATAAATAAATTTTATGACACGAAGAACCATAAAAGTGAGTGTCTATGATTTGGTTTGCCACAGAAAATTTTAATGTTCATGTATTATGGTGACAACTACATTTTACACATGATGACTGTTAAATCATAGTTTCTTCTGCATTTTGTTGCATGCATTTCTCCAACTGATTTTCACCTTCTGGCTTACTTCTTATCTGTATTTACAGATCTGTGTTTGGTTATTGCAATCTGATGTACGCCAACCTGCTGATTGATTACGGATGCTTAATGTTGAATACAGACAAAACACGTAAAGCAGCAGAAATTTATCGGGTTCGTTTACAGTATATTTCACTTTCATAGCAATGGTCTCTTTATCTGTCTGTCTAGTTCTGATACATACATTTGCAGTTTGCAGGTATAACCATAGTTTTTCTCTCTCTTCGTTATTCTGTGCAGATAAATGTTTTTTTAAATACACCATAACATCCATGCCTGTAATAATAATTTATTTAAAAAAACGTTGCTTCGTAGTTCTTACAGATTCATTCAGTCGAACAGCACATAAACGGCTGTTGACTGAAGTCCAGTCGAGAAGCTCAGTCTCTGCCATACAGCTCACTGCTATGCCTAAACCAGTGGATGCAGGAGTCTCCAGGTACGCGTAAGGTGAATTTTGAAGAATAACTATTATGGCATGTCTCAGAGACACAGCATACATCTGTGTCTCGAGATTAGTGTTCTGGTAGGTAACGCCTACTGTCCGATTTGGTATAGACTCCGGACGTTAGAGGACCCAATGTGAAACCAACGGTGGGGTTTTAAGAGACTGGAATGGTGTTTCAATGGCTTCAACCATTGCCAATGGTTACAGAGTAAGGAATAGAGGAAATTATAACCTTATATTAGTATCAGAAGTTGATGGGAAAGGAAGAGACAAAGGCAAGGCAGATAGGTTATATTTGTTCGGATTTTGTATACTATTGGAGGCGTGCGGGCGGTTGAAACTTCCCGGCTACCTATACCATGGAAGTTGTTTCTACATGGTAGTTGAAAAAAAGAAATGATTTCTGTAACCTCAGAGCCCATAAATCATCTGATTGAGGCATGTCGCCCACTGCCTTTTGAGGATAATTAGTTTAAAATTTGGCTGTTCTAACGTCGGATGGGAAAAACACATACCGCAGGCACTGGAAGTCCGCAGGGGGAAGAGAAGTGTTTTGTTTTAGGAGTTAACCTTCTCTACTCTCCCCCTTCTCTTTAGAGGATGCAGCAATAGCGTATTACTGCTGGTCATATGCAGGAAACACTTTACTGCTTTCCCACTCCATCCAGCCAATAGTACGAATTCGCTCTTAGACCCCCATCATAGCGTAGCCATTCACATTATAACACTAATTTTTTTTAACTATCCAACTTACCTTTTTGCCATGGTTGGACCTCAAGAATCAGGCGTCTCAACCATTCTAGCTCTTTGGGTCATTGTGGATATACAAGCTGGACGATCGCGTCAAGTAGCACCTCTCGGTCGGGAAGGAGTAAACAACATGACAATGAATACCATCGGCCACTTGATCAGTGTAGCCTTTTATCCATTATATTTCTAAGTAACTTTAAACGTAAAAGCACTTACCATAGTATTCAAGGTTGAGAAGCTTTTATGCACCTTAACTCAAGTGATTTCATATAGTATATGTGTATCCACCACTTAATTTAATAAAACACTTTGAAGCTTAAATGATGTGCTTCTATATGTCTCCTAAGTACACTCAAACGTTCAGAGGTGGTTTTTGAAGTGGGTAAATCAGGTGCAGAAGCTGTAGGTGGTACTTTCGGAATCCCAGGTGAGCAGACAGCTAATGGCAATCGCCTATAACAACTATGTTTAGGCAGTCACCTTTTTCAGACTAATACAAATTTAAGGCGTGGCGTTTATCGATCTCAAATCAGTGATACATACGTCGTTATCGGTTATTACTGAAGACGGTCAGTGGATTTTTGTTATCACCTCTTTTAAGTGTGTGGGTAGTGACCATAAGCTGGTTTGAATGCGTGCATGTCTGCACCTAAAGAGACCTTGAAAAATTGCAACTAATAGACCGTTCTTAGCTCAGCTTAATGGGGATGACGCTTGGACTATTTTCAATCAGGGAGTAGCTAGACGGTTGTTGGAACGCAGGAAGAAGCCTGATACTATATGCAGCATGATTTAAACGCAGCGGTAAAGACCATGACTAACGCTCAGAAAGTTTGGAAAAATTTATCGGATCTCACTAGTTTTATTTAGGTTAATGGATATACGTGAAAGGAGTTTTACAGCTTTTGAGCATAATCACGAGTGTAGGTGGTTTTAATTCAGTGATAAAGAGTTTGCGCAACGACCAGGAGTAGTATTGGGCGGTCAAAGCTGAAGAGATGAAAAGCGCAGTGGTAAGAATCAATTCCGTAGAGACCTGACAACACTATATCAAATAACCAGGTCACTCTATCTGGGATGGAAGAGATCACCAGATGAAACTGATAAAAGATTGTGAAGGAAACCTAGTTATCGCCAAAGGGGAGAACCAAAGGAAACGATGGGCTTGACCACTTCAAAAAATAAAACTCTTGAATCGACCATCACCACCACCTGCAATTCATCCAGAAATACCACCAGCACCCCAGCCACAGAACTATCAGTGAACACAAGCCCTCCAACAAAAGCAGAAGTGAAGTCCTGAATGCTGAAAGCCGAGAAAGCAACGGGACCAGATGGAATTGTTCCAGAAGCACTAAAAACAGACACAGAGACAACAGCAGACATGCTCACACCACTATAACAGAAGGTTTGGAAGGAAGCAAGGAAAGGTACCTTCCGATTGGAACAAGGGCTACCTCGCCAAACTCCCAAAGAAGGGCGACCTAAATCTTTGCAAGAACTGGCGCGGAATCATGCTGCTCTCCACACCCAGCAAAATATTAAGCCGCATGCTGGAGAGACTAAAGAATGCTCTGGATTCAAAATTATGACCGGAACAGGCTGGCTGGCTTCAGGAAAAAAATCATGTGCCTATCAAATTGGAGCGCTACGCATTACCATAGAACACAGGACAGAATGGCAACTCTTTACCCGAACTGCATCTGTTTTGAAAATGCCTTCGATCGAGAAGTAATTTGGCAGTTGCTTCAACACTACGGGGTGCCACAAACCTTTATCAACCTCATTCAACAGCTATATGAAGACGCCACATGCCAAGTGATTCACATTGAAAAGCAGCTCAGTGATGTCTTTGAAGTGAAGACAGGAGTAAGACAAGGTTGGCGCCTACTATCACTGGTCATCTTCCTGATTGTGGTTGACTGGACAGGATCATGCAACAAACTGTGAGGGGCGAGAAGAGGCGCATACGCTGGTAGGACCGATGAAAAGATCCCAGAAGAAGATTTGGATTTCGCCACCGATGATGGTTTATGTCTGTCTAAGGTTGCACAAACTCGAAGATGTACATACGAAAACCATTAAGCTGGCAGAAGAGGCATGGCAGCGGAGACAGGACTTGCATCAGGTGAACTCAGAGAATATAGAGGTGGTGAAGATACCCAACTACAATAACAACAACAAGCACCGATCACCATGAACGGGAGAAATCTAAGAGGTGTTGTCTCTTTCACCTACCTAGACAGGCAGCGTCGTTTCAACTACAGGCGGCACAGGCACAGATGAGGATTTCGAAGCCAGAATCGGAAAGACAGCGACGCAGGTCTTTATTAATCTGATATCAGTGTGGAGATCTACTGCATTGCACTGCACTCAGCATAAAGCGTGAACAACACTTGGTTTTTCGTCACTAATGTCAGTCAAGTCAGTGCTTCTATTTGATAGTTAGGAGACTTGGCGCGTTACGAAAAGCATTTCCAACAAACAGCGGACATACACCAAAAGCTACCTGTACTTGATACTAAAGGTCAGATGGCCAGAATAATCGGAATAAGCAAGAAGGAAATCCCTCTGGCTGGCTGACTGGCAACGAACCAACCGAGAACCTATCGCCTATCAAATATGCAGAAGAAAGTGGAAACCGATTGGGCATACACTGAGAAGACCGTTTGGAGTTATCATGCGCCAGGTCAGGTCGTCGAGTGGAACTCGAATGGGAAACGGCGAGTTGGGCATCCGAAAGTGACATGGAGGAGATCGTGTGAAGAAGAAATGAAAGCTTCTGTTCAGTCGTGGACCAGGTTAGGATGACTGCAGAGAAGAGAGTGAAATGGTGATGTGCTACTGAAGCCATATGTTCAACTAGGAAACCAATGGACAAATAATAATGTTGTAATAAGAATCAATTCCAGACAATTGTGTAAAAGAGTAATGTAAAAAAGTTGATAGTGAGACTGTAGGTGGAAAATAAAGGCGTGCAATGTTGAAGGATAAACGACCAGAAAAATGCCAGAACATTTCAATGAACAGTTTGGTTTACCTGCAGCTACTCTTTTAGTTTTCCTCCGTGCAGTCACACATTGAATATAACACTGAGTCCGATTTCCTAATGAGAAATAAGTTTGAAACATAGGTATTTAAGGGCTGTGGCCAAGAATAACTGCCAGACAGACTTGGACCTTCGATGAAGCACGCCAATAAGACATTTGCTTTCAAGGTTGATTTCCCTAGTTTTCAACAAGGGAGAAGAATTCTCTTGTGATAATCTCAGGAAAATTAAATTGAGTAGCATACTCTTTGAGATTCTTAGTTCAGTAATCAACTGAAGAGGACCGACGAAATAATCCAACAAATTAGTGTCGTTTTGTCACGGTGTTTGTTCTTGCGCTTTGAACGTCTATAACAGATGTGTATCATGACTCCTCTTTTTTGGCAATTGTAGTTGCTGCTGTTTCCCTAATCATAGCTAGCAAATGATATCCAAATGAAATTAAGGGCCTTATTTAGTTGACATCTGTTTGTTAACCATTGGGTTAAGAGTTGGAACTGGCCTTATCTGTTTTTCACCTGTTAGAATTTCAGTTATTACACCATAGACATACCTCAGAAACCTTGGACGTAATCGATGAGAATATACTCCATTATTTTTATTGTGATTTCATTCTGTTTTCTGTTTTTCAGATTGCATTAGCTTTAATATTGAATTATTTACCCGGTGCTAGTATTATGGTTGCATTAGCGTTGGAAGCAATCGCCTATGCACATTATGTACTTGAATATACGTCAGGTGATTTTACGTATGCTTTAAATTGTGCTGAAATAGCCGGTCTGATGCTTCGTCGTTTAAATTATGGAGTTTGTATGCAGGCAGCTTCAGCTAATCGAGTTAAAGGTAATTTTATACACACTTTTTAAGAAGATAGTTTGAATAATCATTTTCAGCGTTTAATCTAGTGTTAGATGAAAAAGTACTGATATTTGAATTAACATTCTGTAATTCTTTAAGAAACCAAGGCCAACCAACTTATGGAAAAAGTAAGTTACGCGAATGCTTATGACAGAATTAGGGAGTTACAACGGTTCATCCATCGTATGATATGGTTGTGGGAAATAAATTCTGCTCAAAACATTAGTAAATAATCCTGTTTCACTGTGTGATGCATATGCAAAAACTATAATGGAATCATGCATTCACGTTTTTAGATTGAATAGTAGTAAAAATAGAAATGATCTCGATAACCATATGCAGGCTTGAACACTAAGTGACGAATCACACTTATCGTGTCCGACAGTTAAACAATCAACGAAGAACCTTGCACACAAGTCCATCGGTTCAAGTTGCCAAACTCCACAGTAACGTATAAAGAACAGGTGAATAGAAAGAAGGAGACTGACATCAAAGTAGATAAAGTAGTGTGAGAGAATTAACAATCTGAAGATAAAGTTAGTGAGAATCTTCAAGCATCAGAAGATGTCAGAGAGTGAATACATTGGCGCAACTGTGACCGATTCTCAGTCGTTTCACCAACAGTCTTCAACCACTGATTCCTATCGTCTCGGGGACCCCAAACCAGGCAATCTACATCACAAACCAGCAGTCAGAGACTTCATCGACTGGTGCCACGTCTTCGTCTGGCCATCCTGAACCCTCATCCAATCTAATCCAACTTCCCATACCGTGGTTCGTCGAGTTAGACAGTGACTCGGCATGTGCAATGCATGTGCAAACCACTGCAGTCGATAAAGGTTCACAACCTTATCAATCGACTTGCCTGTCTTGTCTATTAACGTTCGCCTAACCTCCACACTACTCACATGCTGATTCACCATACACAAGCAATGCTACGGAGACATGTGTGATCAAAACCCAGTAATCGCTTCGTGTCTCCTACTTTTAACGGCGATGTTTCACAGCTGTATAGCAGTGCAGAAGGAACTGTAACCCAATTGACTCACCCTGTGATAGATAGTCGGATATCTCATCAGCCAGGCCACAGGTGATCAAAGTTATCAAATGCCAAACGGGCCTCCTGTATCTGAGTTGAGATTTCATCAGAAACCAGACCACTCGGACTGACACCACTACTCCTCACTCAAGTAAGTCAAGTAGTCGACGCATTCCACCAGTTCATCCCTTATCCTTAAACTACCAGTCCTTGAAGACCACTTCTCGAACATCCTCTCACATTTCACAGGTGCCAGTGAAACACACATGCCAAACATTCTCAGACTTCTGCTCAACGCTTTCACAACACCCTGCATTGCTTCATCATCTTCACCAAGCAGCACAATATCGTCAGCATACTCCAAGTCAACCACATGCCCTCCAGGGAGTAGGTCAATCCCTGTGAACTCACACGTATTCAACATTATGTCTTTTAGTACATGCATCACGAAACTAAACATAAATGATGACTGTCAACATTCCCAGAGAACATCACTAGTTGTCGCAAATTCAGATGACAACTCTCCATGAGCCAGCCACTTACACGGCTGCGTGAGTTTCAGTGGAGAGCTTTGACTAGCGTTATATGCGTGCTCTGTACCTAAATACTGGCGCTATACGATTACGACTGGTGGTAAGACCTATGTGAGCCTAACTTGCTAACGAATCGACTTTGTAGCAAATGAGACTTTCAGCCGCCACAACAACAATACCACCGTCACGCGAAGACAGGAAGAGAAGACGGGTTGTTGATAGAAAGTTTTTTTCTCGCCAGCAGTCAATGCAGTTGAGGGCGATGCTGCATGTATGCATTTCTAAATAAGCTTGGCAACACTAAATCCACACATAGGTTATAATAGTTAACAATCAATGGGAGTTTTGCCTGGAAAGCAGAGGGGAGAAACACAGGCAACGTTTTGAAAACAGCCATAATAGGTTATTTTAAGGTCGTACGCAAATCATCAGGCAAAAGCCATACGAAATTGGGGATGCATAGCAAATACCTCACGGTTGACAGATTCGAATGTCACCTTCAGGTCAAGAAATATGCAAGAGTTGGCTGTCAGTAAATATGCTTGTGTCCCACAACCTGTCGCTGGGTAAAAATGTCGATATACCACATTTGTGCACTTCTGAATCCTGCCTAACTTTTTGAATTTTGCTGTTCTCGAGCTCCAGTAAGGTGTTGGATTACTATGGACCTTGGGATTTCGGACACGATATTAGTGAAACTGATCCGCCTATGATTGTCACAAAAAGTCTTCTGTCATTTCTTATTGATTAAAATCGTCAGTGAAGTAGACCAGTCTGGCGGCACTACCTCTAACTTCCACGAACTACTTAGTACCTCCGTTACTTTACCTATTAATTTCATGTTCGACACATCTTATTTGAAAGGAATTACTATTATGAAAACTAACAGAGTTCATCTGAACACTTTAAACAAAATACTATTATGCGGTTTTTTTTAACCATCAATCAGTGGGGAATAAATTTAACAACCATACTGTCTGTTTATTTTGAAATATAGATGAACTTTTGTAAAACAGTATCTCTCGCAACAATTCAATCAATATTTGAACCTTGAGTACAAATAGGCTGCCTTTCTAGACTATCTAACAACTAGTAAACGTTTTTATCAGTTCATGCTACAATGGAATCTTAGTATCACATCAAGAAGAGCTGTTATGATTACGGACGTTTGATTAATCCAAATATGTCCTGCTTTTGGGTAATTATTTCCCCAATCTTGTCTATGGATGTACTGTATCTTAAAATGTATGAGAAACTATCAATTTTCTAGTAACATCTATGTGTCTCAGGGTGTTTAAATGACACACAGTCCATTACTTACAATGAGCATCACATTTATTTTTTATATCATATTTCAGAAATAAGCATTTTGTTTTGATCATTCTAGCACTGATCATTGAAGAAATCGCTATTGACAATAACGATCCATCCAGGACTAGATCCGATTTAAAGTTAGCCCGTGACCTACATATGGAGTCTTTGGAACTCTGTGAACGGGTAGGTCTTAGTTATTATTTTGAATTCTAGAGTCGATTGATAACTCTTATTCTAATTGCGAACTACACGAATCCTAATAGCTGTTTTTTTCAAGTTTGAAATTAACTAAGGTAAAGCTTGTATCAATGTGCCTATCGTTGTGATAACTTACCAACAACTCAACAGTGTTACTCAGATATATATCTGTTCGCAGGTTGTTGCGAATTGTACGTCCCAAATTGACATTTTGTAAAAATAAGTAGTTTTTCAGCTGCTGTGATGTAAACAGGGCTTCTGTAAATCTACGCCAGGACTGTAAAATGAATGCTTTGTCGGAAATGTTGAACAGTAATATGCAGTATGTGAATAATTTCATCATCACATTTTGCATTATGCCATTCCCAACATGCAGTTGCTACCCTAACGTGATGGTCGGGCTTGTAAATCACAATGATTAGACGGCAATGCTCGTTGGAACAACTGTTCCTTGGGGTCTTGTTGAGGTTTGTTTGATAGCCGCAAGACCAAAACTAGCTACTGTCTTAGTGTAAGTCACCCACGCTATGGCCGTAATTCGACGACGAAATTGTACTGCTGACTGAACAAGGTGTAATCACAGTAAAGTGTTTCCTCCGGATGACCAGTGGTCATTTGCTGATGCCGCCTTCCTTATGGTAAGTAAGGTTGGCTCTAAAATCAACAAGCTTCTTTTTGCTCTACGGTCTTCCGATGTCGCTTATTTAGTTTCTTCTAGCCTGGACGTAACAATAAACTCGTAACCGAAATCTCCCCAAGTTTTGTTTGATCTACCTGAAGCAGATTTTGCTTTGCGGTCACTCAACGCTATCACTGATTCCATTTCCTTACCATTAACCTTCCTTGATATAGGCAGTTGGGACCTTTCAGCCTCCATCACATCTCTGTTAACTCTGAAGTAATTTCTCATTACTATCAACCTCCAATACCTTTGCCTTCTAATCTTTCTTCACATCTATCTGTTAATGGTTCCTGTTCATCTTTAGTTTCCTCCAGTCCTTCAGCCGTTGATAGTGATTCGGGTTCAGAAAATATCATCCCTTTTCTCCTGAAACCGGTCTTTAAACCACATATAGGAGCTTTCAATGTCCTCGACTTTCGTCAAATTAGACAATTAGCTTCGTTTTACCGAAACTGTAGTGTCTTGTTCCATAGGTGTATGTCATATTTGTGGGATGCAAATGCAAAAATCAGCCGTTAATTGAATATTAGATCGTTTATTTGATAAGGTACACAGTAACACAGTACAATTTACTGGATCACATTTCGAATAGAATTTATTCCTCATATTCATATCAAAGTATTCATAGGATTTTCAGAATTCCTGCACCTAGTCCAACAGTTGATTCATTTATTTTAATGATAGTAAAATAAATGAATGATCTGTTGGACTAGGTGCAGGAATTCTGAAAATCCTATGAATACTTTGATATGAATATGAGGAATAAATTCTATTCGAAATGTGATCCAGTAAATTGTACTGTGTTACTGTGTACCTTATCAAATAAACGATCTAATATTCAATTAACGGCTGATTTTTGCATTTGCATCTCACAAACAGCTCGACAATATGATTACTTTCAACGAAAATCCAAGTGATTGTCGGAACGGGATAACATCACTCATCCTTAAGAAGTTTCGCACCATTTCCATTCTACTGTAAAAGCAACGGTAAAAACCGTAACTGATCCTTCATAAAGTGGAAAACAGTACCAGTTGGTTTTAGCTAGTGTATCTGAATTAACATATGCGCATGAATTCATCCCTATGGGCTCTGAAAACAATGAGGAACGGAAGCAACTCAAACGTGAACTGAAAAAGGGTCTGCTTATTTAGACACCATGAGCACTTGTAAGTAGCCGAAGCTGAAGAGATTTCAAAGGAACCGGTGACAGGTAACAGTAGGCAGTTATCTAGAATTATGAGGAAAACAGCAGGAAAGGCGGTGATTAGTGTTATGGTAGTGGAGAATAATGAGTTTCCGATTTACTCGCAGGGGATACAACTGGAACGCTGAGTGGAAGTCTTTGAAGCACAGTTCAACCGGCCTCCAGTTGCTTTTTGTGTTCCATATATCCAACCGCATCTACAACGAAACATTGATACACAGTTTCTAACTCGCAGCAGTTGAGGAGACTTTAAATAATATGAAACACGAAAGCGCAATAGGCCTCGATAGGCGTCTGTCAGTATCATTGAGGGGGAGGGGTGGGTTACGGAGGTTTTGTTACCAGACTCACTCAAGTATCACCTGGCGCATGAAAACTAGGTATGATCCTCTCTGAAATATACCACTGATTGTCTCAGATTTCCTGCTAGGAGACTATTTCTTTTGTAATAGCTAAGGAGAGATAAGTTTGACGAACATAATGTTTGCAATTCTAGTTTCTGTGATCGTCAGACACCTAAGCAAAGTTGGCTACCACCAAACCTAGAAAAACAGACAGGTTTCAGACTTAGTTGTGGCTGTATGGATTAGATATTCACCCTATGTTCGATCGTGAAACACAAGCAAACCTACTGCCTCGTGACATTAGCTGCATTTTCCAACATGAAAGCTGCACTCAACTCTGTTGACCAAACGTTTTTGAGGCATAGTCTTTCACTGGAAAGAGGTGCCGAGTAAGAACACCACTATGTTGAAGGTTGTGTAGTAATACAAAAAGAAGTTACCTTTGCGGTGTAAATTACTACACCATAGTAGGGATATGAGGGCGAAGTCGCACTGTTGACAGGGCGGGTGTGGTAACAGTAAGGTATTTTCCCGAAACACCAGCCGTGCCACGCCAATGCTCCCTTCCATCTGGGAAGAGGGGTTGGAAAAGGTCGGCCCTGAAAATAACACTCTACACCATGCCGCACGGTCTCCCGGTGCCAGTGGTATGACTTCTTTGTCTATCTGGCGTTAGAACAACCAAACCTCAAAACAACAATCCGCAAAAGGTTGTGTGTGACGGGCCTCAAGCAGATATTCCTTGATCCTTGTGATCACACAAATATTTTTCTCTTTCAAGTACTTCAGGAAAACCTAGCCTTCCATAGTGTGGGCAGCCGGGAATTGTCAACCGCCCTCACTACTCTGTTAACGCTCAAGTTCCCGTAGACCACTATTCATCCCCTTCATTTTTACCTTCTTACCTTCCTTCATGTCTCTCCGTTAACAATCCTACATAATGCCTAATTTCTTCTAGCTCTGTAGCTTTCAACAACGATCTGAATTCACAGAACAGCATCCCTGGTTTCCCTAAACCACGCTCTAAAGTACACACTGGAGCCTTTAATGTCCGCATCCTCCGTCAAATTAGCCAACAAGCTTCATTGGATAAAACTCTTGCAACTCGAGCCATAAATGTGTACTGTGTTTGTAAGATGCATACAGGACCCAAGTGCGGTTATTCACCTGACCTCGCCGTGCCATTATTGTGAATCAACCAAACTGACCCTTCGATTTTCTGGAGATTCTTTAGTTAGTTCTCGTGGTCTTGCAGGTGTAGGCACAGCATTAAGCACTAGGGCGGAAAGCTCACTACTAGACTGGATCCCAGTTGACAGTTGCCTATGCGCTGTCCTACTCAACGGTACAGTGAGAACTTAAAGGAACAGTAAAACTCGCCGTTGTACTTTTGTTACCTCTGCTTACGTACCCACTGACTGTAATTCGGATGAAGTGAAAGATAAGTTCTACCGAAAACTGTCTAGCCTCCTTCTGAAGGCCAAACGTTCAGATGTGGTTGTTGTTGCAGGTGATTTTAATGCACAAGTGGGTAGGCCGAGTAAGGTAGAAACGCACTTTGGTGGCACTTTGGGAATCCCAGCCGAACGAAGAGATGACAGTGATCGTCTACTGCAAGTGTGCTTAGATAACCGTTTATTTCTGACTAGCTCAAACTTCAGACATAAGGAAAGACATTATCTGACCTGGCGTCAAACGAGCTCAACTTAGGTATCCGTCTCGACATCTGACTACATAAAGATTAACGTAATCACAGGAGAATTTTCGGTAAAACTAGAATATGCAGATGAAATAGTCCTGTCACGTGAAGACGCTGTCATGTTGCAGATTCTTCTAGAGACCTTAAATGTCGATTTTAGAATCTCTGGTATGCATTTCCTACCACCCGAACGCAAACTGTTTCTTTAGGACTGGTTTCCAACGGTGCTCTGGCTAACAATAGAGAGTGTAGTGATTGAGTGTGTCAACTACTTCACTTACCTGGGAAGTAGGATCAGCCCTGCCCTGGTGGCTCAGTGGCCGATGAAATCTCTGCACGGATACAAAAGGCCCGGCTGGGTTTTGCCAATTTATACCACCTATGGCGCCGCTGTGAAATCCGATTGTCGACTAAGAGTCGCGTGTACTGCACAGTAGTCCGATTTGTTCTACTGTTTGGCTGTGAAACATGGCCATTGAAGGTGGAAGACATGAGAAGGCTTCAAGTGTTTGACCACTGTTGCCTTCGTAGTATACGCCGTATTTCGTGGTGCCACCACGTGAGTAATGCAGAAGTCAGGCATATAGTTTTAGGGAGTGGAGGTAAATCAGTTGACGAGGTTATGAACCTCCATTGATTGAGACGGTTGGGACACGTATTACTCATACCTAGTCGTCGATTGCCTCGTCACTCAATGTTGTGGGAAGTAGGTCCAGACTAGAAAAAAGCTTGGGGTGGCCAGACTAAAATCTGAAACCAATTCATGAAATCTTTGACTGTTGGTTTGAGCCATGTAGGGTGAAGCAGACTAATTAATGGTTGGAGACTTTAGGTGATATAGCTAGGAACCGATCTCATTGGCTCAGGTGTATACACACATTATCCTCATGATTTTCTCATTCCCTGCTCCTCTATTTTAGTACTTTCTGCTTCTTTTGACCGATTTTTCTTCATCTTCCATTTCATTTCCGTGTTCCTTGATATGGTGATATTATGATGGGGATATGTCACTAACGTCACAGCAGCTTACATGCCATCTACCTTGTGGTAATCGTTGGACTGGTTGAAACAAGCAGTGGGTTTTTCAATGTACGACTTGGTGCTATGGAATAAAGCATTTTTCTAACTTGTTTGTCACTTGATTTTGCATATGAAATTCTTGAATGAAATCTGAAAGATCAGGTAACTTATCAAATGCAGACGTTATTCAATATAACTCAGGATCAAGTGACTGGTGACCATGTTTTTGGTTTCCTTTTGTGCAAAAAGTAGATGAATTACAGTGAAAGCCTTGACTTTACCCTGTTGCGCCAACTTTTTTTTCCCGTCTTTCCTTCACTCTTTCGCATCTTTTCGTCTTTTTCTTCGTAATACTTTTTGTGTGTCCATGAGGCATTCAGTGTGCACTTAATGAATGCAATATTCAGCAGCTTTAAGTCACTTAGCAGCCTTCTTACTAGCTGTTGAAATCCAAAAACTCAAAACCCACTCAGCAACCTTGTGCGCACTGATGCAGTAGGATATGAGCCACACCTATTGTGTGAATGCTGTCCAAAACTCGGTAGGTGGTCACAAGTCAACTCTCTAAAACATTTATGCCCATAGTATTATCATCTATGAACAACGTGATCTGGTTTATCACTATTTACTATTTAAACAGTCGATAACTTGTACAGGTTTTATTCACTGAAGAAGCGATTCCCATGAAGTTGCGAAACTTCAAAAGATTATTTTTCTACAAATATTTTTACAATTATATGTCATTTATAATTGACAGTCGAGTTTCTAGTCCACCGAGCCATATGTTTCGTGAATTAATAATGCTAGATATGTAATACACTATTATTCTAACCATAATATCTGGTCTGGTTCTTATTTATCGCCTAGGAATAGTCATAAACTATACGTGGCTATGATACCTTTGTAATTATGAATCCATACGCTTAGCGCTGCGCTTTTGATTAGATCTTGAATCGATGTTGCTTTTTCATTTCACTGGATTTTCAAAGCGAATTATTTTTCGCATACAGAGATTTGATTGCTTTCAGGTGAAAAACAACAATATTGTGGTTTTTATCTGACTTGATTCCATGGTTGATTATAATAAACCAACTATGCTAGTGAAAACACTGACATGTAAGCGTTCTCACCGCGCATACATGTATACCTATGCGAATTCATATTGTACTTTCCAGATAGCCAGTGGATTTTAAGTTGCTTTGGCATCTGGAGCATGTACTGTCTTCAGAATCTGTAGGGGATTCTGGGGAGATGTTTTCGATTTTTCGATAATATCAAAAATTTGTCATTTAAATATTGTGCTTTAAAGATATTGAGTGTTTGTTTTGTCATTCGTAAGTGTTCATTGACGTAAGTTGAATTCTTCTTTCACAGACGTATGGAATATGGAATATCCAGACTGCCAAGCATTTTGGTAATCTTGGTCGCTTATACCAGTCAATGCAAAATAATAAAGTAAGACGAAGAAATAGTTAATTTCCCCTTGAATTTTGTTGATTGTCCCCTGTGTGTATTTCCAATGTTTTAGCCAAAGCTGCATTCCTAAGCACATTTGCTGCATTTTTTCAACTCGGACAAAGTAGAAACCTATATTTACTGTCTATGCAATATTAAGCGATTCACCTGATTAACTTCAATTTCGATGAGGGTTGGAGGACGAACATCTACGTCCCATCCATGTTTGGGATGGATGTTCGGCAATCAAAGTGTTGCTTTGGCCAGATTGAACTGTTCTTCATCGTGTTCTGCCCAACGTTCTAGCCTCTTGTCTTGAGATGTTATCAGAGACGTATACTATTTGGTGATGGTCTTACTGACTGTCATCTTTTTAGCCACTATTCGTAATAGGCCGAAGTAATTGTGGATTATTACCTAATGCTGACGTTTTCTCCATCTCCTTCTCTCTCGCCACCCTTCATTACCCACCGTGACTGTCAAGACTCTTATTCACTTCGCATTTAACTTTTTTTCGGTCCTCATCGTGGGGAGTTGAGTTTGTAGTAACTTTTTGAGTATGTCGTCCTTGTTTGACACTGTATTTGTAATCTGGTAATGCATGAATCACATCTAATATTTATTTGTCTCAAGGTACTAGTATTACTATCAGTCTTTCCATACCAGTAATTTTCACCGTATTGTAACACTAGTTACGCAACAGTGATCAGTTGTTGTAGATTGACTTTGGGATATGGCCTCTTTTACCAAGTGAGGCGATACTTCAGTAAAGCATATTTTGTTTTGCAAGTACATTGCGTTGTGTAGTTTAGCTTGTAGCAGTTTTAAAGGTCACATTGCAAACTTGGTCGGTAGACCATACTCAGAAAGGAAACATGTGTAAACTAATCACTGTCACCATTTTCATAAAATTCTTCCTTTAATAAATATAAATAGAGTTCGAGTCTCAGTGGGAACTCCATCGCCCGTTGGGGTGTTGATACATCCAGCCAACACGTCCAAAACAGGATGACTGCTCTCTTCTGCTAGCCACAACCAAGTAAAAGAGCAAAAACTTTAATAGAACGGCATGAATCAATATTCTATATCGAATAGCTACCAATCTTTTAAGTCTCTGAGTCATATGATGACCATTTGTGGAGCTGCGGCTCATCGGTTTAGGCAGTTTACTGTCAATCAGTGAGTCAAGAGTTCATACTGCGCTCCACCTACCACCGAGCTTTGGGAAGCTAGGTAGTATCATAGGCTCTTACACAAAGTGTGACTCATTGCCTATTTCACGAATGTGCACAAGCCTTTTGATTCGATCCATTCTGTTCTGTCAGAACTATTGTTCTCATTCTATCTAAATTTAATAAACGAAGAAATTGTGTGAAATTTCTTAAGAAACGTGTTCCTGGCCAACCTTTTACATCACTAAATCATTTGGTGACCAGTCGATGCCGTATACCAATTCATGCTATTTTTTTAATTCTGTTGTCATCAGTTTATTAGTCGGATATCTCTGTTGTATTGTATACACTTGGTTAAGAGATATGAAACTCCCCGGTTTTGTATTGCTGCACATCGTTTACAAGGAATTTCAGATGTTCATCTGCAAAGTATTTGCCAGCGTAAGGGAATTACTCTTATTTTTTCAAATCTTATGTGCAAATGTCAGCTGTTTTGTGGAGCCGAATTCAGAGACAATAAAGCGACCAGTTAAATTGGTGATAACGCAGCGTTTTTAAGTTGTGTTAGCTGACTGAGGCAATCGGCAAGAAGCCCTGAACCTAGGTTTGCTGCCTTCTGACACTCTTTAGCAAGGGGTATCTGCAATCTCAACGAAACTGATGTCCCGCCTGAGATTCAAACCCGCGTCACCCAGGGCTACAGTCAGAGACGTTAGCGCAGAGCTATTCAGGCGTAACGTCTCTGACTGCAGCCCTGGATAACGAGGGTTTGAATATCGGACGGGACATCAGTTCCGTTGAGATTGCAGATACACCTTGCTAAAGAGCACCCGAAAGCAGGAAACCCAAGTCCGAGGCTTTCTGATGATCGCTCCCATCCAACTAACATCTATCAAAGTGCATTGTGATAAGTGAATCAACTAGCTTAGTGGCCACGTTGCAAAATGACCGATAGAATTAGATCCCCACGTAGGATCAGACAACATGAAGTCGGTTACTCTCAAATGACCAATCAATATTTTTCGGTTGTGCGTAATGAAAGAATATGCCTGATATTTGCTGAAATGTTGCAAATTGTTAACATCTATGCATTTTGAATTCAAATATTCCACGTTTAGTCTGTCGGAGTTATAATTCTATCGCATACAATCTTACCAATATGTTTATGTTGCAAAAAATGATTTTCGCTTCTATATTATCTTTAACGTTAGTGTCAGTTAGGTTATTTAACTTTAATGATCAACCTAGGAAGCATAACTGAAAGGTTCATTTCGTTATCAAGTGTAATTCAAAATACATGGAATCAAATAACTTGTTAACTGTCACCGTGTTTTTAAATTACTTGTCCTTTAATATCATGTAGTTATTGTTGAGCACGTTTGCAGTCAGTACATATGTGGAGGTTTGGCCGATTAGATTATGCATTTACTTTTCATGCAGTGGGTTGCCAGTTCAAACTCTGGTCAACTTGCTTCAGCCTGAACAACAAAGTTGTATGATAAACCTTCACAAGTTAAATGTTAGTCATAGGATGGTACATAAACTGCCGTTTGTCAGGTTTCACTTTTATTAACTCTTCGTATAATACAAGAATCAAATTAACATCGTTTAGTGGTAAAACCATAAATAATTCCTACTGTTAAATGAGTATCTCTCACTGAAAACAATAGCTTAGAGTAATGCGGGAACATCGAGAAAACTGAAACACTTCGTTCAACCATGCGGACATTCCATCAAGTCACCAACGGAATTCTCAGAAAAGACCAAAAGCATTAACATAGAAAACGACGAATTAATGGTATCGTTCGATGTCATAGCATTATACACATCCATTGAACCCCAATTCACCAAGGAAACAATGTCCCTCCTGCTCAATGAAGACATAAACCTTTCAGAACGCACAAAACTTAAATGTTCAAGTCTTATGGAACTCATCGACCTTTGTCTGACAACATACTTTCAGTTAAGCGCAAGATACACAAACAGATGAAAGGAACTTCAATGGGATCACCGATATCCGGATTAATTGCAGAAACAGTGATGCAGACACAGGAAGCCATCATCCTACCTGTGATCAAACCAAAAATCTGGATTTGCTATGTGGACGACACTTTTGTCATTATTAAAAAAGATGATATAGAAAACACTCACAGTTTGGTCAACAACGTGTTCAATGGAGAATAAGTCAAACAACCAACTACGATTCCTGGATGTTCTAGTCAGTAGGAAAAATGCCGGAAGCTGAAAACCCAGGTATACAGGAACCCAACACACATTGATCAAATCCTCAACTACAGTAGCAACAACGCACAAAATTAGTTGCATTTAGACTCTATTCAGAAGAGCGAGAATACACTGCAGCACAACAACTTCACGGAGAAACGAAGAAAATTACTCGATGTCCATCCCAAAGAAGAACGGCTACCCACGAAACTTTATCAGAAGATGCCTAACCCGTACATCATCAACTACAGTCATCGACAGATATCAATAAACGCATCATCCTACCATACATAAAGAATATATCAGAAATCACAACAGGATTACTGAGACCACTTGGAATTGGTGTGGCTCATAAACCAACAAATTTCCTCCAAACACCATTATGCAGACCAAAGAATGCAACAGTCTAATAAGATAAACCAAATCTCGTTTACAAAACCAACTACAATAACTGTAGTCAACAATACATTGGACAAAGTGGTCGCCCTCTTCGCCTTCGTCTATATGAAGATCAATTAACTGTTAAACGTCACGACACTTCATCACTCATTTCAATGCACATGGATGATTATGGAGATGAATTCAGGTTCAACAATGCAGAAATTTTGGACAGGAAGAGGATGCACAAAGAATATCAGAGAATTCCTAAAAGCTTGGCATTCACGTCAGTCATTCAGCAATCAGTAGATTCATGGACATAAACCAATGAGAAAGATGATAAACAACGGAAAGGTCAGAAGTCAAGCAGAGGGACAGCTAAAAGGAAAATCTATAAAGTTAATGACACAACAATCAAAGGAAACAACCAATCACAGACTACTTTGTCAGAGCAAGCTACTAAGTCATGAGGAGATACTGACATCTCACTTTGTACCGAAGTTAGTGCTGATGATTTCGTCTAGAAAGATGATGAAAGCTTCAGGATTAAACAACCCAGCTCAGGGAACACAATACAACCAAAATAGGAACATTGTTTATTAACTTTTTCGCTCTAGATTCTCATGGATATAAGAATTGGATATACCAATTAAAACTTATTTAAATAATTTAGAAAAAAGTCGCTTATACTCAGAAAAGAGGTGACACGTATTTTAAACCAATGATAGAGTAATTTTTTTGTCTTGAATAAAGTAAACCTTGACTGGACTTTCTGTCTACTAAATGGCACATCAAGAATTAAAAAATGGATCGTAGTGGCTTCTTGTCTATCAAACATAAGTATAATATAAGTAAGCGCATCGTGGAAGAGTGGAAACGGTATACTCGAATCACACGCGAGAAGTTAAATGGGTCCTTTCTGAGGAAAGTGGAAAGAAATGCAATTATCCTCTAAAATGTTGACGATTTGTGGCAGAGAAAACTGATGCTGATGGTTCAGTGTTTTCAGAACTTTGATGTTTTGTCAAGATTGGTAATATCCTCAACCTCAGATACAAAATATTGCCATCTTTTAAAAACAGTTAACTGAAAACCCCCGACTGTTATTCGTTCCACTTTCGAAAAGACGAAAAGTGAGAGAATTGACAGAAAAGTTAATGGAATGCTTTGAAAATGAACAGCTGTGCAGGTAAATTGGTCGCAGGTCAATATCTTATTCATCTCACCTCCGATTGTGTAGACAAGTTCGTGTACATTCACAGAAAAAACTCAGTGATAGTCTATAACCAAATATTCTGGACATTTTATAAGCTTATAGCTTAACACTTAAGTTAGAATTACCTTTATTCATTTGTCTGTTTGCGTCAATAATCACTGACATTTATCCTATTTACAGCAATACAATGAAAAGAAATCTACTTTCTGTCATGATCAATTCGTTTACAGTAAATAACTGAACTGTATATCTGTGAATATTTTCCTGCTGTTTCGCTAAATCCCATTAAAGGAGGATATATATATATATATATATATATATATAATATATATATAATATATAATATATATATATTTCAGCAGTAAATGTCAAATTAAAGTGTCTTAGACTCCAAAATAACTAGTTGGGTTTCATGTTGCATATTACTTTGTGTTTAGCACCGAATGATATTTTAAAAACAATGTATCCTTATGGTTATTGAATTATTATTATCTGTCCCTTGGGTTCCTAATGGAACATAGAGCTTCAGTAGCACGTCTCCAATGCTCTCTGTTCTCTAAAATCTTTTGAACCTGGCTCCATGACAGCCCACAAGCTCTCATTTCCTCCTCGCACGATCTCCTCCATGTCACACTCACCTTGGAAGCCTAACTCGTCGCTTCCCGTCGGGGTTCCACTCGAGGGGATGGCCTGACACGTGATCTCCCCAGTCGGCCTTCTCAGTGTATGCCCATTCCAATCCATCTCCACTTCCTTCTGCATATTTGTTCAGCGATAGGTTCTTGCTTCGTTGCCAGTCAGCCAGAGTTCCTTGTTGCTTATTCTTATTATTCTGGCCATCTCATCGATCTTCGGTAACGAGCCAACGTAGGTGGCAGTTGTTGATGAATGTCTGCAGTTTGCTGGAAATCCCTTTCGTAACACACCAAGTCTCTGAACCATCACATAGAAGCACTGACTTGACGTTGGTGTCGAAAATCCGGATGTTGTTCAAGCTTTATGCTGAGTGCAGTGCAGAAGATCTCCACACTGGTTTCAGGCTAGTGAAAGCCTGTCTTGCTGTGTTTCCGGTCCTGGCTTGATTTGACGTCCTCGTCTGTGACGCTGCCTGTAGTTGAAACAGTGCTGCCTAGATAGGTGAAGGAAGTTACTTCCTTTAAGTTTCTCCTGTTGATAGTGATTGGAGCTTGTTGTTGTTGTTGGTGGTGGTGGTGGTGGTGTTGGTTGGGTATCTTCATCAACTCTGTCATCTCTACGTTCACTTGAAGTCTCGTCTTCGCTGCCCTGCCTCTTCTGTCAACTTGTTAGCATCGCCTGTAGATCTTCGAGTTTGTGTGACATCAGACACAAGTCATCGGGGAAATCCAAGTTTTCTAGGATCCTCTCCCGGTCCAGCTTATCCCACTCTTTATTGCATGATCCAGTCGACCACGATCAGGGATATCATGGGTGATAGTAGGTGGCAGCCTTATTTCACTCCCTTCTTCACTTCAAAAGCATCACTGAGCTTCCCATTGTGAATTACTTGGCATGTGGCGTCTTCATATAGGTGTTGTTGAATGAGGCTGATAAAGGTTTGTGGTATTCCGTAGTATTGAAGCAACTGCCAAATTACTTCTCGGTCGACACTGTCAAAGGCCTTCTCAAAGTCGATGAAGTTGAGGTGATGTGTAGAGTTGACTGCCATTCTATACTCTGTTCTATGATGATGCGAAGCGTTTTAATTCGGTCCGCACATGATTTGTACTTCCTGAATCCAGTCAGCCTGCCTGTTCCGGTCGTAGTTTTGAATCCAGTGCATCCTTAAGCCTCTCCAGGATGATGCGGCCTAATATTTTGCTTGCTCTGGGTGGACAGGAGAGTGATTCCGCTCCAGTTCTTGCAAACACTGAGGTCTCCCTTCTTTGGCAGTTTGACAAGGTAACCCTTCTTCCAATCACTAGCCAGGTACCTTATCTTCCTTCCACACCTTCTTCAATAGTGGTGTGAGGATGTCCGCTACCGTTGTCTCTGTGTCTGCTCTCGGTGCTTCCGGTGGGATTCCGTCTGGTCCTGCTACTTTCCCACATTTCAGTAGCTTTACGGCATTCAGGACTTCCATTTTTGTTGGAGGATTTATGTTCACTTGTATGTAGTTCAGTGACTGTAGGTGGTATTTCTGGACGAAGTGCAGGTGGTGGTCGATTCAAGAGCTTCTTGAAGTGGTCGGCCCATTGTTTTCCAGCGAGGAATAAGTTTGTTTTTATTTTTTATATTTTGTTTGTGCTTTGAAGTTCCTTTAGCGGTTAGATTTGTTTTACGGGGTAGGGTTGTTAGCCCTATGCCCAACCTTCCCTCTTTACCCGGGCCCGGGCTTAGGACCGGCTAGTAACTAGTGAGCTAGTTAACCAGACGAGGTTTTGGTTATTGAATACAAGTAATATATTTTCTAGGCCGAAAACGCCTTTCAAGTGTTTTGATGTAGGTGACGGAGTTGGGATTTATCAAGTTATTGATAGCTTTTCTCACAAAGTGACACAAATTTTTTCCTTTTGGATTACTGAATGGAGCAAAGCTGTAACACCTTACAAGACGGAGCTGTAAACCTCTGAACTAATCGTTCAGTGAGTTATCCTGTTCGCGATCAGTATCACACTCCGCTAATACTTTCAAAGGGAAGATAAAAGTCTATCTAGTGCTCTTTATCTCTATATTTCTCTTCAGGAGATGTCCGTCCATGGTGAAAAATATTGATGAGTGCCGTACGGGCGTTCTCGCTAAATAATATCGATTGTTTTTCGGGTGATAGGATCATCGTGTTTGGGGACAAAAAAAATCTTTATTACTGTTTCAAACTATAAGCCTAAAATGTAATTCTAGATAGCTAGGCAAATAAATATAGATATTAAGCACAAATATTTATTCTATGCATCGTGTTTACTCCTACTCTCCTCCTAATCTGCTTTTCTGTACATAAATAGCATTCATAAGGTAGCACGTGGTTTCAATGGACTGTTAGTCTGTTTATCAGTTAATATGTGTACCGATAAAGGCTCATTATTTTGTTTACTATTGTTACGTTCTACGCGTGTTTGCACGTTTCATCTATTAACCACACACTAATACTACCTTAAGATGTTCATATTTTTACGACGTGTAAAATATGAAGTAGTTTATCGTAAGACTTTCGTAAACAACAAACAAATTCAAAGTTGTCTATTCTTAAATTTTTTTAAGAAATTGTGTTTAACTTGAAAGTTGGTGAACTTGTTTGGAGTGACACACGTGACATGTGAACGATAAAAAAACCTTATCTGTTGGATGTAATGCACTATTTAAAACCACTAATTTTTGTTGTATAATCAGTTGGTTTGCATTGACAAGCACATGTTACCATTATCTTACTATCTATCAATGTTTTTATTGATCAATATGTGTGTCTTCAGTTCAAGAGTTCTTAAGGTTATAGAAGGTGCAGTGATTAGATACCACATGTTACAACGGCACGCGCACCAGTTTTTCTTCATCTTTCAACTGGTCTTCGTTTTTCATGATGGAAACTAAAACAAAAGTTATTCGACCATCAACACCTTAGAAAGTATTGCTTTCTCCTCGTCTGTATTTGATATCTATTCAGTCTTATCATTTTAAAAGCTTTCTTCTATCATGCGGTTTTGTTTTTCTTCCTAATGAAGGAAGCAGAAATTATGCATTTAAGAGCTATTGAAATCAAAGAACGACTACTTGGACCAACAGATTTCGAAGTTGGTTTAAGTGTTGGCCATTTAGCTAGTCTATATAATTATGATATGGATCGTTTTAAAGAAGCTGAACAATTATATTTACGCTCCGTACAAATTAGTAAGTCACAGTTTCTCAAATATATTTATATTTTTTAAGGTAATTCATTTTATTCCAACATTCTTTCAAAGTTTTTTCTTCTATATTTTCCTCAGATTGTTGTATATATTCACTTTACTAGTTAATCTGCGTTAAGAAAATCGTCTTCAGTAAGTTGGGTACCACCAACATAGCACCTGCAATTACCATGTAACGGTTCCAAGCTGCCAAACTTCAAACCAGCAAATCTAGCTAGGAGTCACCAAGATAATGAGGCAAAAAGCAATCAAAATCAGCTATAAAACAACAACGAAATTTGATATAATGACAGACAAAAATAATGTGTGAATACATCTGTGACACTGAGATCGATTCTGATCCAAAACGCCAGTTTCGTTTGTTACGATGTCTTTAACCAGAAAGTTTACATTCTTCTACATCACTCAGACCAGCACCTAGAGATTTCATGAGCTGATACCATTATTTAGTCTGATCTTTCTTTCAGCCTAAACCCGCTTCAGCTGATATTATGCTACGAAGCGGATGGTGAATAAGTAACATGTGTTTCAGCCATCTGAATGGACGAAGTTTCACACACTCGTAAGCTGACTCATATCTGTTGTCTAAACCTCTATGGCTGACTTCTGCGTTGCTAATATGGTGACGCCACAACATATAGCCTATGCCACGAAGGCAACGGTGGTCGAACAGTTGATATCTCCTCATATCTTCTACCTTTAATATCCATATTTCACGGCCACATAATAGAAGAGATCGGACCTTTTGTATCCCTTTCAGAGATTTCAGCGACTATTTAACCTACGTGGGTTGATTCGACTTCTCAGGTAAGTGAGGGGGTCAACACCCTCCCTGTTGCTAAACAATGCGCCAATGAATATCAGTTCTAGAGCAGCAATTCACATTTGGCTGATGAGAAATGCATCTCTAACATTCGTCAAATGCCATTGAAGTTGTCCAGAAGACTACATCTTGCCAAGGGATTCACCTAACAGGACTGTGTCATATGCTCACTCTATATCTACCAAGGATTCTCTTATGATAAGATCTATCGCTGTGAAGTCAGAAGACCTCCATAAGTACGTTCACGATAGATTTGAATAAGAATGGAGAGAGTGAGCATCGTTGACGGAAACAACTCACCTGATAAATCACGGGTGTTCGAGTACAGAGACTTTAAGTGTTGCACTTACCTGACACCCCTTACAGAGAGACACTGTCATAAGACTTCTTGATTGACAGACTTTAATGCTGTCTGTAGGTCAAGAAATGCAGTTAGTGATCATGGTGAGTCATTTTTCAGTCTAATCGGTCCGAATTAACACTGAACGTTGATATGATTTGGTAAGTCCCAATTACCTCGTTTAGTTTGACTTAACAATCTTGTTTCTTGATTTGCATTTGTTGACGAATATCTCTACACACAACTGGGCCTTGTGTTTACTTTTACTTTGTTTTACAGTAAGAAGCGGTGTAATTGTATTCATTAATCATTAAACTTTGAAAAATCACAATGATCTTGAGGAGTTAATGGCTTCAGAATTCTTGCCACAGATGCAAAAATCATGTTTTCAATTTCTTATCTTGTTAACATTTGTGTTGCTTATGAAGTACTTGACCGCCTGTCAAAGACGTATCATGCTTTAATAGTCCTTTCCGTTATGGCCATCAAAGCTGTTCATTAAGGGTACCAAACATACTGATCTTATAATCAATAAATCGCCAACGCCTTGTAACCACATGCATTCACAAGCTCAATATTCAGTTTTGCTCTTGATGTCATATGCATTTGAGTAAATCAAAGAAAACCGTTATATTGTTTCTGTGTCAAATGACCATGTTCTGAAAGTTGACATGAATAGATAAAAAGCATTCTGACATATCAGCAGCGCTCCTTTTTATTCTGGGTGATTTAAATATCAGGCAGCCGTTCCGCTCCTACTAAGCTGAGCTTGTTATCGGTGCACACAGACAAATTCAACTGAACAAGATATATCGTTCAATCCATCTAAAAAGTGTCAAAATAGTTGGACGTACTTGTCGTACTGAGATTCGGGACAAGTACATACAGGATCCACAGTTCATGATGAGCACTACACAACCAGGTGTAACTCAAATTTGAGATTTCTTTTGAACACCACACCAACTTGATTAACAAGTATCACTGATTTTCGGTCACAGTTATTTTTCGACCATGCATTCCAGTCAGTTCACTTCTACTCCTTGATTCTTCAGTGACATTTCGGTGTCGAGCAGACCACAGTTTGTCATCGTGTGCCTTTGATTTCCAGAGGGAAACCATGATTGATCTTCGAATTGGGTTATAGACTATTGAGTCAATGTCACCAGAGAGTGAGAATCCTGCAAACACCCCTTTTGACTTTTAAACTAATGGGGGAAGCTATCAGTAACTATAATACGTCACCAACTCAGCAGATGTTGAAGTAACTGGTCGATTTTGCATCTAGCCTTTCCAGTCATGCGTTTTATCTATTAGTTCCTATCCGTATACCACAGTTCATATTTTATGGTGCTTCACTGAATTTGTCACCATAGGATTCATCGTATAACAATTTTTCCCAATTATTTCAACAGTTACGTGAAAAGAAGTTGGCATATTTCAATTTTTTGTGCACATTTGTTGTTCAACTCTTACATAATGAGAATAAAATTTCCAATTTGTTACTTAATTTTTAGGTCTGAATTTATTCGGTCCTACGTACAGTGGCCTAGAGTACGACTATCGTGGTTTACAGCGTGTCTACCATGAATTAGGCAATTATACAGAAATGCAACGTTACCAAGGTTTATATGAATATTGGTCTAAAGAAAGACAACGTCTTCGTTCTTTAGAACCTACTGAAGCATCTGATTCTCTTGATTTCTGCGATGAATGTAATATGGGTTCGACAGAACATTCACGAGTATTAATGGAATTGTTAAAAGACTACAAATACCAGTTTAAATCAATTTTTGAAGGTCTACGCACAGTTTGTGAAATAGAACAAGAAGTGAATACAACAAGACGAGATGCATTTAACGTGACTTTTTCTGGTGGTAGTTTAGAGGCTAGTCGGTCAACAGGATACTAATAATGTAGATTCTTTTCATATTCCCCCAAAAAAAGGAATGCGTATTTTGATTTTGCATCCAGACATTATTTCTTACCATTTTCAAAACTGTGTTCTTTATGCTTTCATTGGTGATTAAAAATATCCTAGTAACTTTCGAAGCAGCTGTATTAATAATTATGCCCAAGGCATCTCATAAGACTCTACTAAAAAAAAAGAGACGAAACAACTGTAAAGGGGAAAATATTTCTTGTAGTATTCAGTACTTCACACTTGTACATATGATCTAAATAACTAACATAACATTTTTTCTTTGAAACTTTTTGTTTACTAGTAGTGTAAAACCACCGATAATATGTTTGTGAAAGCATATGCTCACTTAACACGTGTGTTTGACGTACTAATAAGTTATATAAAAGGAGTGATAAAATCTGAATGTAAACTTTGACGAAAAAACTAATTGAATGGAGATTATAGCTTATAATTTCATCTGTGTCTATCACAACACCATGTCTGTCAGCTTAGGACATTTCCATGAGTGAAATAATTTCTAAACACGTAAACCGATGGTTGCAAGAGAAACATACTTTTGATGAAATCATTTTTCAAGCTACGCATTCCTCAATGTATAGTGTTGAAGTTGGGACTTATTAAATGAATTTTTCCTAACCCAAAAATGAGCAGGGATAATTAACTATGATAGATTAAAAAACAGAACGAAGGCAAAACAGTGATTTAGACAAAAAAATATCTACAGAAAGCGATTATATCCTAATATACACCTAGACTTTGGGTCCAATCGAATGTTCAGGTAATCGGACCAAAAGTCCAACCATTCAGTCATGGAATTTGGATATAAAAATGAAACACAAGATAAACTCTATCTCTCGAAAACTTATGTTTATTTAAAAATGTATTAGAACCCTTGAAGAAAACGAAAAGTAGTGATTATAACGTGACTGCGAACGAATTGGAGGTCTCTTAGTGTTGTCTTATAAGGAATGAAAATCAGGACGCATGTAGGATACTCAATAAAACTGGGACTAAGGTCCCATTCAAATGTACAAACTCAGTAGAAGTTTTTCCGCTTGAGAATTTGATTTATTCAGCAATAAAGCAATTTAACCTACCAAATCCCGTGTCATGACTGAGGAGTTCATGTAGAAACGTCAAACTATCCGGTTGGGTCAGTCAGACAAGCAGAACATAAAAACAACTAAATGTCGAATGTTAGATCCCACTAAGATGAGTTATCCACATGGGGATTTAGCTATTACTGTTTATTCAATAATGCACAGTTAGGTTGGACAGCGTAGCAGTCTTAAAGAGTAGTCGTTAATATACCCTAATTTTGCCTGATATTTGCCTTAAAGTAACTGTTATTGCTGTCTTCGTCCTCTCTTGGCACCATTACTAGCTTTTGTTTTTCCCATGGCTTCTGAAAGCTAAGTCTTTTAAACTTATCAGTGAATTTAATTGATTAAGCCCGTTTTGAATATATGTATTCAGCATCGCTCTCGACCGTTGAGACTGTAAAAGCTCTCTGTCAACGGTCCGTCTTCGCGTGCCGTTGGTATTGTTGTTGCGATGGTTGACGTTCTGATTAGTGATTAGAGTAAATTCTTTTGCACGTTAGATTCGTACAGCTCGTAGGCTGCTAAGTCGTATTATCAGTCATCGCAGTGATGTAGTTAGGTTGAGGGATAGGTGTATCACTGAATCTTTACTCATCAAGTCACTACTTAATAAATGCAAAAGGAATGACGCGTCAGCGATTCTAGAGATATGGAAAATTCTACTGCTAATAAAATCAGGAAAGGAAAAGCAGTAAAACTATGAAATTTAAGTCATGAATTCATATAGGATTACAAACAGTGAATTGTACTCGAAATGTTACCTAGTAAATAGTGCTGTATCACTGTGTGCATTATCAAACAAACTAATTTAAAGTGGAACTATACTCTGCCACGATGTTCAAGTTTTATACTTCCTAAACTACTTTCATATACTTAACCGTTAATAGACACTATCGTATGATCTATCACAGTGTCTTGATGAGCAGGAATGTCTTCTTCACAATGGAGGGATTTGTAGGTGAAACAAAGTTTCTTTACTCTTATAACTTCTCTATATCTGTGTTGACCACCAATCTTGAATAGGTCTAGTAGTGAGTGGACAGGAACTGCGATGTATACATCTTCACTTTCACAAAATAATGTTTTAACTCATCATGCTTTTTCATCGTCAAGGATAAGCCTGGCATCACCTACATTCTACTGTATAAGCCACGATTAAGTCGTAAGTGATTCTTCAGAAAGCTTCAGTTGGTTTCAGAAGCCTCTTCTGAATTAATAAATGCACCTTGATGCCTACGTCAAGGACCCGAAGACAGTGAGTGATGGAAGCAACTCACATATGGAGCGATGGGGAGTTTACACAATAACCCTTAACGGTGATGAACAGGATAGGCCGAAGAAATGGAAAATGAGTCAGTGGTAGGTGGCCCAACAGACAGTCATCTAGACTGATCAATAAAATTGAGGCAAGAAAGTCAATGGCTAATGAGGCGAGAATGGAGAAGAATAGGTTGTGTTTACTCTCAGGGAAGATTAGTGAAACACTTTGATGAACAGCTCATTCGGCCTCTAGCTAGTCTTCGTTTGCCCATCATCCAGTTGGATTCTGAATGGATACTGATATAGGCCATCCAAAGACTGCATTGGTCTACTTTGGTTGTATTGCGAATTCGATGCACAAGGCCTATATGGTTCCAACCAGCAGTCAATGACCTGTGTTCTGAAATACCTACGAATAATTAGAAACTTTTCCAAAATATCCTCCAATACGAAAACCTCCCACTCCATTGCTACAAAATGCCTAACCTCGTCAACCATAATCTGGAGCAATTTAACGAAATTATTAGTCCTCACTAAGATCAAGAACGAGTAATCCTGTTTGGAAGCTGATTACAGGCTTGTTTTAAAACAATCATGTACAATGGCAATTTCATACTGAGAATTGAATCTTCGTGTTCATAAGCTTTCAAACTCACATCATGACACTAATGAAGAAAGTATCACTTAGATTCATGAATAAACAAAGTGATTTTTTAAAAGTCTAATTTCACCATCATCGTTCACTATGATAGTCCTTGTAAAACGATAATATTATGGCTACCCATGGAATGAAAAGTTAGTAACTCATATAAGTATGAGTATGCATACTTGGATTATTATGTTAATGTGAAGAGACCTATTTCATACTGAAAGAATCAAAAGACAGGTATGCACAGAAGAATGTTAGTTGTCAACATGTGGGACAGTAGTCCTTAAATATGGTACACCCTGCACTAAAACCGTCATTTGCAAAATATGCTTCATTTCCTCTTCCGCTTCTTTTTTAGTTTGCTCTTCATACGCCTGTCTTGTCTTTTTTGTTTCTCTTGTCGGAATCCTTACCCATTGCTAGTAATCCCCTACGATTTCTGCCGCCCCCTCAACACATACTACTTATATCCATTCTTATCAGCAATGCCCACTACAATACTATTGCTGTATAGCTCTGCTTCTTAGCTTCTTCTTGACCCTCATATTCATGTTCTTGCAATTTGCTACTCACAAATAACTGCTGTTAATTGAAGTACATAATTTTTTTATTCTGTTGATGTAATAATGTATTTCTTCTTCAAGGTGGCTTTCTCTATCTAAATTATGGTTCGTTGCCAGTTTGCACTTCGTATGTTAATATGCTTGAGTCAGACCAGTAACCGCCTTAAAGGCTTCGATCAACAGTCTTATCTGACGTGAAAGTGCAAGTAGAAATCAGTAAATAGTCAGTTTTGTGGCGAAGTTTGAATCGTTTGCCGAATTTGAAGCAGATTCAGAACAATGACGTCACCTGCAGTAATATTACATAAAAAAATAAAGTAGTTATACCTGAATAAGAGATTTTGATTATAACCTTTTATATGGTAGTTTGCTGATGACAAAAATTTTCATAACTAGATTACGTATTTCTTTCAGTTGAATTAGAAATTCAGTATTGTGATAGTGATTTCACAACGTTTATACTGCCTCCGAAAGTATTCAACTTACATTTTTAGTTATCCAGTTGATCTACACTCATGCAAGACAGATTTATCAGCTATATAAACTTTTGAATGCATGTCTGAAACTAATTTGAACATCTTGGAATTATTTTCAACTATGGATAACTCTTTGTTTCATTCTGTAGCTTATCGGTTTCTGTCGTTGTTACATAGGCGGCAGTTAGTGAATTTGGGTTTCACTATGATATATGGTGCTGGATTAAAAAAAACTACTACCGGAACAGGCAGGCTGACTGGATTCAGGAAGTACAAATCATGTGCGGACCGAATTTCAACGCTTCGCATCATCATAGAACAGAGTATAGAATGGAAGTCAACTCTACACCTCACCTCAACTTCATCGACTTTGAGAAGGCCTTTGACAGTGTCGACCGAGAGGTAATTTGGCAGTTGCTTCAATACTACGGAATACCACAAACCTTTATCAGTCTCATTCAACAACACCTATATGAAGACGCCACATACCAAGTAATTCACAATGGGAAGCTCAGTGATGCTTTTGAAGTGAAGAAGGGAGTGAAATAAGGCTGCCACCTACTATCACCCATGATATCCCTGATTGTGGTCAACTGGATCATGCAACAAACAGTGGGATAAGTTGAACCGGGGAGAGGATCCTAGAAAACTTGGATTTCCCTAATGACTTGTGTCTGATGTCACACAAACTCGAAGATCTACAGGCGATGCTAACAAGTTGACAGAAGAGGCAGGGCAGCGAAGACGAGACTTCAAGTGAACGTAGAGATGACAGAGTTGATGAAGATACCCAACCAACAACAACAAGCTCCAATCACTATCAACAGGAGAAACTTAAAGTAACCTCCTTCACCTATCTAGGCAGCACTGTCTCAACTACAGGTGGCGTCACAGACGAGGACGTCAAATCAAGCCAGGATCGGAAACACAGCAAGACAGGCTTTCATTAGCCTGAAACCAGTGTGGAGATCTTCTGCACTGCACTCAGCATAAAGCTTGAACAACATCCGGATTTTCGACACCAACGTCAAGTCAGTGCTTCTATGTGATGGTTCAGAGACTTGGTGTGTTACGAAAGACATTTCCAGCAAACTACAGACATTCATCAACATCTGCCACCTACGCTGGCTCGTTACTGAAGATCGATGAGATGGCCAGAATAATAAGAATAAGCAACAAGGAACTCTGGCTGACTGGCAACGAACCAATGAAGCAAGAACCTATCGCTGAACAAATATGCAGAAGGAAGTGGAGATGGATTGGAATGGGCATACACTGAGAAGGCCGACTGGGGAGATCACGTGTCAGGCCATCCCCTCGAGTGGAACCCCGACGGGAAGCGACGAGTTGGGCTTCCAAGGTGAGGGTGACAAGGAGGAGATCGTGCGAGGAGGAAATGAGAGCTTGTGGGCTGTCGTGGAACCAGGTTCAAAAGTTTGCAGGGAAGAGAGAGCATTGGAGACGTGCTACTGAAGCCCTATGTTCTATTAAGAGCCCAAGAGACAAATAATAATAATATGATATATGGTACTTCATAATGGAATTCATAAAAGTTCTAAAATTCAGATGTCACTGATACCTGGATGTTAATGAAAGAAATTACGTAGGCATTATTTTGATACTTTTTCAGTTTGCATTGAAATTCACTACTTTTTGCTGACAGCTGTCAAACTAAATTCATTCTAAACTGTACATATACTATCATCTTAAATGTTTCTTCTGCATCTTCTGTGCTACGAATTAATGACTTATTCCAGTCTAAATAATAACTACAGCACTATCAGTAGTTTTTGATAAACACTCCCAGAGGTAGATGTTCGTTATTCAGACAGTGTCAGGTTGTTTTTTATCGGCTAATAGCAGATACCAATACAGTCAGTGTATGTATTGCTGACTAAAATTAACCATGAGAACAATGTATAAATTCCAATGAACTTATTATATTCCAAAAATTACTCATAGTCATTGCTAAACAAGAGACAACTAATGCATGCAATTTACTTAGGATTGTACTTTGGTTTGCTCACTTTCATCCCCGATCGGAAGTTGTACACAGGTGCGCGTAGCGTAAAATGACAATGTAAGGGCTTATTATTATTATTATTATTAACCATCATCATTACTATTATTATTATTATGAACTTCAGCGGAAAAAGAGTCATCTTTTTATACCACAAGACAACTGAAAACTGGGTTTCATCAATTAGTTATTCTAAAGGGCACTGTAGCAATTACTTAGAAAATCAGTCATCTTTATTTTAAGAAAACTGCATCTCAAGTCAAAGTATAAACAAATCCTAATTGGTTACCTCGTTCTTTGCTAGCCTGACCTTTTCAGTCAGTTACAATTTAATGTTAGGGCTGCTAACCACTGTCCACTAAGTTCAAATTAAACATTTAGATTGGTAAACTTATATCGTTTAAAACAATGACAGCAGTATCAAAGAAACTGTAAAATCTATGTAACTTAGTATAGTTGTGGATCACTCTGAGTTATCACTTCGTATGTCACCATAAAAGAATTGTCAACAAAACAAGGTATGTAAAGCAATCATTAACAAACAATAAAGGAGTATAAGAATAAAGGGTATAAGTAAGAATAGTGAATGAAAGAATATGGCATACAACATCAAGAAGATAGAATGTGAATAAATTCGTAACTAATCGACTATGTATTTTAATGAAGTAGTACTACTGCACAAGACTTTGAGACAAGTGGATGAATTAATAAAGACCTAAGACACTACATTTTCTTCAGCTGATCAGTAAAATGCTTTCTCCTCTTCAAAATTTTATGGGTTTGAACGTGGATTTGCAAATGTTCGTTATTGTAATTGTTTAACAATACGACTACTTTGTTATACTAAATAAACTGATATCTACGAATGAGTTCAACAAATTCATACAATGCAAACTTGCTATCATACAAGATTTCTAACTTCCGAGGTTTTTAGCACGTAAAAGTGATTTATCACCATAACAATGATGTGTAAAAATACTATCATCAAGCTATAAAATTCTTAAACAGTCATGGTCAGTATGCAAGTAAGTTTTAATATAATCCTAGCGTATTTAGAAAATCTTGTTTTCAATTTTATAAACACGCTGGAATTGTATTAAAACTGATCTATGTAATGAATCAACCTGACTCGGAGCTCAGCTTCTTTCAGGACATCCGTAACAGTTATGGCCTGGATGTTTATAATCAAGGTCAGTATTGAAGTGGCAATATTGCAACAGTGTCTTTTATGCATACATTATTTTGCACATCAGAAGAATTATAAGTTGTGTTAGGTTTATTCTTCAGATGAGACATAACTCTAGTGCTCAGAGAATAAATAACCTCTTTAAAAGTGATTAAGAGTGAAATAATGTGTCTTGTGATAGAATAGTAGGTAGAACAAATATACATAAAGCAGGAATTGTTGGTGGTATTAGTTAGTTGGAGTCAATCAGCAGGAAGCCCTTGATCTAGGTTTCGTGCTTAACAGCACTCCCCAGCAAGGTGTATCTGCGAACTCACGTGAAGCTATATCGAACTCAGTTCACTCAGTGTTGCAGTCACTACAGTTACCAGTAAGCTATTTGGCCCACGACTGACCTCCTATATAACTGAATTAGTTACACTGATTGGTTACTGAGGGTCGAAAGTTGTCATTTTTTCTAGTTCTGACTGGATTCTATCGACCATTTTGCATATGGTCACCAAGCTAGGAGGCTCACCATCGCGGTGCAGTTGAGATTGTTGTAGGTAGATCATACGCAGTAACATCTCTTACTGTTCATAAAATCTTTCTTCCGAGAATTTTTACTTTGAATATGGAACTGATATTTCTAATTTCCCACTGCTGACTTCTCTCAATCAAGCTGGTCAGACCATGTTAGCATATACGTTGCTTGTGAATATGCCTTAATATTCTTTGTAGTCTGATTTCTATTTTATTCTATTGCTTCTGGTTAGCATCTAAATCCAAGACTTGTATCGTTTTCTATTAAGTTTTTTATTATTATTATTAGTCCCTTGGGTTCCTAGTGGAACATAGGGCTTCAGTAGCACGCCTCCAGTGACCTCTGTTCTCTGAGATCTTTTGAACCTGGTCCCACGACAGCCCACAAGCTCTCATTTCCTCCTCGCACGACCTCCTCCATGTCACCCTCGGACGTCCAACTCGTCGCTTCCCATGGGGATTCCACTCGAGGGCCTGACGCGTGATGTCCTCAGTCGGCCTTCTCAGTGCATGGCCAATCCATCTCCACTTCTTCCTGCATATTTGTTGCGTGATAGGTTCTTGGTTGGTTCGTTCCCAGAGTTCCTTGTTGCTTATTTTTTCTGGCCATCTGATCTTCAGCAGCGAGCGTAAGCAGTTGTTGATGAATGTCTGTAGTTTATTGGAAATACCTTTCGTGACGCGCCAAGTCTCTGAGCCATACAAGAGCACTGACTTGACGTTGGTGTTGAAAATCCGTATCTTGTTCCACATGCTGAGTGCAGAAGATCTCCACACTGGTTTCAGGCTAATGAACGCCTGTCTTGCTTTTCCGATTCTGACTTTGACGTCCTCGTCCGTCCCGCCTGTAGTTGAAACAGTGCTTCCTAGATAAGTGAAGGAGGTTACTTCCTTCAAGTTTCTCCCGTTGACGGTGATTGGAGTTTGTTGTTGTTGTTGTTGATGGTGGTGGTGCGGTATCTTCATCACTTCTGTCTTCTCTATATTCACCTGAAGTCCCGTCTTAGCTGCCTCTTCTATCAACTTGTTAGTTTTTGCCTGCAGATCTTCAAGTTTATGTGACATTAGGCATAAGTCATCGGCGAAATCCAAGTCTTCTAGGTTCTTTTCCGTCGTCCAGTGTATCCCCCTCTTCTCGCTGCCTACTGTTTGCTGCATGATCCAGTCCACCACAATAAGGAATATCATGGGGGATAGTAGGCAACCTTGTTTCACTCCTGTCTTCACTTCAAAGGCATCACTGAGCTTCCCATTGTGGATTACTTGGCATGTGGCATCTTCATATAGTTGTTGAATGAGGCGGATAAAGGTTTGCGGTACTCCGTAGTATTGAAGCAGTTTCCAAATTACTTCTCGGTCGACGCTGTCAAAGGCCTTCTCAAAGTCGATGAAGTTGAGGTAGAGAGCTGATTGCCATTCTATGCTCTGTTCTATGATGATACGAAGCGTTGCAATTTGGTCTGCACATGATTTGTACTTCCTGAAGCCTGCCTGTTCCGGTCGCAGTTTTGAATCCAGTGCATCTTTAAGCCTCTCCAGGATGATGCGGCTTAATATTTTACTTGGGGTGGACAGGAGAGTGATTCCGCGCCAGTTCTTGCAAGCACTGAGGTCTCCCTTCTTCGGCAGTTTGACAAGGTAACCCTTCTTCCAATCGTCAGGTACCTTCTCTTCCTTCCACACCTTCTGCAATAGTGGTGTGAGCATGTCCGCTGTTGTCTCTGCATCTGTTCTCAGTGCTTCTGGCGGTATTCCATCTGGTCCTGCTGCTTTCCCGCATTTCAGTAGCTTTATGGCGTTCAGGACTTCCATTTTCGTTGGGGGATTTATGTTCACTTGTAATTCAGCGGCTGCAGGTGGTATTTCTGGACGAAGTGCAGGTGGTGGTCGATTCAAGAGCTTCTTGAAGTGGTCGGCCCATCGTTTCCTCTGTTTCTCTTCTTTTGTAATTAAATTTCCTTCTTCATCTTTTATTGGTTTCATCTGTGTTGGTCTCTTCCCTGATAGCAACCTGGTTATTTGATACAATGTCGTCAGGTCTCTCTTACCTGCAGCCTGTTCTGCTTCACTTGCCAGTGTTTCGTAGAAGTGTCTTTTGTCTTTGCGTGCACTCTTCTTCACTTCTTTGTCCAGTGTTTTATACATTGTGCTCAGTTCCTCTTGTCGTTGAGCATCCTTGCACTGGTTTATCTTCTGCTTCACCATCCTCCTCTCCTCTATCAGCTTCCAGGTATCCGTCGAGATCCATTCCTTGTCTTCTTTCTTCTTCCTTCCTAATACTGTTGTGCAGGTTTCTTTCCACATAGCTTTCAAAGACTTCCAGTGTTCTTCCACACAGGTTTCTTCAGGGATGTTGCTCGATGTCTCCCATTTTGTCTTGATGGCTGCCTTGAAGATCTCCTTTGTAGTTTCATCCTTCAGTTTCCGAGTGTTGTACTTGAATTGAGGTCTATCACCAGCTTCCTTGAAGGCTTTTAACTTGATTTGGAAGGTTCCTTGCACTAGATAGTGGTCTGAACCTACATCTGCTCCTCTTCTTGACCTTGTGTTAAGTAGACTGCGTCTCCATTTTCTTGAGATTGAGATAAAGTCGATTTGATTTTTAGTGTGTCCATCTGGTGAAGTCCATGTCGCTTTGTGGATATCCTTGTGCCTGAACACACTGCCTCCAATCACCAAATCGTTGAATGCACAGAATTCTGCAAACAATTCTCCATTCTCATTCATTTCACCTAGCGCCTCTCGACCCATGGTTAGTTCTCTTCCCGTGTTGTCCCCTCCCAGTTTGGCATTCATGTCGCCCATTAGAATTTTGATATCGCCAACTGACGTCTTGTCCAGTGTTGATTGAAGTTGTCTGTAGAAATCCTCCTTTTTCTCTTGCTCTGCATTATTTGTAGGTGCATAACATTGTATGATTGTGACCTTTCTTCCTTTTGAGTTGAATCTTGCTGTCATGATCCTGGAGGAGATTGGTTCCCACTGCATGAGAGCCTTCGATGCTCTTGAGGACATCATGATAGCCACTCCCTCAGTGTGCTCGTGGTTGGCGTCTGGGTGACCGGAGTAGATTATTGATTCTCCAGTTGACAGTTTGGAGAGTCCACTCCCATTCCATCTGCTTTCGCAAATCCCAAGCACTTCGATGTTATACCTTCTCATCTCCTTTGCAATCTGGGCTGCCTTACTGGGTTCAAACATCGTGCGGACATTCCATGTCCCCACGTTTACTTTCGCTTTCATCGAGAGAAGACACATCGGCCAATTGGCTTCCCGAAGGCTTTCACCAACTGGCGTCATTTCGCCTCTCCGATTCCAGCGGGGAATAAGTTTGTTTTCATTTTTTATATTTTGTTTGTGCTTTGAAGTTTCTTTAGCGGTTAGATTTGTTTTACGGGGTAGGGTTGCTAGCCCTATGCCCAACCTTCCCTCTTTACCCGGGCTTAGGACCGGCTAGTAACTAGTAAACTAGTTAACCAGGCGAGGTTTTTTATTAAGTACTTGTCATTTATTTGAACAAGACAAGAACAAAGACAATTGGAGAATAAAATGAGCTCATTTTATTTTATGACCTTCCATTAGATGAAAACAACCCACAAGTGAAATGAAATATTTGTAATAATAATAACATAGCATGCAGGAAACAGGACATCAAATAGATGTTTCTCAATCCTGCAGGATAATCAACAAACAAATAACACTATGTTTATTACAGTTTCCAGAAACTCTCGCTATCAAACATTTTCAACCTAACCTATGTACTCAGAAGGAGACTGTAATTAACCTTTCTTTACCTTGGTAATGCTAGATAACTTTTGCATGTGCATGGATATAGTCTTCCCTTTTCTTTTAATTGCATCTTCTCTTCAAAAATACCTACTGACCATTGACCACGACGTTTTTCAAGTTTTTCATGTGATCACGTAACCTATTAGCTCTTGAACAGTCCCTTCCTTTACACTGATTTTCATTTGTTGTGCCCCCACTCCATAGCTCCAGAATTTTCTGTCTCATTAGATATAAATTATTATTGATTTTGACTAAGATTTGTAATTATTAATCCTATGTTTCCTTGACTTACTACCTTAATGTTAATCCTCGATTTGAAATCTCCACTTATTTCTGCTTGTTATTATTACTAATAATAATAATTCATTTCAATTGTAGGTTGTTTGCAGCTGATGAAAAGCCATAAAATAAAATGAGCTCATTTTATTCTGCAAATGTCTTTGTTCTTGCATTGTTCAGATTTTTCAAGGGAACTTAATGTATAACACTTGTCATTTAGATATGCCTGTACCCCAATGAATAATCGTGTTGTCACTGAAACTAATGAATGTTAGCAACTGAAGAAGTGCATTCTATGCTGGCTTCTTAGCGGCATTACAATCACTCATTAAATTAAATGCACATGCAGTTAATTAGTTATAAGCAGAACTTACTATGATAAGTGTTGGGTTTGATACAATATTTCGTAACACTTATAGAAAGCATATTTAATTTTATTCTTGAAAACGAAATCCAAGTGTACCTACTAATAATTTTGAAGTTCAATTTAATTCCGTTGCGTGGCTGCACATTTCTTATAACTGTAAATAATCCTTTTGTACAGTATCTAATATGATTACGGAGTGTTATTTTTTTACATATAAAAAAAATGAATTGTACACTTTTATTAGATTGTTTTAACAACTGATTATTATTTTGTTTCATCACTGACATATTCCTAATATGCATCCTAGTGGGAACAACATCACTCACTGGGAGGCAGGTACATCCAGCTGACGAGTTCCAAACAGAACGAAATGAGCATCCTGAATTCCACTGCTAGCTACTACCCAGCATTACTATGCATGACTCTGTTGATTTTTTGATTTTCCGTGATCTAATGTTCGAAATTCCTAATATAGTTTAAAATTGCATAATGACTTGTTAATTTGGCATGTTTTACTTGTCAGTATTCAATGAAACCAATTGTGTTTTTTTTTGATGAAAAAAATCTTAAATAGCAATGAATTTCTGTTTAGTTCCCTGATGTTTGTCAAACATAATATGAAGCTGTAAATTTGATCAGGATTTTTTCACCTTCTAAGGTGTACTTCCACTCTGATCAACTGTATTTAGTTGAATGCAATTTAATATTCCGAAAGAAGACTGGTTTAATTTGAAAATCTACAAAGTCAGCATATTTTTATTCCTACTTAATTACTCGCAAAACCAGATAAAATACTCATTACTATAACAAACTACTTTATCTTTTTTTTGTCTTAGCATTCAACTTCATATAAGCATGTTTCGTCTTTTTTTATATAAGACTGACAGTTCACTGTTACGGACAGGAATAATTTTAGTTGTGGGATTGTTCTTCAAAAACTGCCTAACAGCATGTCAATTCTGGAGTTCATTCCTGAAGTAAAAATCCTATATTTTCTATCAAATAACTATAACAAGAATGGTACTACCATCAGCATTTATTTACTCATATAACTGTCTAACAAATATCTTCATACCCCACTGTACCTATCAGTCATCGCTAGGTTTGGGTCTAACCTGAAAGTGAGTTACTGTAAGGATATATTCAAAATAGTGATGGTTGCTTTGTTGGTATTAGTCCATTAAGTCGACACTAGTATGTGAGAGGGATAACAATCATAAAAACCCATGAGTCAGCGACTCAATAAGCTCAAAGAATGTAGTTACATCTATCCACAAAATTAGTCTATAACAGTTAATGATGTGAAAGTAAGAAACCAAGACAATATTGAAACGAAACGCAGAAATAAAACGAAAACAGTTTCGAATATTCTAGCCTATTATCGTTAAAGTAACAGCTTATATCCGGAGTTCATCGATTTGACCACAAACGGTCATATTCATGTGCTTAAAATCCGATATTGTTTTCATATTTTTGTCATAAATATTTTTTAGTAAGTTTATTCATTATTGAAAAGTTTTAAAGGTTTGTACCGTTACTGTATTGTAGTAGTACATTTTAAAATCACTAAATGTCAACGTGAAAATTCTGTTCCAATATCTTCTATCTGTAATAAAAATGATGGGTATCTAAAGACTGCATGATTGTTGTCTTCCTGGAGTATTTTATTTTTCCATACTTAGATTTTTGGATATCTTCCTCATATCGTCTGACTTTACAGGGATCGATCTCTTCATTGGAAAATCTTTGGTATATATAGAGTACACAGATGACATAGTCCTGTTAGATGAGGACGGTGACAAGTTGTAGTCTTCTAAACACCTTGAGTGACAATCTGAGAATTTTCACGATCCGTCTCTCAACACCCAAATGCAAATTGTTGCCCCAGAAGTCGTCTTCTACAGTTCCCCAGCTAAAAGTTGGGGAGTGAAATGGTTGAGTGGAATCAGCCCTAATGGGTCAGTGGCCGACGAAATCTCTGCACGAACACGAAAGACTCGTTTGGCTTTCACCAACTTACTCCATCTTTCATGCCGCCGTGACATTCTATTTTCGGTTAAGTGTTGAGTGTACTCCTCTGCAATTCACTCTGTTATACTATATGGCTCAGAAACATTACCACTAAAAGTAGGAGACATGAGAAGGCTTCATGTGTTTGTCCACCTTTGCCTTTGTTCCACAGGCTGTGTGTTTTGGTGTCACCAAGTCAGGAACATAGTAGTCAGCTCTAGAGTTTTAAGGGGTAGAGGAAATTCGGTTGATGAGGCTGTAAACCTTCATCCACTGAGGTGGCCGGGAAATGTGATACGCATCCCTAGTCACCGTCTACCTTTTATTTCAATGGTGGCTGAAAAAATGTAAGAGATTGTCAAACTGAAACATGGCATCACTGCTGAAGTGTTTATCTGTTAGCCTCAGGGGTGTATGGGCACGTAGACTCCCCAGTTGATGTTCACGTGACAGAAGAAACCAGTGAATGAAGAGTAGGGGTGATAAGGCTCCGAATTAGTCTCATTGGCCCAGATGAATTCATACATTATCTTCACACTAATCGTAATACTGAACTTAGTATTTTTTATTCCTCTCTGTTATCTTGTCATGACTTCCTGCCACTTAGATTACTTTCTTCACTATTTCCTTATCTTTCATCTGATAGTATTCTTGCTTGATATGCTGAAATGAGATGTGGCAACCTAAATCGTTATGCAGTAGTACATGGTTCTATGTTGACACTGATAGTGATGACACTAAAAACATTTTGACATGTGTCGACAGTTTCATGGTTATAAAAATATACATTATTACAATGGATAATAAAGTGCAGAGATAGTCTGACGAATATATATATATTGTTTGTACGAAAGTTGACATATCATGTAGCTTCGCTAGCGTGATGAATGCAAAGAATAAAAGCAGTTTCAGTGAAGTTTCTCTCACTGATTGAGATCAACCAACAAACTACTGGAAACCTAGTGGTAGTGAACAGGTGTCCTGTCCTAGTTTGAGACCCTTCATTTGTCTGCATCCATAACTCTGCGAGGTATATTCGATTTAGCTCATCTGGTGGTAAATACTAATAATAATGTGAGATGATAACATATTAAGAAACATTTTCGATACTAATAATAACTCTACAAAGTGACTATGCATTTCCAGCTTGACCAAACAACAGATATTTACTCATTCTTAAAATGGCAAAGACTGAAAAAAATCAGGATCTTTTGTTTGGCAACTTGCCTGTTAAAAAAGATCCAGTGTATTTGTACGGAAAACTCAATGGATGATGACATCAAAATATTAGCTGAAACATTATGGGAAAGGGGTGTCAATTGAAGTTCATAAACCGCTGCAAAATTCAACCAAGATTATAACCCAGTCTGTACTCTCTTTTGAAGAAATGCGTTTACATCACGTTGCTATACACAAGAAGACCTAACAGCACGGTATAAAAACGAAAGTTAAGGTCTACTGCTAAGCTTATAATAGTTCAGAAGACCAAACACCTACTGCAACATAGACCTCAACGCCATATAAATGATTGCGTTACATCCCATTGCGTTTAAAATTTACATGTGTGTGTGTGGATTAAGATACACAGGGAGGACTAATCGTAATTTGCACTTGAGAGTAGGTGAACGTGTACCAAAATGACTACAAAACAGCCGGATTAGATAAGCGCAGGTGGCAGAAAACTATCATCATCCACCGCGAAACATGTCATTGATAAAGATCATAGGATTGATATTAAAACAGCCTTTGCAATTTTGTATAGAAACTGTCAGGGGCATGTACTTAGGTGTGTTAAAGCGCGGGCCATAAACAAATTTAACCCCATAATGTGTATGCAAAAGCAATTTTTTCTTACGCTGTCTACCCTGGTATATATATATGATGCCTGTCGGTTAGGATAAAATGTTCAAAGCCCCTACCAAACAGAGGTAATATCTAGTTGCATTCTCCATGTTCACGTTGAAACTCATTCGTAACTATTGCCGTTGTGCGTACAGGGTGTACAAAAAGCCAAATGAAAGATATTGGGAGAATCTTTATATTGGTGCGATGAAAAGGCTTCGCTCGTCACTCAAGTTAACACTAAATGTGTCATTTTCACCTGGATAATATGTGTTTTATGATTTGACGTTCTGAGAGGTTGAGCATTTATTTCTTTGAAAAGTTGAAAGTGTGATCTTAGCTCCATGTGTAACTCGTTTCAACCACACCCTTTTCATTCATGTATGTTTCGTGTACTATCATGTCAAAAATTGGGATCGAGATGAATAAACTGTTTTGATAAGCAACCCATAGCCTCAGAAATATGGCACCCAATATGTACCAGTTACATATCGCTGACTGTGTGGTCATTTCAAGCTGAATAACACCATGATTTTACCAAAAGAAGCGTTCAATGGACTATCACGCTTAGGCTTCGGAATTAATAATAATAATAATAATTTATTCCTGCCTGACATTATATGAGATCAGTCACCACACTGTATCGCTACAAATTGTTGACTGTTCCTATATTCAACCAATATAAAATTCACTGGATATAGGTCAACCAGTTAATTGTTAGTGGTGTTAGTACTCATACTATCAAAAGAACCGTCAAGACTGTCAATGAGAACTGCTTAAAACTCCTATAATAGAAATGTCACTCATGACTCTAAACTCAAACCCACTGACCACCTAGATCTACTGAACTACTAGCTAAAAAAATAACGAAGCATTTCATGTCGTATTTGTGAATTTAACCAGAGCAATCAGTAACATCGGGCAAAAAACTGTTTTGGCTAAGTATTCGTGAGCAAACGTTTCGGAAATAATAGTAGATTGGTGAAGAGCTTAATTCAAGATTGAATGGATACGCATCATATCAGTAGAATTCATGATTCTTTAAAGTTGGTAATCCCTAAGTATCGCTAACTGCTGGTGTTAAATTACACATACAATAGGGTCTTCTCAACTGTCGTCTTATTTATTTCAAGAGATAGGTATGTTGGCACAAACAGTGTACCAATGATATGTGTGGAAATCCTAGCCTACTCAACCACATGTTTTCTGATCCATTCTAGAGCCAATATGGCTTTTCTGTGTCAACTCATGATGTTTACCTAACGCAGCCTACGCGTTTTACCACTCGGGGAAACTTTCCATCCAGTTTCTCATTTAGCTTTTAGATGAAGCTGTAGCGTCAAACAGTTCCCCAGAATCCCTATCCTAATGTTTGACGAGATTCAGTGTTAATGTTTACCCTTGTAGTTTTTTCGGAGCGGCTAAGCTGAAGACATTCGGACAAGCATCTACCTCATCTGGCATGTTGTTATGTTACTTTGCACTACGCTTCACTGCTGGTACTCCCTTCTCTAGCCAGTTAGTTGAGATGCATAGGTATTTTATATAGTCTAACAAAGTTTCCATTCCCTCTTGGAGAATACACTGTGTTCTCTCCTGATATCGCGCTGTTACGTACTCCACAAATGCGAGGAATTACCGATTGACCTTTGTGTCTATCAAGTGTCACCAGAAGAATTCCCAAAAGGTCATACAGATACACATATTTTTAGGGATGTATACAGACCTGAAGTGGCATATGTTTGTTGACCTCATAGTGAAAAATGTAACCTCTGAAAACACTGAGTCTATGAACAAAAAATGGATAGAACCTTCTGAGAATATCGCCTTAAGGGTTGGCCATGGTCAAAGAAAGTTAGTTACTCTCTTCCCACTTAGTTATCAGGGTCCAGCGAAAAGAGTCAATGTTCCATTCTCGATCCATTGGTGTTTCTTTAATGACTCAAAAGCAACTCTAAATTCTTTTTCACCATCATACGCTGTTCATTCGAAGATATGAAATGAGATTTAGGGGCAAATTAATATCTCGGTCTCCGTAAAAAGCCGCTGAATATTGACCCGTAGGATAATGAATATAAATGTAGTTCTGGTTCTCACGCTTTGGGGAGTGTACGTATTTCTCACTCGCACACCGAAGAAGACTTCTAAGTTATCCTTTGTGGCACACTTCAAACTTATGCCGATGATCTCCCACGATCGCTGAGGAAAGATTCTCAAAAAACGCCCCATATGCGAGGACCAACAACCGCTTCCACGCTATTTCGGAGCCAACAGCTGACGTATTCAGAGAAAAAGTAGACCATGACGTTCAAAACCGTTAATAGTTATCACCGAAGACAAGGCCGACCAGATAGCAGCAGTGGCGATCTGTAGGCTCCCATGTTCCCCAAACTTGACAAGGATGGGGTCCCCTAGACCGATGGCTGCCAGCTTCACACTTCCGGAGTTCCTGGGCAGAGTACTACGGACATGGCCACAGATAATGCACCAACAGCGGGAATATTAATTGATTGGAAAGTGAACACAGAACAACAAGCGGCAGTCGATCTTATTGTGCAAACCGCTATACTCTACACCAGTTTGGCGAAGACCAAATCACTAACCCCACCTTAACAATGACTACAGAAACCATCTCAGGAGGAAAACTGACCGGAACGGTTTCCCTGGAACCGGCAGGACAGAAGGGAATTCTGCTGCTGCACATAACCCTGCGTTTGCAACACCGAAGGATGCACCAGCATTGTGGGAAACTTACCAGCTGCCTTCCCAGAAGCAAAGGGAAAACAAGGATGGAAGTGACGTGACACTGTTCACACATTCAGATCTGAAAGGGCAAAAGACTCGGTACTGATGTAGCTCCCATACTCAGTCTGTTACCGCTTCACGGTCGGATACGCTAATTGTAGGGTCGAAAGAGCCCGTCTAACCCTGTTAACATTATGAAAAGCAATCACCAACTGCTCGAAGCAGTACCAACACTGACTACAGTGTGGTGCAACCATGTCATCATCGTGATAGTTTAGAATTCCTCAACTCTAAATCCAGGACAGGGCATGACAACTGCAAACCGGACTTTCTGCTGAAACCTGCTAAACGCCACTGAAAAAGCTTCACCATGTAATACCCACTGAGGGTAGGGTGGGATGCCATCCAAGCTGAACCATCTCCTCACTAGCGGCCACCCATTAGCGAAAAACGTCCACTTTCGGAGCTCTCAGCAGTGGTGATCACGGCATGGTGGTTTTTGGTCCATTAATCGCTGAACTACCGTCATGGCAGTGATTTTACGCATGCCCTTGGTGCTACAACATTAGCAACGTTACCTCAGGAAAGGAACCTCTTGTCGACCGACCACCACTGGCGATTAGCCAGGGACATCAATAAGTGGTCTACTTCCGAAATGCCAACGTAATGTCAGTAACACCTGGGGACAAATCTTATGGCTTATATTAGGCACTTAATGACTTGTGAAAGCCAAAAGCAAAGCACGATATAAATGGAGTTCCCCCCGAAAGTATTCGGATTACAGTTCATGTGTATTTATGAGGAGTTGACTCAGCACCAGGGTACGGGAAAGGCCATCCTGGCCTAAAATGGCCCAGAAGTTTGCGGTGAAATCCTAAGAACCTACATTAATCCGTGGTGGATGGAAAATCTACCAACCAACTAGGACGTGTTGTGAAACACCGAGCGGAAAGAACCTCCCTGGTTAGCTCAACCAACGTTTGGGTGCTGATTGAATTTGTAGGGATTTTTCGGTTTTTAAAGGACCGTGGTGCAGATGGATTCCTCATATGTCATGCAACCAGAAGGCTGGTCGGACTGGTTGTAGAAAGAGACAGGAAATATGTCCAGTGAAATCAAGGGGGAGGAAGTGTGAAGAAAGATAAAGAAAAAACACGATAGGGTGAAAGGATGCGTAACGGCAGAATACACTAAAGCGTATTCATGGGAGAAAAGTAATGAGGAGAACTTTCACTGAACAGTGTGAGAACAAATTGGCATTAGGAAGAGAGGGTAACTGAAGGAAATGCCTGCAGGGAAGTACAAGGTCGAGTCAAGTTCGTGAAGATGTTGGTGCCACAAAAAATTGGTGATGGGTTGGCTATGCTAAGTTGTCCAGAGTTAGTAGGTTGCATCACTCTAATCCATATCCCAGCTGGATTAGAGCGAACCATGCGTCGCTGCATAACTGTTCAACTTCTTGGAGCTGCCAACAGACGGAGCAGTAGATAATTGGAGCCAGTGCCAAGCTTGCCAGTGAGCAGTAGTCCCACGTCCTTCTCCCTTGTGGTGTGGGAACGTTGTTTCTCGGAGAGAATAGAGCACCGTTTGAAAGTTAGGGGCGCGCAGAGACAGCTCGTCACTTATCCAGATCAAATGATAGCCCGCTATTGTCCATCCACTCTGCAAGCAATCTGGGACCACTTTGCGGTGTGCTTGATTGAGCTTCGAATGTCACAGCTCCCCGTAGCTTAACATCGTCAGCGTAAAGTAGAATCGGTTAGCTGAGATTCAGTGGAAGGTCGTTCACAAAAGGAGGGAATATCAGTGGACGTAGAATCGCTCCCAGTGATATACCAGGTGGTGAAGCCCTCCAAATCAAGCAAACCCTGCTGGCTTTAGTGCAGAATCATGTATCGTCTAAATAGTCTTGTAGTCAGGACAGCACCCGATACTTGACACCCGACCTTGGTATCTTGCGAATAAGAATGGTGTGCAGGACCGAGTCAGAGGCGTTGTCACATTCCAGGAAAATAACATGAACAGGAATTTGGAGGTCTCAGCATGCAAGATTTTTCATTACTTTTGACGCCCCTGGCCTAAGTGCTATTGATCAGTAGCTATTTGGGTTTTGTCTGCCTCCTTCTTACGAGATGGGAGGCAGAACTGAAAGTTCCCAATCAACCATCCAGTTTAGATATTTTCTCTTCGATCCCCGGCGAATGTCATCGTCAGTGTTCTCATGCAGTTCAGCCTTTCTGATGATGTCAAGTAGTTTTCGGTCAAACCCCTGGCTTTCGACTCCCCCTTCACGCTCAAGAGTTTGAGCACTGAAGTCTGCAGCCAGATGGATCTGGTCATATCCCATAGACAACACCCGGGACGGCACTAGGAATAGTTGTCGGCTACATTCCACTTTGCTAGCAGGAGTTCTGTACATCCCCCTGTCAAGCACTTGGTGTTTCCAACCATAAGGTGGAACCAGATGGAGACTGGAAGCCCTTGGCTAACTGATTATCTGTCATTTCAGGTTCTTGGGGGCCTGGAAAATGATGAATACCATTCTGACCAGACAGTTCTCTAAAAATACGGATACAAAACCCAGACGGATATTTCCCACTATTTCTATAATGCGAAGTCTCAATCACGGGGGGGTTTGAATAACGTCATATTTTGCCCGCCCCCGATCTAGAGGCAATACTATGGCGTTTATCACCGAAAAACAGCTGTCAACCACATAGTGACAGTGAATGCAATTCAGTCAATCAACTGGACCCAAGGATTGCTACCCGCAACAAGGCAACTATCTTCTCAACCCGGAGATGCTTCTTGCCGGTGGTTCGCACTCGTCTGGACAGTTCAACTGCCACAGCTTTTCGCCCTCTTTGGGAATCATGCACCAAGAGAAATCTTTCTTGGTCTATGTATACACACATGGAGTATTCGGTCGAAGTTGCTGATAAAATGGGAGAAACCGAGTGCAAAGTTCCTGTTGGCAAGCTATCTACTTTGCGCCTTGTTCTCCTCTCCATTTACATCACTTATATAGTAAACCATTGACCATGATGGTGAAGAAAACTAGGCCGCAGGCCCCTAATCGTATAACGAGGTCTGCAGGTGGACAGAACCTAGTCTATACAGAAAAGATGGGGGCAGCAATACCCCCCCCCACACCGCCTAGGATCCCTATTGCGCTGTTGCACCAGGTGCAGTATCTATTGAAACCGGTAAACTCACGTAACGGGGTGATAGTAACACTTCCCCAAACATACCGTTGGTAAAAAATAAAACACGGAGGAAACGCTGATGTCGACCAACGGATGCACCGATACACGCTACGCTTGTCCTCGCCCCACAGAAGGCAAACCACTCAGTAGTCAACAGAAAGCAAACCTTCGGTGACTGTGATGTCAGGGGCTGAGGAAGCCTTTGCGTGCAACGTACGTCCAAAATGGGTACGCTGTAACTGTAATATTGGTATATCTGGTCAGTACTACAGTTTTATGAGGAAGCACCCATGTAAATGGGTGTGATATACTTGTCCAGTGTCGGAAATCGCCTACTATTGCCACCGACAAACTGGAGAGCCCAGTATAGCCAAACACGTTACAAGGCACGGGCTCCCTTGATCTATCCTCAGAAACTAGTCAAGCTCCACAGGTGTGCAAGTGTCACCCCTGGAGATAGGAAGGAACTAGTTCCCGCTCCAGGTGAGGCACCGACAAAGTCCTCACCCATCTGGAAGCAATCCAGACAATCCAACAGGACTGAACAGACTGGGAATGCACGAATGGAAGTGAGTGGGGTAAAGGGTGGACCGAAAGCACTGTCTACTAAGCCCAATACCCGCCAACCACGAGACAAGAGAACGGATTCTGTCATTCTGTCCAACATTTCTACACCAGCAGAGCCACTCTTAAAACAAAAGAACAGTCTGATTGGGAGAAGTGGCACAACTGCCGCAAAAAGTTAAGAGTAGAAACCGCTGCAGTCACCTTACACCAGTTCTCCCAAGGAAGTACGGCACTTCGAGATAGGCGGTCACTGATCAGGTCATCAGAAGTGACCGCGAAACGATAAGAGAACATGATGCTGCTGTCGCTCCGACCAGACATTGCAGGCTCCTGCCCCATAAGGGTGAAACTAGACAGACCGTGGGCCACCGGACAGGCGGAAAGTCATCACCTGGTGATCTGCACAAAGCTGAAACCATGATGGTGCATGGAATATCCAAGCTGATGGACGGATCCACGAAGAGTTATGCTTACTTCCATGATGCCGAGCATTGGAGATGGCTAGCTGCAAAAATGGGACTTGGAAATTCGTCTGCCAGCAGCGTAAGCAGGTTACCGTATCTCACCAAGCCCAGAACGTAGCTCCTCTACATGCTTCCCCAACAGTGTGAAAGGTCTTGGGAGCGAACTGCTGGAGCTTGAAACAGTGTGATGTAATCTGCAAGCAGACATTATTCCCGTTACGGAGACACGGCTCTCATCAGACATCGCGGATCGGAAAATATGTACCCAGCATGACCTTATCCCCAGATGATAGACAGTTCAGAGAAGGAGTGGCCATGTACAGTGGCGCTCACCTAAAAGTCAAGGAAGGGACTGATGGGGTGTTAAGCCCACTGGCAGACTCCTTGCTGTGCTGTTTCACCATAAACCAAACTGAGTGCCTATTAGGAGTGGTATACAGGCCTCCTCTTTGCTCGACAGGGCACGAGGCACAATTGATCAGCTCCATTTTAACAGCCACCCCTGCAGCCTATGGCCATGTGGTCCTCGCTGGAGACTTTAACTCACCGGCACTCAACCCAGAATGTGAAGTAAGGTATGGGCATAAATCTTTCGAACACAAACTTCAGAGTACGTTTATGGTAGCACGACTGATAGACAAGGATAAAGAAAGCACTAGATGGAGACCATAGGACGCTGCTCTTTTGGTGGACGATATCTGTTTCAGACCCGACCTGGGCAAAAGCGACCGCGCCTTGGTGAGATTCTCTCTGGTAATCAAGGAGAAACTACTAACAGTCGAGCTAGAAACCCTCCTCTGCCACCGGAAAGTGAACTACTGTCTCATGAAAAATGAACTTCTGGAGTTTGCATGGCCACAAAAATGGCGCTCAACATCGATAGACGAGCACGGGATTTAATCTGGGGCGCTATCGAAGAGGGTGTTCCGAAATTAATCGGACGGCCACCTTCCAAGCGGTGTTGGGCAGTTCGCACAACCCAAAGGTAAATGCAGAGGAAAAAGGAGGCGTGGTATCGGTGGCGTACGTCATGCAAAGAATCAGGCTTTCGTAGCTACAAGACGCTGCTCAACACACGTAGTACGAGAGTTCACAGTCACAAGCACACACACCAGAACAACCTGGCTAAACATTTAAGTTACAATCCGAAAGCCTATATCCGTTTATGTCACAACGCAAACCAACGAATAGGGGTTTAAGCCCGATCGCAGGGCCTGGCGGAGAGTCTTTGAGTTGACCACCAACTCGACCCAGCAATACCCACTATCAACATTCAGTACCGTAACGAAGTCCTTGGACTGCGATACACAGCTGATGAATGTGAAGATTTCGTCAAACCGAGTGTCTGCGGAACTTTCAACGCTGAAAATATGGAAATCTCCGGGCTGTGACAACATAAGACCGGTGGTCCTACACAGCTGTGCCGAAGAGCTAGGCATACCCATGTTCAACCTGTTCACGCACGATCTGGAAGCAAGTCATCTCCCAAAAAATGGAAACGCGCCATTCTCTCAACAGTCTTCGAGGGAGGAGACCGAAAAAACACGTGCAGCCACAGACCAATAGCATTACTTCTCAAGATACTGAAAGGCCTGGCTGCAGATGTTGTTTGGGACTACCTGAATGGAAACAACACCGTCCATCCTAGCCATCATGGCCTCAGAACCGGGTCATATGTCACAAACTTGGTGACCACTTGGGATGACTGGACTGCTAGATGGGACAACAAGCAAACAGTTCACGTTATCCTCTTGAACTCGGTCGAGGCTTTCGATAGCGTCCCACACTGCACCATGCTCGCCAAAACTGCAAAAGTGGGTATCACTGAACAACTCATAGCATAGTTTACAGTATACCTAGGGGATAGAGAATTCTGAGCTAAAGTAAACAGAATTAGACCAACCTGGAAGAATGTAAGAACCGGAGTTTCTCGAGAAGCGATGCTTGGGCCAACCCCGTTTTTACTGTTGATAAATGACCTTCCCACTAAAATTCCCCCTTCTATCCTCCTCATGCATCAAAATATGGAGGACGAAAGGTGATGGAGAGGAGTCTAGGATACTCCCAGACGGCCTGTTGCAGCTGGAGCCCTGGTCAGCTGCAAACGGTCAAGCTTCAACCTGGAGAAATGCAAGGTGATGTAACTTTGCGTGCTGCAGACTATGAAAAGCAGCTACACTCTTAACAAGTGTGCAATCAACAAGGTATTCACAGTGAAGGGCCTAGAAATAAACTTCACTGACACACTGGACGCTGCTGGCAACTATAAGGGAATGGCGGCAAAGGCGAGCGCTGACATCCGCTCCCTAAAAAATCAACTCAAATCTTTAACCGCAGAATTATTCCTTATAGTGTTTACAGCCTATATTGGATAACACCTGGAGGTGTTCAACATGATAGTTCCTTCTCCACACTACTAAAGAGAGACGTGAATACTATAAAGAAATTGCAGGGAAGAGCGACAAGGTTAGTTGCCAAACCAACAGGCAAAACATGTGCGCAACACCCCAGATAACTCGACGTGTTCACACTAAGCTATCGAAGGAAAGCAGACGACCTGACAACAACCTACAAGATCATTCACCAAGTGGACCACCCAAACGGGCCAACATTATAGGTCCCAAACCGACAGTCCCATGAGAACCCCACTGGTATGCCACACCACAGTGTAAATACGAGAGTGAGATTCAACTGTGCCTGATAGAAGGCTCTGCCGAAGAAATTAGCTATATCTACATCAGTTGACTCCGTCAAACGACCACCGTATGAGTATGTGAGCGCAAATGGCCACTACGAACGTTTGTCGGTGGCAACTAATGACGCGCCATTCCATCCTTCTATTCCCCAACCCCAGTATCCACAATTAGATTGTTACCATATTATTACTAGTAACACTTATCTTCCCATATGTACCTTTCACTCCTCTTTCTCTCATTCCCCAATTAGGAATTTTCCTGGTGCGAACTTGACATACGCAGACGCCAATCACCAATTATTCGTACTTTTAATATGTCCACGAACATGGGACCAAGGAAGAGCAAAGTAGAGTGGTCGCATGGAATGGTGTATTTGCGAGGTGGTGCCAAGATACCTATGTGTCCCGACTAACTGGATAGAGGGTTGACTAAGAGCACCGCAACAAAAAACGGCGGCGTGCCTAATGGCGTGGATGCTTGACCGGGTGCCTTCAGCTTAGCGAGTCCAGTTGAATCATGAAAGTCAGCATCAGTGTTGAGTCTCGTCGAGCCCTAGACTATTGAGTCTGGGGAAGTATGTGACGCTACACCCATTCACCTAATTTCTAGCACGTTTTAAGTAACACTTAATATTTACTTGCAGGTGCTTGCAAAAACAGGAATCACAAACGGTTTAGTGATCTTGTCAGCGGCTCCGTGCTCCTCCCCCGGCTAAAATAAAGGAATCCTCTAACTCGGTAAGACCAACCGTTACTGAACACTTTGTAAAACCACTGTCACTGAGAACTTGGCTCAACCTTATACCTTCCTGTAGAAGTCCCCTCCAGTTACCGTTTCCTGCTAAAAACTACCATATTCGCATTCGTCCTATCATGTTATTGGTTATTCTTCCCTCTGACTTTACGCCCTCAAACTTCGACAAAAGCTCTATTACCTATTCCCCATGAACCGACCAATGTTTCATTCTTCCGTGCCGTTTCCTTTTTCCTAATCTCCTTGTGATATATTCTTCTCCTTTTTTTCCTCTTCTTTTTCTTTTTTGTCTCTCTCTGCACTTTCTCTCTCTTGATTTCTCTGTACATATTTTTCGTATCCTTTTTACAACCAGCCCGACCAATTGTCTGCTGGCACGACATTTGAGGAGCCCATCTGCACCACAGTCCTGGGTAGAAAAAGCAAACAAACAAACACTGCCTACAAATCTAAACAACACCCAACCGCCCGTCGAGGTAACTAGAGCTACAGCATTCGAGTGGGTAGACCTACTGCATTGAAACTCGCAAAACCTAGAAGCGAGCGCGAAGAAACCGATTGGTTTTTACTAGCTCGTTAAAAGATATTGGATACTGGAATCTACAATTTGCAAATAAAATATCTTTAAATAGACAACCACTACCTCCAAAGCTATAAGCAGGAAAATGCAAAGACTTCTGCGACCATCGAAGGGGTACAACCGAACAAAATGAACTGAGCCTCAAGTCGTAGAAGTGAGGGCTGGAAAACTGCAAGTTACCTCTCCTCGCACTATTGAAGTTGGATGTTGGACTGGATGTTGATGTCGTATAGTTGTTGCGGTTTCAAGATTGTACGGTACTAATGGAGTTCATTCTTGCTCCACTCTTCTCTATTGTTGAATGTCCTAGATTGAAGATAAAGAAACCAAACTTTATAACATGGCCATCACCAATGGTTTTCTTCGCTCTCATTCTCCTCAGCTATTTTCTAATTACTGGAGGTGAGATGTTAAATATATTTAAATATATTTATGTTAAATATATTTAACATGTTAGCGATGAAGACCTTGCAGTCGTGAGCTTCTCTTTCACCAGAGATATTTCTACTTATTGACAGATGATTGTGAACTTATTTTAATGTCCATTTACTTAGTTCTGTCATGTGAGGGCTGTAACATATATATATATATATATATATATATATATATATATATATATATATATATATATAATAGTCCCCCCCCCATTCTTGGCAGTTTGGGGCCTTTTGAAGTTTGATATAACTGGGGGAACTACTGAAGTTCACTTGCTTGAAGTGGTCCTAGACACAGTAGTGAAATACCGCTTATTTTTGATGTTTATTAACAGGACGAAATGAAATTAAAGTGGATATGGGTTTTATCTGTATGTAAAATTTTGTTTGGGTTTTTGACTGCTTCTTACTGCTTAGAGTAGATGTGGATAAGCTATAAAAACGTTTGAATCGGATTTTATAACACTAGGCCTGAACTGTAATATGGGCCTAAATAAACCTATGGATGTAGACCCGTGTAAACTTTTAAGAATCATTATTTGAGAGCTGAAAATAGCAGTTTCATGAAGTTAGATAGTAGGTCTGTAGACTTCAGAATAGAAAGTTTGGGAATTATCATATAACAGGTCCTCTTTCCAGCTCCATATTTACTTGGAATTGGGTAATAGGGAGTTATACTAAACGTTGTGGTTAGATGTTTAATCGCGAAGCCGTGGTTCGTTGGTTTTAGATGACTTTCAAGCAATCGACTAAGGGTTCGGGCGCCACTCCATGTATCGAGGTTTGGGCAGCCATGTAGTATCGTTGACCCATACAATGGATGTGGCCCATTGCCTACTGCACGAATCTGCTCAAGGTTGATGAGTGCATTTTAGGTTTTGAGGCAGGCATATTTCACTGTGACCCAATATTGTGAGACGATTATATGATAAATAAACTCCTGCGACTCAACAAAAGTTGTCGTGGAAATTCTGCATAATGTCATCTGTAGTCAGCGACAGGACATCCGTAGTTGCATTGAACGCGACCGACTACTTCAAAGTCGCTCGAGGATGACATTCTATAGTTGCACTGTACCGCCTTGTTTCAGCTCTCTTACAAAGGCTTGTTTTATCTTTGATATGATGTACTAACGTTTATAGCTGTACGAGCTAGTAGTGGGTGAATATGTGATTGGCTTCCAGCTTTTAATTTTTGTGTTGCATTAAACCTCGCAATTTGTGAAGCAGCAGCAAACGATTTCGGATGAAGTTTTCATGAATGCTATGAAATGAGCCATATTGAGTCTTTTTGCTCAACAGTGGAATAATTATCGCCTTATCAAAACAAAAAGAATTAAGTTCAACTCGTATAAAGTTTGTCTTCACTGTTTCGGAAGTTCCTAGAGTTTTTACAAAGGTAACCTAGGATTAAAAGCTAGTGCTGTGTTCCACTTGTTAGTACCGTGGTTTCTGCTGAACTAGTGTGACACGTTATGGACAACTTCACAGAGATGTCAAATCATCTGCTCATAGTGCAATAAAACCACTAGTATCTATCGTCGATAGTCTTGGTTTGAAAGTTAATCTTTCAAAACTTGACAATAATAATGAAACGTATGAGCGAATTAGGAGGGTTTCAGATCTGGTCGTTGACATCAGTTATATCACCATTCTTTGTCAAAACCTAACACCAGGGCTCAACCCAAACCACTTATCTTGACCTGGATGCTACATTCCACTCTGTCAACCGAGAATTCCTGTATATCACATATATCGAGGTAACTTGCACCGATATACAGTTGCGTCAGATCTGATATTTGTACGACCAGAAACGTAAACCCAGTCAGTCAGTATTAACACGCGATCTGGCAAGACTTCGCAACGGTCTGAGTCGCCACCGCTTCAGAACGTCAAAATATAAAGCAGCATAACAAAAATAGAAGTAGTCTAACCAAAAGTCGTGGGATATCATAAAAAGAGGGTTCGAAGGAAACAACTAAATATGAGATTCCGACTAGGTTGTAAATAGTGTGAATCCATCTGTCCCTCTGAGATCGGCTATGATACATATCACCTTAAGTTTGCAGCTGTTTCTGCCGTCGTGCGAACCCTAACCACGAGGTTTGCATTTTCATAGACGCCTGAGAACAACAGAGACTACGTGTGCTGGTGTAAGACTTTGAATTTTTTCTACCTAAACTGTCTTTGCGTTTCAAAATAAACGGTGATTGCGTATACGTTGCATATATCCTAACCATCAAGGTTTATAACCTCTTCACCTAACTTCCTCTTGTACTCAGGTTTAAGCCTAGCTTCCAAATTATTGGCATGGTCAGCACTACTAAGGTGACGGTGTGCGAATACCCTCTTTTAACGGTCAAGTTTCACAATCTCAAAGTGAACTGCTTCACAATATGCTTGATACTTATTGGACAGTCAAATGTTTCGTTTTAAGCTTTTTTCCATCCCTGCATAGATTTCTTTCATCACTGATCCACCAGAATTAACTTGACTTTACGACTACATGAAGTAGTTAACTGCTTCCTCTTTTGTCATCAAAGTGGCTATCAACGTGCACCGGTTGTGAAGTAACCACTTAAAGTAGAGCTATGAGACGCACCGTGGGTATTTCCATATCGCTACTACGTCTCTAGGATGCCGCATTTTCGCTTAACAATGTGTTCTAAATCTACTAAGGAATATATTGTGGCGAGATCAATCCCTGTTAAGTCGAGTTAGACAGATAGACCTCCACTAGCACTTTGACAGAGTTGGGTAGAAATGGAAAGTGGACATCAATAACGGACACCAATTGAAAACTGACTATGTACTTCAACATAAGCTCTGTAACATGACTGTATGTGGTTCAATAGTATGTTGTACTTACCAGATATCGATTTCAGTGAAAGACATTGCTACAAGAGCTCATTCAATGCACTTATGTCCCCCTTTATATCAAGAAATGAAGCTAACTTCATATTAGGTTATTGCCTATATGAGATTGCGAGCAAACATTTTGATAAAAACTTCATCTACTAAATGATACCACATCACTATACCATATCGAATAAAAACTGCAAAGTAGGTAAGTATAGACTTCGAAGCCACTTTTTGTACTGAACCCTCGAGGGTTTTATCGATATTTTCCTACAGATATGATCTATATTCTATATCTTGCTGGAATACCGATAGCAAAGCCTGAAAGGTACATTTTGGTGATTGCTGTTAAAAGCCAGGAGAATTTATACTTAATTTACGATATCTTTCTGTATTTGCCATTTTATAATCAAGGTAAATTGTGATCAGTTTTCTGGTCTACAGACGATTTCATATGGAACCTTGCAGATACATACTAGTTCAAATGGTTATATTTCAAAACAGCACACCAGGAAATAAGTAGAAAAAACTGATACTGAACTAGGCAAAAGTGTATAAAAGAGGAGAGGACATAATAATAAATGCTAGTTATTGATGTTAAAATTTGTGGAGATAATAAAATCTGTACCATAATACTGGGTTTCAAGTCACTCATTCTCGTTGCTTCGAGGACCCCGAAAAGATAATCCAAACGGCTCAGACTTAGAGATTTTATGGGTTGATGTGTCGTAATATAACCACTTCCGACTGTCTTTGGACCTCATCTTACTTTGATATAACACAATGTATCGAGTATGCTTGTTTGGAAACATGTCGAAGGTCTTGTGAACGAATCATCACTCATGCCTAAAACCTAGCTAGCTTTCCGGAGCATCACTTATGCGTCAAATGACTGCAGACCTCGGACACGGTTTTTATCATATTGATCGTTCTATGATCACGGGAAGACTTCTCTCCCTTCGTATGAACATGAGTGATCAACAACTTGATAGTTTGCTATTAGTAATATCCAGTACCGTAAGTGATGTAATAGGTAGTGTACGGGAACGACAGGCAGTCCCGTCAAACCAATCTAGCCTGTATCGGTTACTATAATTAAACTGGTGCTAAACCGCCGGATGCTGCCTGTTTCAGATTTGAAACAACCGCTTTGAATTGGGTGTGAGCTGGAAGATGAACACGCATATCCCATTCCAGGTTATCGATATGCCTTACTGACGAGTGTTAACAGACAAAAAAGCCAAGTAATTAGCTTCTTGCCTTATATCACTCATTAATCCCTTGTTCATGTGCGAATCGTATGTATTGGAAGGACAAGACAATTAAGGAGTAAACTTGGAAACTAAATGTCACGTCTAGTATATTCTTCTCTACACTGAGAATTAATGTGTAACAAAATAATTCAATACATATCTAGAAATTCGATTGGATTATAAATTCCAACTGATTGTTTCTACTTTTACGTAAATAGGTTCTAAATTTCACTGTAATCTTGACAACGACTTTTGGGAAATATAAGTCAACGTAAAACTTTGCACAAGTTCATCAGTTCAAATTACCGCACTTCACAACAGTTTACAGATGGGAAGCAGAAAAGAAAATCATGATGTTGAAGTAGACAAAAATGCATGAAGGGGTAAATCAGTGGAAGTTAATAAAAAACTTCGAATAGACTAGTGTGATGTTGCCAATATAATTGCTTGATATCGTACCTTTGACAGTACTGTTCTTAGCATTTTCTGTCGTAGCTCGTGATCACTTGGTTGTGTTTGGCACCTTAAACCTACTGCGTATTCTTCAGGTTAAACAACTGCGGCCCTGCAGATTAGCTGTTGTAGAATAAGGTCTGACATACTCGAAACTTCCTTGTTGACTAATCTAGGGAAAAAAGAGTAATGTTTAAGAGTGAATCCAAGGCACGCGTTTCACATCATCTGGTGCTCGAACCAGGCCCCAGTTGCTTCCAACGCTATCCACCACACTGCTGAGTCACGGTAGCTACTTTTTGGGCGACGGGTATATCTTGGTTTGATAGCTTATAAACTCCTGTCTCTACTGGCATATCGATTCATCAGTATCGAACTTAAATGACATAAAGTATTAAAGTATCTATCTACACAGCGTCCCATATGCCAATATTGACCGATTAATTCGGTCAGCGAAAATACTAAACGTAACCCATACATAAGATTTGACGTCAGATAAAAACGACCTAAACTCATATTACCAGTAGTGAGCTAAAAGTGAAATCGCCAAATGACTAAACGATTTAGATTCCGAACAGCTCAATTCAAACCATAACTTTACGCATCGACCTTTGTTACACTATATGTATCTACACACTTCTTACCGTTCATTGTTTCAGGCATTCGGCTTCCGGTTAATGAGTCATGCATTGAAACTGAGTTTCGATAAGCAGTAAGCTGACTGTAATCCATAAACTTGGTTCATAACTTAGCACATAAACGTCAGGATGACGAAACTGCATTCTTAGTATTTCGTGCTTACGACAATTATTATTGACAGTGATCAAGTAAAAACATATGCTAGTACTTGAACCACGTTATTGACCGTATTTGTATACTTTAATGCATTCGATTAACCAATAACCAGATTACATCTACTTTTTTCTAATAGGTGTTATTTATGATATGATCGTAGGACCGCCAAGTATGGGACGGAAACTGATTCCAGGGGTAATCAGAGACCAGTAAGTTTAATTTATTGTTTCCTGAATGAAATCTAGGTGGCCATCATGACTTGGCGCTTAAACAGTCAGTATATACTGGAAGGACTGGCAGCTAGCTTCATGTTTGTTATGGGCAGTTTCGGATTTATTGTGATGGACAAAGTCAATGAAGCTAAGGTCACTAGGTTAAACCGTGTCTTGTTGATGGCTCTTGGGATCGGATGCATTCTAGTATCTATTCTTACCTTGCACATTTTTATCAAGACGAAAATGCCGTAAGTTCCAATAATTAACCCAACCTGATGTTTGTCTCTTAGGTCTTATATGCGATGATTTTCCGACCACAGTCTCATTTTATGATGGTTGTATTTGAGAGAATGAAGAACTGTAATAAACATTCTAACCAACGAGCAGACAGGTTTATTAACGTAACTTGTATTGTGAAGGATATTGAATTTTTATGTAAGAATTTTCTTGTTTTTTTTGAGTGAATAATGTTCGAAAATAGTTCATTTAAAAAATCTTTTCGGTAGGCCAGATTCTATAGCTGTCTTCCAGTCACCATTGCCTGCCAAGTAGGCTAATATTATATCGATGACGTGATTTATCGCCAATACGGGACTAGACTTTCTTCCTGATGTATTGTGGTCGTAAAATTCTTGGATTGGAAGTCGCACAGAGCGACAACCTTGAAGTTCAGCTTCTTTTAAACTCCGACCCTAGAGGAAGAAAAAACCATTGAAAGAATGAAATATAACTAGTATTTGATACCGTAACCCCAGATTGTCTTAGTTTACATACGATTGCAGATAATCATTCGGTTCCAACTTTATATACAGTGGAGTGTGTTTATTATAGGTATTAACAGAGCAAAGTAGATCATTAGTTTGAAACTCGGTGGGGTTACTGGATGGAGTCTAAAGCTACAAGTACTTATTCAGCTCATTGGAACATAACCCCCATATATTTCATATTGAATTAGATTTTACGCCTATAATGGTAACTTTCATGTCACACTAGACTACGCAGTTGAGAACACATCCATATGTTCATTTAGCGATGAGATCTGCGTGAAATTGAACCCGCGGCTCAGTCCTTAAACATGATATACACATTCCTTAAAATAAGAAAAAAGATGTATCCTGAGAAATTCCAACGGAACCAAAAGCAATAATCAACAAAGCTAAAAATACACTAAAAAAGTGTTCATACTTTTAAAGTGAAACAATTATTTCTATCTAACAATGTTTAAGGTGATCGAAGTCTTTTAGCTTGATCCACCAGTTAAAGAATGCATTAAGTTATTTCAGCTCGTGTACCTATATGGTAACCATTCATCTTGATTACACATACTGAGTAGTGTGTTACTGGAGTACGTAGCGGCGCAGTTATTAGTTTCATCTCTTGTGAGTTTATTATCGTCCCAAAGATCCAACCAAAGGGTTTGAAATACGCAGGTGATGTAATTCTACTGAAAAAATGTCAGTTTTCTGAGTATATCTATCTTTTCCTAACTCCAGATTTAACCGTAAGCAGTGAAGTAATAGCATGTTAACTCCATGGAGAATTGCACCAATCTTGGTGATTCGGGGTTCAGTGAAGATAAATACAAAAGGCCAAAACCTACGCTAAGGTCTCTGACGTGGTAGAAGTAAAACAGCGATATATATTTGACACATCCTGAGTCATATCCCAACTATTGGTTTGTTACTTTGTGGACCCTAAACTGGAAGTTCTAGTTTCAACACGGGACTGACGTCAACTGTTACAGCGACCGGTTGGATTGGTGACTTATTTTGATTCGACCACTCACTCTTAGTCTAGCAATTACTTTGTTCCAGAAAGTATTTATGATGCCGTATGGAATTCTCAGCATGTATCCAACAAATCTGCCTCTTTTACAATATTCTGAACGAAACAGTTATAGCATCCAAATAACAATGTTAATGATAACACTACGAGGAGTAATATGTAACGACCAATTATTGTCAGGTCATCATCTAGTCTGAGTAAATTCAGGGTAGACGAAGAGAAAAGTGCGTATGGTGATGGCTCACTCAGCCAGCACGAAGATCAGCAGTCTAAGCTAACTACTTCAGGAATAGTTAGTATGATTTATCGTTATGCGCTTAAACACCCATTGTCAGCTGCTGTCTCTCAATTTTATTGTTAACTTGCGAAACGGCATGTAGAAAATATAATAAGAACGCGCGAGAGTACGTAATTTGATTTGAAGACAAGCCTTAATGATAATAACAAGTTGATGAGGGGCGATTTGAGGTAATATATATTGTTCGAGTAAACCGTGGGTCGTCATGAGCAGCATGAGGATGTGGATCCTAAACAACTGACCTCACTCGCTTACCTAAGACTATGTTCTTCATGTGGTTGCACCATGCTATAAGTGCTAATTGAAGAAGTCATGAAATTCTGTTGACGTGGGAGTTAGTTATTTCGAGTAGAACGCATGTGTAAGCCTATCGACTACTTGGAGTCGATCGTATTTTAACATGGGTGCTATGCGGATTTTTCTTATCACATGTTTTCTAAGAAAATTAGTACTCGCAATCATGTTTGGAGAAAATAAGTCAACAAATCAACTGGAAAAAGTCGATGATCGTAGCTTAGTGAAATGCATAGGTAGTGAGGATATTGCACAGAGCTTGCCTGAAGATTTTTAGGCAATAAATCCACTAGTTAAAAATGGCACAAGAGTTTGTTTGTAATTGGTACAATTTCAGTAGCCACATATCATCAGTATAACTAAAGACATATTTTACCTTTAGTAGATGTTCATCTACAAGACAACCCAGTATATACACACAATTTTTTGACAAGGATAAAAGTGGTTCTTCCGCATCCGGACTTAAATAAACCAGTTCCATACCATCTGGTGTTACACTCGACGCTGTTTCACTGTGAAATCCTATCTACAAAGTAATGAAAAATGGTCTGTCATTCAGTAGTAGGGGAAAAAATTATAGGACAAGAAATGAACACCTTATTATTGTGGGTTTGCAGACTGTAAGTATTTAAGTTTCGTACGTAAATACATTAGTAATCAACAATAAATACCTCTATCTGACATTTACCTACACCCTTTAATTCAAGTTCCAATTTTAGATAAGTCATTGCCCGGAAATTCTATGTGGTTCGTTGTAAAAACTCAAAGAGAATCTTGAAGTTGATGATTTTTCGCTACTTCTCTGAAAATCTTGTTGGTTCCTTGACTGGACTTCGTTTTTCAAACAACCACAAACTTAGGTAACGAAATATCTGATTGTCATTGCATCATCAAGTTCAGTGTATCCTCCCCTGTAGAAAGCTTAAGTGAAGCATACTCCGAACAAAACCGAACCTCTTAGCTGTATTCTAACTATTTAGGAAGTGAAATCAAGGTTAGTGATAGCATAACAGAATTATAGTAGTTTATCTTAGTGCTTCGTCATACGTTTTAACCACGATATATGCAGAAAGACATAAACAACGCAGAAACTTGCACACAACTGCATGGGGTTCAAGTTGCTGCTCTTCACATAAATATACAAAGAACAGGTGGATAAGAGAAATGTGATATAAAAAGTTGACAAAATCGTGTGAGATAATAAGCAGTTTGAAGACAAAGGTTACGCAAATATTCAAGTTTTATCAGACGTCAAAAAGTGAATACCTCTGCGCCATTGTGACCGATTTTCAAACGTCACCAAGTCAAAAACATTTCTATCATCTCGAGCACCCCAGCCAGGTGGCCATCTCCCAACACGGCTATGACCAACGGTCACAGACTTCATGAACTGCTGCCACGTCTTGGCCTGGTCACTCTAAACCCTCTTCCAAACTAATTCAACTTCCTCTAGCATGGAACGTCGAAGAAGGCAGTGGCTCGGCATGCGAATGTCCAAGCTTGCCTAGAATCCTTCACTCGACCTCAAATTGCCCACATAGTGGTTTCATTTACACGCACACAACGCTATTAGGACACCTGTAATCGAAAGCCTGTAACCACTTCATATCTTCTACTTTTAGAGGCCATGATTCACAGCCATGTAAGAGACGAACTGCAGTGTTGCACACCTATCCTTTGACAGATAGTCGAATACCCCGCCGGCGGCAGAGATGGCACCAGCTGGGAAATGCCAAACAAGCCTTCTGTATCCGAGGTGAGATTTCATCCTCAACCGTCCCGTTCGGACTGATGGAACTCCCCAAGTAAGTGAAGTGGTCGACGCATTTCTCCACTTCACTCCTTATCATCAAACTGGTAGTGGTTGCAGACCAGTCCTGGAGAACCACCTTGCATATGAAACCTATGGCAAACACTCAGATTCCTGCTCAACACGTCTGGAAGATCCTGCATTTTGTCAGCGTCTTCACTCACCAGGACAATGTCGTCTGCAAACTCTAGGTCAATTAGGTGATCTGCAGGGAGTTGGTCAATCCGTGTGAAGTCAGATGTACCTAAGGTTATGTCCGTTGGTATACCTATAATGAAATTAAACAGGAACAGTGGACATCAATGACGGACATCATCAGTTGTTGTCAATTCACATGACATCTCTCCATGAGCCAGTTCTTACATGGCCGCGTGAGTTCAAGTAGAGAGCTCTGATTAGCGCTATGTAGTTGTTCAGCACTTTCTTTACAGTTAGACACTGCCACACCTCACGGTCAAATGCCGCCTTCGGGTCGAGAAATATGGCAAGGGTTGGTGTTGAAACATATGCCTGTTTCGCTTAACCTGTCGAAGGGTGAGATTCTAATTGATGCACCACCGCTGTCTGATAATTAAATGGTTTTTGCAAAAATCACCGTCCTCGGGCTCCCCAGCATTAGTCAAACTAATTCTCCTATGGTTATCACAAGATTTCTATTCCGTACTATGGAGTGGGATGATCAGCGAGGTACACTAGTATGACGTCACTACCTCCGTTTCCCATGTACTACCTAGTACCTCCACCACCTTGATAAGCAATTTGCAACCTTCATCTTTGAAAGCTTCAGATTGCAAATTGTCAGTTCCTGCTGCCTTGTATCGTTTCAGGTTCGATACAGAGTTGGACGATCCCAAATATACGCCACATTAGGGTTCAAACTGGATGTTGACAAGCGAAGTGAACTGTGCTTCAAAGTGTTCTGCCTAACGTTCTAGCTACTTTGTAGTGAGTGGTTATCGGCGTTCCAATGTGTAAATATATCTAGTGGAGGTCCATGTAACCTAAAACTTGAGAGGAAATGACCTTAATGTGAGTAAAGAACCAGAGGGATGTGGTAATGCAGTTAAGTATTGGATTACTTTATTCGGTATCGCACAGTATTTTTCACTGGATGAGAACTCAAGCACGATGCATCGTTCACGATTCTATTAAGATAATCATGCGAATTCATGACTTGAATTGTATAGTTTTACTGTCTTTTCCTCTTCAATTTTACTGGTGGTAGAATTCTTCATACCTCTGAAATCTGTGTCAAATCATTCTTGTTACACGTGTTAGGTGCTGAATTCATGAACGAAGATTCAGCTACCAACCTTTCCCTCTACCTAACTACACTAGTCTTTAAGAATGTTACTCTATACAGCCTTACTGTGTGTTACTGCTTACATAGCTGAATATCCCTGTAGATTACTCATCCTAGTAGGGTTTATCATTCTAGACTTAGGGTTCCATTGATCCGGTTCGACAAAATAACTTAATTTACTACATACTTTGTAGTCAACGTCAGCTGAAATGCGTAGGTCAAAGCAGTCGATCGGGTTCAAGTACATCAACAGAACATAGTCTAGTCTGGTATATATGATAATACTATGCAAAAAAAATTTCTTGTCATTTTAATTTGTTGGTGTTTTAATGCAGACTTACCTTGTAATTCGAAAACCCATCACATTTAGACTGACATGCGTGGAACAAAGGTCCAGACTGGGAAAGATTCACAAGATGGAGGCTTAAGGGTCTTGGGGCTTTTTTGTTTGCACCATACAATCGGCATAGCTGCTGAGCAAATTTATTGCATTCCTACAAATAGTGATATTTGTGGGCGTTAGCACGAACTTTGGTAGACATGAGAGCTTCATAAGAACAATCTATGTACACTTTTATACCATCATTAAACGCAATGTCCAGTTTGCGAGAAATCTCCATCTTTTGGAACTTTTTGCTGTGATAGCAACCTTGTGCCATGGCTGCTCTTGTTTTCTCACGCAAAGTTGCTCTTTTCCGACCTTTTTCTAGTTTACGCTTTTCTTTTTTCCGCAGAAGCTTTTGGAGTTTTTTCTGACATGACTCTGTAAAATGAGTGTTGGACAGTATATAATCAACCAACTTGGCATTCGTTCTTTCCTGAAACCTCATTAAAAACAGATATTGGAAGGGTTAGAAACGAAGGGTACATAAATGTTCCACACAGAAGAACAATCCCTTTAAATTTCGACGAAAAAACAGTCGCCTTCATAAACACAACTAACATGAATACAAAAAGTGAGCCTCACTGATGGATATGACCCAGCGGAGTAACATCAACAGACTGCTTTAATACTAATCTAATGGTTCTTATAGATAGCTTTCAGTGAGATTATATGGTTTCTATGCAGGTTTGTCTGTTAGAGGCTGCTACAAACCCTTTCGATCGACGGAATCTAATATCTTCAGGTTAAGCAATACGACTAGTAGCCAGCAACGGGTATTTCTTCCGGAAACTAGAGGTCAAATTTTGATAAATACATCTAGAGCCAACTCTAAAACATAATTTCCTCAAGTTGACTGTTGATGACATAGTTGAAAACCGGTCAGAATGGTGCAGATGTACTCACTCCTTGATGTCTTGTAAAGTTTGACTGTTCACACTAACCATTGTCTTCAGAATGATTATTTTCTCACACTACTTTATCTTCTTTGATATCACTTTTTTCTACCTACCTCTTCTTTGTGTACTTATATGAAGTGAGCCGATGCATCTGTGTGCTAGGTTCTACGCTGATTCTATCAATCAGTCAAATATCTCCAGTGCTGTGGTCCTCAACGTTGTTTTTACAGGAAGCTGAAAGTGGCTCCAAGCTTTTTCCGGATGAATGATGCTATTCTGTTCCGACAACTATCTAGTCAGTTTTTCGCTGTAAGTATCCTCAATATTCGCATTATCTACCTACATTCGCAGTAGTCTTGCTGCTATAGTTCTTCTACGTCAACTTAGGCGCAGACTTACGTGCTCGAACCAACGCGTGGTCACTGTCCAACCACGCGTCCAGAAGGAGTGGCAATGTACACTGACCTTCCTCGGTGATAGCTGATAGCAACATAACTTATCTGTGTCCACTGTTGAGTTGATGTCGTTGGACGCCAAATTAGACAATTTCTCTTTTTATGTTTGAAGTTTATGCTGACCAGAAAAGAAAGGATGTCTGAGTACATTTGTAGCAGGTGATCGCCGTTATCTGTTCGTTCAGCCGGGATTCCGGAAGTAACACCTAAGTGCCTTTCTGTCTAACTTAGCGTGCTCACTTGTGCATTGAAATCACATGCTACAACAACCATGTGTGAACGTTTGGCTTTTCGTAGGAGGCTAGATAGCTTCCAGTAGGACTCATCCGAACTGCAGTCAGTGGGTGCGTAAGCAGAGATTACAAAGAGACAGCGGCGAGTTTCACCATTTTTTTTTAGCACTCATTGTGTCGTTCAATCGAATAGTGCACTTTCTGCCTCAATACTCAACGCTACACTTATAGTTTCAAGATTACGAGAATTAGCCAGAAAATCGAAGGGTAAATTTTCACCATATTGGTCAGATGAAGTAAAGTGAATAAACGCAACTAATTCCTGCGTCCGTGTTTCACAAACGCATCACATCCATGTCCCGAGATGCTAGAGTTTCGGCTATCGGATCTCTTTCAAAAACTGAGAGAAATTAAGGATGACTTAGGAATATTGACTGAGATACATGAAAGAAAATTAGAACTTAAGGATGTGGAAGGTGAACAGTGATTTGATCGAACTTGAGTGCTAACAAAGTTACGAGGGTGGATGACACTTCCCGGTTGCTCACACCATAAAGGGCTGATTCTTTCTGGAGTACCTGAAAAGGAATGGTTAGTGCGTGACCGCAGAGTTTAATGGACGCTGCTTGCGGCGTAACACACGGCCTTTTAAGAAATTTGATATTTTGGTTTATTTTTTGTGAATCCAACAGTGAACTTGTATCAGAGGCACCGGTATACCGTAGGATAAAAGGGAGTTTGTCAATTTTAGGATATTCTAGTAGCATGAGTCGTCGGGTCAGTGATATGTAATACCAACTACCACGTCAAGGTAATAGCTAGTGGTTGGGACATATTTGTCATCATTAATAGAAACGAGTCGGAGGATGCTTACAAACTGATCAACAATATTTTTGGCATTAACTGGGAAATGAAGAGAAATCAAACAACAAGCTTGCATTTCTACATGTTATGATCCCTAGAATGGATTCTAGGAAATCGGAAACTCAAATATGCACAAAACTGACTCGCATAGGTTTGCGCAGCAGTGGTTAATTGGTTTCAACCACTCGGTGATGGGTTCGGACCCCCTTTTACCTACCAAGGTTTAGGTAGCCGAATAGTAATATTAGCCATCACATAATAGGTGTGGTTCATTGCCTAATGCGCGAATTTAGAAAAGACCGCTGAGTGTATTTCTTATTCCTGTTAATCCTTAACTATAGTAGCAACAATTCAACAACAAAATCAGTTGCGTAAAAACTGATCAAAAGGGCAAAGACACTGTAGTACACCAACCCTATGGAAGGAAGGCAACTACTTAATAACTGTCTTTTGCAGGAACGGTTTATCCACGCAACTTCATCTCAAGATGTCTGTCGAACTCACCGTCAACCAAAAAGTCATCTTTGGAAACCAACAGATCGTCTTTCATTGCACCAATAGCATCTCCGAGATCGTGACTTAATTACTAAAGTCTTTGAGGATAGCTACAGCTCGCAAGCCCAGCCAAAAACACTATGTCGGACAGAGTGGTTTTCCATTTTGTGTCTACATGGACACCAACTAGTATTGGAGAGTCATGATATATCTTCAATGCATATAGACAAATGGCGACATGAATTCGAATGGGAAAATATAAATTCTGGATAGAGGGAACACGAAGAATGCCTGAAAATATTTAGAAGCTTGACACAACGACCAACAGACATATTGATATTGACCTAACCTATCAACCAGTAAGAAATACAGAAAATATCAGAGGTTACGTCAGTAGAACAGTACTTGCTTGAACTCCATTCATGTGTTCACACAGGTACTGGTCACAGGAAACACGGAGAAGTAAAATCTCTATGTGCTTTACTGAAAGGTGAGGACGTCAAGTGTGTATTTAGAGGCGGATAAGCATTTTTGTGTACATGACGGAAATCTCCTTAGTAGTGAAGCCTGATATAATATTTAGTCTATTGTAGAAACAGTCAGTAACCTATATTCAAAAGTTAGCACACGCCAGTGGATTTCCGCAACTTTATCTAACCTAACTGATGCAAGGTGTATTCTAGCTGGCTCTTAACACAATGAAGAGAGAAAGTAACTCCGATGTAAATTGATCAAGAATCTTCACAATGATTGCGAGCAGTAGTGGATGGTGAAAGCCAAAGAGATGGAAAAGACATCAGCATAAGGTAATATCCGGCAATTACTTAGGCTTATTAAAGATGCTGACAAGATCGCTAGTGAAACTACTGAAAGGAAGGGTCCCTGATGACCTCTTAGGACCGAACATCTTGGAAAAAAGTCCAAATGGCCCCCACAGCAACGCTTCAGTTGTCTGTTATCCGACCTGAACCTAAATGGGACGTAGATGTCGGCCTATCGACTCTCCTCGAAATCGGGAAGGCTGTTTCGAATTTGAAACAATGCAAAACAATAGGACTTGACGGTTTGCTACCAGAAGCTTTTAAGGAGGAAAATTACTGAGTAGTGACGGAGGCACTAGGTAGTGTAATGCAAACAAAGGCAATCCTGTCAGGCTAGTCGACATCAGTGCTGATTAAGGTCTAAAAGAGGAGTATTTTGTGATAACGATAGGGGGATTAATGCCAACCTTTTACTTAGCGCCCAATATTTGCGGTACTGTGGTTAAGTTTTATTCGTAGTTCATATCAATTCCATCGGGAGATCAATTTGACTAACATTATATCCCAGATCGTAGGGTCCGTAGTTCAACTGGAGCTCGAGAACAGTAGGTTTTAGGCATTATCAAATGTGCATCGAGCAGAATTTGACCCTCTCGTCACCTGATTACACAAACGACCTGATCGCAGGAGAATTCTCGTTAGACCTAGAATACGAAGATGACATAGTCCTGTTAGGTGAAGACGCTAACAAGATGCAGTCTTCTGAACACTTTGAGTGGCAATCTGAGAATGTGATGCTTTTCTCACCACCCAAATGCGAATTGTGGCTCCAGGATTGGTCTTCAACGGTGCCACGGCTAACAATAGTGTGTCAACCACCTCACTTACCTGGGAAGTAGGACCAGCCATGGTGGGTCAGTAGCCGATGAAATCTCTGCACAGATACAAAAGGCCCGGCTGGCGTTTGCCAATTTGCACCACCTATGGCGCCGCCGTGATATCCGATTGTCGACTAAGAGTCGCGTGTAATGTACAGTAGTCCGGTCTGTTCTACTGTTTGGCTGTGAAACATGGCCAATGAAGGTGGAAGACATGAGAAAGCTTCAAGTGTTTGACCACCGTTGCCCTCGTAGTATAGGCCGTATTCCATGGTGTCACTACGTGAGTAACGCAGAAGTCAGATATACAATTTTAGGGAGCACAGGTAAATCAGTTGACGAGGTTATGAACCTCCATTGATTGAGATGGTTGGGACACGTATTACGTATGCCTAGTCACCGATCGCCTCGTCACTTAATGTTGTGGGAAGTAGGTCCAGACTGGAAAAGGACCCGAGGTGACCAGACTAAAACATGGCATCAACGTATGAAATCTTTGACTGCTGGTTTGAGCCATGTGGAGCGATGCAGACTAGGTGGTTGGGGTCCGGGGGACAAGAGGAACCAGTGGCTGAGACTCTAGGTGATATGGCTCAGAACTAATGTCAATGGAGCAGATATATACACACATTATTCCCATCTTAACATCATGCCGAATCTCACCACTTCCTCACTCTTTTTCTCTCTTTTGGCACTTTATACTTCTTTTCACTGAATTTTCTTATCTTCGTCTTGCACCTCACTGACTTTTTACTTGATGTACTGTGAGCTGTGGCAACTCGGACCGTTAAGCAGTAATGCCTGGTCCTATGTTGATATTGATGATGAGTTTGATCTTTCAACCGATTTTCAACATTCAGAATAGGGAAATCTACGGGCAGCGACGACATAAGACCGGTAGATCTATATAATTGTGCTGAAATGCTAAGCAAATCCACATGCGAAATTTATGCACCCACTGGAAGTAAGTCAAGTCTCTAAGGAGTGGAAGTGTGCAGTCCTTTACCAGTCTCCAACGGAGGAAACCAAAAAACAATACATTTACAGACCGATAGCGTTAATTCCCAAGCTCCGTAAAACCTAGTTGCAAACGTTGTCTACGACTACCTGAAAGGAAAAAACATCCTTCATCCTATACAATACGCTTTCAGAACCGCACGGTCATGAGCCACAAACTCGATGACCGCCTTGGCTAAAACTGGACCAATATACAAAACAACAAGCAAACAGTCAACGTCACTTTACCGGACTAAACCAAAGCTTTCAATAGCTTCCCACACTACACCGTGCTCGCTAAACTTGCAAAAGTGGGTATCACTGAACCGGCATACTTAGATGACAGATAACTCTTTACTAAAGTAGTACAAGAACAGGAGCTTTTCAAAAAGCGATCCTTGGGGGACTTCTACTTTTACTATTTCTAAGTGGTCTTCCCGCTAAAATCCTCTCGTCTATCGCCCTATTTGCCGACGTCGCCAGAATATGGAGGATAACAGGTAAGAAAACAGATCATCCTAGGACACTCCAAGACGACTTACTGCAGCCGCAGTTCTGGTCATCTAAGAACAGTCTGAGCTTCAACCTGGAGAAATGTGCGGGTGATGTATCCGCGCACAAATGATGAAAACCAGTTAAACCCTCAACAAGTACACAATCACCAGGGTAGCCACAGAAGACCTAGGACTAAACTTCCCTGACATACTAGACATTTCAGCCAATTACCTACCTCGACATACTATGCTAGAGGCAGCTGAGTAAGGTTGGAACAGGGTTCAAGGTGGTCAGGCTAAGACGTGGAGCCAGGCGATGAAGTAGCTTACCGCTCGTTCGAGCTGCGTGGGTGGATGTAGACTACCTGGCTTGGACCCGCGAAATGATAAGAACCGGTTAATGACTCTCAGTGAAATGACAACAGTGGTGCCTGGATATTCCCATAAACCTTTATCTTTAAATTGTTTATCCCTTCACTCGACTTTTTCCACTTTGATAGCAGTCTGATTCTATCCACCTTTTCTTTTCATACCACTGCGAAGTATGGCAACCCGAACTAGCGCAATTGTATGTGAAGTCTTACGTTAATTCCATCTGTCTGTATGCGCCAATTATGAGAGAATAGCAGCAAAGGCCAACACCACTATGCACATTCTAGGAAACCAGCTTAAAGCCTTAACCATTCCTAATAGTATTAAAAACCTACTTTAGGCTGCACAGAGGTATTCGACAGGATAGCCTCCCCCCCTACTGAGTAGACACAATTGCTCTCCGGAAGGTACATAGAAGGGTGACAATGTTAGTTGTTGGGCTACCAGGCTAAACATGCGCAACGCCATGGACAACTCAACTTATTTACATTAAGCAATCGAAGGGAAAGAGGCGACCTACTAACAGCCTACAAGATCATCCACTAGGTGAGCCACGCAAATAGGTCAACACTATCGCTCCGAAATCAACTGTCTCGCGTGAACTCCACAATAGGGCAAGGTGAAACTTATTTTCACATAGTATTTGCTTTATGGAACGCTATGCCGGAGGAAGTAGCTACAGCTACGTCAGCTGAATCCTCCAAACGATTGCTTGACAAGTACGTGAGCACAAACTGCTTACCACGAACATTCGTCGGCGGCAACCCCTGCATTCCCCAATCCGCAACAAGAAACATCTCCTCTCCGTATTACTGCTGGTGGGAGTTATCTTTCCATAAGTACTTCTCAGTCCTCTTCCTACCGTTCCCCAATCGCCCTTTCTGAGTAACGTTTAATACTTACTCGCAGACGCCTACAAAGGCAGAAATTGAAAGACGTTAATTAATCTTATCAGCAGCCCAGTTGCTCCCCCAAACAAGGAAACCCACAATTTGCAAGGGAGAACCCTCGAATAAACGATCACGGCCTCCAAAATTATAAGCAGGAATGACGTATGGATTTCTGCGACCACTGAAGAAATCTAACCGGACAAAAAGAACTGGTCTTAAAAGCCTGGAAGCAAGAGTTTAAAAACTATAAGATTCCTTTATTCACACTATCGATGTTGAACGTGAGTAGATTTGATTAAGTCTACACCAGTGTAACGGTCCTCCCACGATCCTGATAAAAACCACCGTTTTGTTAGAACTTACAGCGCCCGCGACACCCTTATAAAGATATTCGCGCACAAACTTCTTATCTGTAGGTCGTAGGTTAAAGTGTTCATTCGTGTATTACTGCACCCGATCTACTGATGACGGAAGGCTTGTCGGGTACAGTCCTTCGGTACCTCAGGACTGAAGATGTGCGTCTAACTTCCTTTGAAAGTGTCAGGGGATCCAATATCCAATATTGATAGTGCGAGCATAGAAAACTGGTAGTTTTTGATCTTTCGGGGATGGAGCTGTAACAACTGCTGAGGGAGGGAGTTCGACAGTTTACAAACTCTAACTGCAAATGAGTTAGCACAGATCTTTGTACGTACTCTTTCATGCTCTATTCTTGACGGGTGACCCCCCCCTAGGTGGCGTTTCCGATCAAAGCTAAGAAGGGATCTGTTAGGATGAAGAGGATTATAACCGATGTAGTAAATCATTACCACATCCACTCTGATCCTTCGGTATTGTATCGGATGCAGCTTCCCAAAGTTCTTGAGAGGAGCCCCAAGAATTCATAGTCCTCGTTGGCTGCAAGGTGATAGCAGGCTGACGCCTGTAGTACGTCGCTTAATGTAACTCCCAGATCTTGTTCCATGTTACAGTGACAGATATTTATTTCACGCAGATAGTAAGAACCGGGACTGCTTTTGTATTTGTCAGCTTTCATTACCCGACGCTTCTTCGATTTGAAAGGAAGCATGTTTTCCGTGGCCCAATTAAGGATTTTCGTAAGGTCTTCCTGGAAGACCGAAATATCCACTAGCACCTGTATTTCTCCCCGAATCTCCAGATCACCGACATATAATAGTGAATGGGAATTGAGGGCTCCTGGTAGGTCATTGATAAAAGCAAGAAACAGTGATGGGTCCAGAAGAGAACTTTGAGGTATAGCACTCAGCATCGGGAACCAGTTGGAAAGAGCAGAACCGATTCTGACTGCAACCTGGTGTGAGGATAATCTCTAAGCCAAATTGGTATTTTTCCGTGTACACCCATAAGCTGAAGTTTCTTACGTAGGATATCATGATATACCCTGTCAAAGGACCTGGAGGAACCAAGTCAATGTGAACGGTGTTTTTCTGCTCAAAAGAGAAAGCCCAGATATTCTGTTCAATAAACACGCTGGTGTCACATGACCTTCCAGGCAAAAAACTATGCTGACAGGCGTTAATATTGGTTTCTTAGGTAAGCGATCACGAACCGCGTCATTTATTACTCCCTCCGTGACCTTCGCAACTAAAGAGATCAGGGGTATTAGTCTACAGTTAGAGGTAAGCGGTCGGTCTCCACCTTAACATATTGGGACGACAGTCACTCGTTTCCAATCAGAGGGTAACCCGCCTTTCAGAAACGAGCATCTGAGGACGTTTGCTGATGGGGCACTCAAAACTTCAGCACAATCTTTAAGTACTCTTGGGTGAGTGCCACCAATTCCTGTAGGCTTATTCGGGTTCAAATCCTTTAATGTTTACATAATTGCAGAGGGTTCAAGCTCTATACGGCTTAGCCCTACTGTGATATGGGTGTCCGGTAGATGCGTGGTTGTCCCTCCCATAGGATAGGTTGTTTGGGAATTCATGTGCTATTAAGTTTGCCACCCCGGAGTTGGAGTGGTGAGTCTCTAAACCACTGCAGCCCCATATACTAAGTGAAATGCTACTCTTCTGTTTTGTCAGCGAGTATACTATCCCGCTATTTCCGCCCCCCAAGCTTCAACATGCTTGTATCTGGTAGTTCATTCCATCATTTCAGATTCTTATCGTATGTTTGCTACTTACGCCTTCGTAATTTAACCCGTCAATAGAGCTCTTAGTCACCCTCCATTAATTCCAAGATGACCGTTTACGCCGTATAATTTTGCTCATGCTTGACTTGGGCCAAGAGGGGCAGAACTTTCTGGTTCTTCTTGGAGTCGGAGGAGTGTTATTATTTACCATCTGAGGGATCGTGTCCACCAACAGTTCCCATCCGGCATCGAGATCCAGTAGGTCATCACAAGTTAAGCCAGGGCAGCCTTCTAGATCTTGCCGGATCTTCTCAAAATCAGCCCTCCTGTAATTCCCGACCGGTGACCTATCAGGATCAGGGGGCTTAGATATGGAAGTAGTGAAGGAAACAACTGCATGATTACCCAACCCTACTGGGTCAAGAACATTCAAGCTCGTTACCTCAATGAACTGATGTGTGAAAATATAATCCGGTCAGGGTGGCCTACCGTCAAACCCCCAGCGAGTACACTGACAGACATGTTCAGTCAGAGAATTTCCCAGTGACTTAGATGTTTGTTTAAGGGATAGAGGAAGCTTTTGCTTAACTGGTTACCGCACCTGGAATCTGCAAGTCACTACTTCTTACGGTTGTCAACCTGTGTAAAACTGAAGAGAGCGAAAGGTAGAGGTTAGGATTTGAAAATTTTGCTGATTCATATTTGCTATTTGAGGATAGGTGGCGGTGAGCCTAGTTAATCCTCTTCCGGTAGATTTCTGTTCTTGTCCATTCCCCTTTTGAAGGGGTCAGTTGATGATGTGGATGTCACTCCTTCTGTGAGTCGGTTCCGGGAGTTGATTACTCGACGCGAGAACCAGTATTCTGCAGAGACTATGCTCGTTCTTTGCTTTCGTAGCCTCCTACTGTGTCCTCCGAGGTGATCCGACTTGGTGGGAGGGAAAGGAGAAGATGTATCAGATTCGAAGTCGTTTCTTAGGAACCCGTATAGCATGGTTAGGTATCTATTCCATCTGCGATAGGATAAAGTGAAGAGGTTTGGCCTCTTAAGTGGATCTTTATAAGGGGAGCAAGCCATCACAGGGATCATACGACTGGGTGCCCTCTAAACTCCTTCTATGAGGTCTGCGCAACCTTGCAGCCAAGGATTTGTCACCTGTGCACAGCTTTCTAATCCAGACCTAAGTAAGGATGTGTGTAAGATACTGAACATGTCACCACCCATTTTCGTCAATGTTCTGCGTAATGCATAGTGTCCTAAAACTCCAAGCTGCTACCAATTGACAGTATGCCGTGGTTTTCAAACCGTGACCAACTGTGACTCCTAAGTCATTTTGGGTCAGGACCGACGGCATAGGAGTCCCACCAAATCCGTAGGAGTTGCCATGTGTGTGCTCCGCGTGCACGCTCATACATTCGCCTCCGCTGATAGGCACCAGCCACTTCTCTGACCAGGTAAGCAAGCTGTTTAGGCCTGCTCGAAGCACATGTATATTCTTGTTGTTTCTAATTTCCCGCCAGATTTTTACACAATCAGAGCAGAGAACCATAGGGGATTTTGTGACATTTGGCAGCTCATTTACGTGCAGGAGAAGAAGCAGGAGACCCGGGGCTGTGCTTGGAGGAACTCCACTCCCCACCGACTTCCAAGAGGACAGTTGAGAAGTGATCCTTGCTTTTTGTCTCCCACCAACAAGGAACTCTGGTGTCCATCCAAGCAGACTGCCAGTGATTCCAAGACTTTACAGTTTCCCGAGCAGCCTGGAATGAGGTGCCTTGTCGAACGCCTTACTTAATTCGGTGAAAACGACATCTACAGGTGTCCTGGCATCTTTAAGCTTGACCCGGCTTCCTCCGACTGCAAGAAGATTCGTCAAGCAGGAGAGGTTTCGACGAAAGCCACGCTGTGAATGAGACAGTAGATAGCTGTTCTCTAAGTAGACCGCCGTGGTTTTCTTGATTGCCCTTTCAAAATGCTAGTCAAACTTGATGACTGCTGTCACTGATTAAGGCATACCACGATACATCTTATTCCCATAGTTCATTTGAGAAAATAACCTGTTTGGATGTTGCAATACAGCCTGGGCAAGACGTGTTTCAAAGCGTATTCGAGACCGGCGGATAGCAGTGACAGATTTATTTGGGACTTCTCTGTAATGCTTCATCACTTCGAGGTGGATGATAAGTCTCCAGCACTTAGTAAGATTCGGATTTCGTGGTTTATCCAGGGGGGACAGTGTTCCCTTCCCCTCCGGACAGTTTAGGGAATGAACAGTTGAGTCACTCGCGCATATAACTGTTTGAAGGAGCGCCATGCACCTTCAACTGAGGCTCCTGCAGTGACTATTCAGTCCTCTGAAGAGGCTGCCGGGTCAATAGCTTCCACATTCGCATTCCATTTGTTGGGTCTAGCTCGGGCGTCGGCCTAGCACGAGAAATCTCCCATGAGGCTGAGGATGATCATAGAGTGATCACTTTCACCAAAGGGTGCTGGGAGCCGGATGAAGCATGCGTCGTCTCTGTGTGAGAATACTAAACCTAGAATTGATGGAGTATAATGATGATCACGTCTGGTTGCTGTCCTAGTGTGTTGTATGAGGGATAAAAAAATTGTTGTTTCCGCTAACCCGTGATCAAACGAGCTGCTCGATGTTTTTGTCGTTAGTCTGTCTCAGTCAAATCATGATGCCTCGAAGTCTCTCACACCCAGTCATCGGTATTTATCCGTCCAGAGGGTGGGCTCATTCAGGCGGAAGTCTGCTGTCTCACACTCAGAGCTTCGACATGCTACGATTAGGTTAGCATCTCGTCTCTTGCTTTTCAGTCTGCAGAGCAACGTTTCACATGCCACACTTTCATACGCAACCGTTTCTGTAGCTTCTACAGTTAAGGTATTCCTAAAGCAAAGGATGACACCATAGCCTTTTGCCTGCCAACCTATCACTTCTAAACGGAATGAATCCTCTTGAGTGTGTCTCACAGTCACTGACCCAGGAAGAGTGCCACGTTTCTGAGATATTAATGATAGTTATGAAAGTTTATTCCTGAATTTACAGGTGCGTATCATTTTGACAGATACAGTTATAAAAATTAGTGGTGGGAAACCTCTGGTAGTATTTTTTTTACAAAGTTTTGCCATCCCCTTTTCATGCCAGGAAGTGGAAATCCCCACTCTGAAAGAAGCAAAACTTCGCGCCACTTACAAAGTGTACTTTAGGCTAGTTTTGAATTTTTGTAATGGTTTTAGGTTATCTGGTAGAAATGAAGGTCATGTCTAACGAATATGTAAAAGCATCATTCAAACAGGAGGGGAAGTAACTCAGCAACTTCCTTCTGGAAAAACGCAGTGCCGGCTAAATTACTCAAGTGCTCTGATTTGAGGAATCATATATATTGGGAGAGGTACCGCGGTAGATTCAATGAGTTTTCAGAGGACATGCACCTCAGGCTCATTGAAGCGTCAAGATACATTGTTCAGACAATAATAAATAATGCCGGTAACAGTACATCACCTTACTGATGAAACGGTCCATTTTTGTTTGTTCAAGCTAAATTGGACATATGTCCACCATTGGTTATCATGATCTTCTGCCTCATGCTTGATAGCTCGATGAATATTGGACAAATCCCTTTGAATTTCGAGGTCGGGTCAAGAATCCGCATCTGTGGATAAAGCTGCAAGTATTTCTCTGCACTTTTGTAACATGTTTGCAGGTGTGGTGGACGAAATGGCGGCAGTCAATGAAACACTGGATTAACAAATGTCAAAAGGCTTCGAGGAAGTATTTTTGTATGGCGCCCTAAGGATGTTTATCACAGGTAGCACGATTGCAGAGCAGTTGCTTGAAGACGGATGCAGTGAGATTTAAAACGGTTCTGATGAAATATCGCAACTCCAACCTAATTGCAGGTTTCCAAGAATCCACTTTCAATGAGAATGAAGAAAACAGAGACTGGGATACCAAGGCGCAGGGAAGTTAATCACACGTATATTTTAAATCATGTGCATGGTGTCTTGCCCACCGAACTCGATTACTTCCCACTTCTCAGATTTGGGTATGTAAGGCCTATTAAAGCCTGGTACAGTGGCCTCAGAACGGACTCGCATCCCATCTTGTTAAGTTTCCGTCACTGATTGAGTAGCCAAGCTGGGTATTACCCACTGCTTGCACAGTTCCATGGTTGGTATTGCGAGTGCTTTGCTCCTGTTCTATCATTGGAGGAAACCTAGACCTAGTTTTACGGTCGGTAGTCTTTGGACAGGGTCTACCAGCTCTGGAGGTGTTGAACCCGAGGATGCCCACTTCACCATGCTTGGTGTAGTTTCTTTATAGGTCGCTGTCAGTGAACCTAGCAAGTAGTCCACAAGTCCCACTTACAGCTTGCCGTGAGAAGTCCTTAACATTTTGCACAGCTATCTCTGTCACTGGATGCTGTGATGTTATCACAATCATAGTCATCGACTTTCCTTTTCGACGCTGGTCTCTTCGTCATAGTGTTAGGAAGTGTTTTCGCCTCATCCACCAAGGTGAAAATATCCCAGCAGCACAACATGCAAAGCCGGACACTTCCTGCGTTGCTGTGCCTCTTATGTGACGGGGGACGCTTATGCAATTGTCCTGTTACACCGCATACCGGAGACCTCTGTGAAGTGGCGCCCGGCTTTTTCACAAGCATTTTTACGACACTTTTGGTTCGCCACGTAGCAGGAATTCACCCAGTAGAGGCTCTTGCATCACTTTCATCAAGTAAATCCGAATAAACCCCACCCACATCTCGGTTAAGTATAACGCTGGCGTTAAAAGTGTTCAGACGAAGTGGCGTGAGTCACTTCTGCAAGAGTAGACCTCTAGGGTTTAACACCTCTTGGGAAATAGAGGTTATGTCTGATATCCCGCCTGCTGTTTTCTGAGATTAGTTTCTGTAGTTTTCTTCTAAAATTGACACCATATTCAGCACTTGATAAGTGACGGGATGGGTATCCAAGGGTGCTCAGGATGTTTAGGGCCACTACCAGTTCTCCTCTCAATCTTCTACATTTCAAAGATCAAGTTGACTTGGTGAGGGAGACGTTCCCTGAAGAGGATACCCAATACAGGATGTTGTCCCTTAGAATTTGCAGGTGGCTATTCTAAACTTGCATGTGCTGCGTGTGAAGTCACAATCCTACCAATGTTTTGCGATTATATATGTTCTACGTGCATACCGATCGCCACTTACCTGTGAATCTGAGGTTAATAGCTCACTTTATGAATCCACTTCCGCAGCGTGGTGAGTCACATGCAAATCATCAGGAAGAAAGAAGGCTTCATATAAATAAATAAATAGATAAATAAATGTTTTATTCTCGCGTTAAAAAAAATTTTTACACGAGAGAAGCCAGTTCACAGGCTTCGTCACGCTGATACATCTCAAAATATCGACAAGACTTGAGCCCCGAGTGGTACTGACGGAATGTCATTAGACTCAATTAAAAACTGCCGAAGGTCCTGCTAGTTATGAAATGAAGGAGGAAATATTATTTTACAGCGTTCATAGGGTGTTAACGTTTAGATAATGATAAATATCATCTTCATTTAACGGGTCTAACATAGGGGATACCAGTTTACAAGCACCGTCAAATTCATAATTTTTGAAAGTTTACGAACCGGTATCTAGTATTAAATAACTTACATATCAGTCATTAGTGTGCATAATCTTATTAAAATTTGCTGAAATTCATGAGACCCGTGTGGATTCCCATCTCCTATCACACAGATAGGTTCGACTACCAATATCAAAAGCGCGCAGTGTTCAAAGTTTGAGTTATAACCAACCGGCGTTGTCAGTCCATTCGCATAGTTTGCTGATTAGTAATATGACAGTCTATTACTTAGAATGGTCTTCAGTTTCTGTCTTTGCTAACCACAAAGGACCCATTTATACAATCTGGAGTATCAATAAATTATCCGCAGTTAAATAACCAACGTCTATGGTTGTATCAATGCATCTCCAGGACACCATGTTGCGTTTGAAGGTAATGTAGATTAATTCTGCTGGGGACACTTGTTGTATTGGATGAAAATAGGTGTTGAAACAGTCAACAGTCCAAGTGGCAGTATTTATACATAGAAGTCAGGTATCTTTTGTATTGGCGTAGGCGGCATCATTCGAGAAGTGTATTTGATGCATGTTAAGTTCCATATGAAAAGATCTCTTGGTACAGAGTACTAGAAAATATGTAGTGCAGAGCCGTTGCAGGTAGGTGACGTCCTGAGCCAGTGTGTTAATTGGTCTCTGGTTTAATCATCTGTTCAGAATGTCTCTGCTACTGATACTGCTGGGAATGGTCAGACGGTTCGTCTCAAGAAAAACCATGACCAGTAGGTGAGTTAATCTTGAAGATGGTCCAGAATTTGCGAAAGAGTGGGAGAAGTCCAATAATTATCGACGTCAATGAGCAGGTGTTATTCCCATAAGGTAATCACGGCCAGACTGAATCTGAACATCAAATATCGACTTGCAGCTGTTTCTGCAAATAGGGAAAGAAAGAAGAGGCACAAGCAGATATGGGAAGAGAAACAACTATGCTATCAAGTTTGAAAAAGAGAGAAGTCCCTATTCTTTTTTGATTTATTTGGACTTTATGTACATTTTAACGTGTATATGTGAAGCCAACTACATAGTCCTTCCATTATAAGGTTCTTAAGTTGTTTTGGGGGGGGGGAGTGTACTGTAGTGGCTTTGAGAGATAAACAGTATTCTTTAAGTTCATTATACGGAGAGGGGCCAGTATTCATACCCTTTTATGCAATCGTAAGGCCATCTGCATTAAAGAAACTGCATGGCTTTAATAAAACCGATTCTTACATTTAGAGATCTGAGTACGTTCATAGTGGAAGCAATGGCTTGACCATTGCTATGTGCCGATTGCTTCACTATGCTTCGTATTTATGGATGTAATATGAGTGTCAATAAATTTATAGATATCCGTGAAAAGGAAAAATTCGTTGAGTAGACGTGGAAACTGAAATGCAGACGTGCAAGAGCCAAATAAAATGTGGAAGCTTATTCCATAACTTGCTGTACTGTAACATAAAGGATCGTGACCTAAGTCTAAGGCGGTGTTTTTCTACAGGTACAGCGCATTCACGATTGCGTAGACCGTATGAGGATATAGGCGTAAAAGTCGGAGCTCAACAGGCGTGAGTAATGCCATGCAAGAGGCGGAAAAATAGGTTAAGGTTGAGCTTAAGGTGTATTAGCCAAAGTGGGTCAATTTTTGGTTTCTTTCACCTTCCCTCTTAATCAAGTTCTTCATGACGACCCAGTACATAGCGGGTAAACTCTCTTTGAACATTCTCAATTAGTATCCTATTCGAAGCTTACATATCATTGAAGACGATTGTGCCATATTCACGTACTAGGCGGATCATTACCTTGAAGAAAAGCAGTCTAGCCTCAGTGATATGTACGTGTTTAAGCAAAAGGCCAACTGAGCGCCTACACTCGGAGGCAAGTGACTGGGCATATTCCCTAAACATTAAGTCCGGAGAATACCTAATGCCTAAATCACATACTGAGTTATAAGATTGCAGCACAGAATCGCCAAGGTGTAAACTGATGTTTGGATAAGAGTTATTGAAACGGAGAATTCCGCATTTACTAGAGTTAGGTGGAAGTCGCCATGTTTCACTCCAAGCGAACCAATTAGTCAGGTCTTCCTGGATTCTATTAAAACCCTCACCTAGTGATGAGTGGGGAAAGCTATACATGATTTTAAAGTCGTCAGCAAACAGGTGAGGTTAACCATATTTCATCACGTTAGAAATATCATTTATGTAAAGGAGGAAGAGTAAGGGTCCAAGCGCACTGCCTTGAGTGACGCCACTCAATATAGGCTGTGGGGAGGAATAGGTGTGACTGAACTTTACTACTTGGGTACGCTGCCTAAGGAATGAGCTTATCCACGATAATAGAGGGTCACTAATTCCAAATGATTGAAGCTTGAGAATCAACCGATTATGAGGCACTTTATCCGATGGTTTTTGAGGTCAGAAAGCAGAGCAGTTACGAAAAGACCTTCATCTCGTCTGCAGGTGACCTCCTCAAAACAATCCGGTAAGCAAGTACTACATGAACGACCTTTTAAGAAACCATGCTGCATAGGGGAAAGTAGCTGATGCGCAGCCACGTAATCATTGATTTCTTGCACAACCACCTTCTCCATGATACGAGAGGCTACAGATGTAATATTTCTGGGACGGTAATTCTGAATATCTGACGTCGGTCCAGATTTATATGTGGGAGGTATGTATGAGAGCCTCCAGCGGTCAGAATGGCATGCCTCAGCAAGGGATATTGCGGATAGCCTCATGAGGATCAGCGGCATGTCTTCACCACCTCTATTAAGGAAAACAGACGGGATCCCATCGGGTCCCACAGAATGTGAGTCCTTTAGTGAAGCAACTGCATCATCTATCTTTCTCTGTGTAAAGGAAATATTACTTAGTGAGTGGTGTGGTGGAATGGGCATCTGTATGTTTAGTGCACTATCTTCTTGCGTGAGGCAGCTTGCATAATGTTTACTAAACAGCTGACAGATCTTACTTGGATCATCATAAAGAATGTCCCCATCAATGATCAGACTACTGGGAATAACTCTAAACAAGTTTGCACGGGATTTTATAATTCTCACTAATGATCGAACATTGCCTGTTTGTGCGTTGCAGCTAGTTCCTTGCTTGATTGCTTTCAGTAACCCATTTGATTTGAAGTTCTTATGAGCAATTTTTAACGAGACAAGGGATGAAAAGTCATCAGATCGATAGACATTTCTGGCATATCTGCGCATGGTGATACTCACATTTTCAGGGATGAAATTCACTTTCGGCTTTCTAATTAATACTGATACCTTCGGAGCAATATGGTCGTGAATCGCATTCATGCAACTGTAGAAGATGTCACTTAGTTCGCGGGTTGAGCTACTGGTGAAACAAGAACCCCAGTCCAAGCATGGCAACACGAATTGTGTCCCTTCCCAGATGGTATTTTTAACTCGCCTGACTGTGGTTGTCTTTGACCTGGGAGCTAACTTATTTCTGGGAGATAGTGGGAAGTCACCAAACACTACTGTGTGATGGCTTCCCGGGAATTCTGGACCAACTTGAAGCGTAAAAGGCAATAATCCATCGGCGAAAACCAGGTCAAGTATGCTATTATGTCTAGTTGGTTACATTACACGTTGGCGCCATCCTCCAGAATCCAACACATTAATAAAATTATCAAACCTCCCATGAGAAGTAAGTGTCTGCCACTTGGTGTCAGGCATATTAAAGTCACCGCATATAAGTTTCATAGAGCAGGGCAGTGTTGTTACATGGGTGAACACTTCCTCAAGCCTGTCGTCATAATCCACAATAGGGTATACGGTTGACGCACAGTAACCACATCACTTCCCGAGCAACTAAAACATTATATTCGGTTTCAACTGTTAGGATTGCCATCTGAGAGTCAGACGGTTTATTTCGAAAACGGATGAAACTAGTTTCAGTTATCGTACATCGCTAGACCCTGTTCACTAAATGCAACTAGAGACTTTGGTTCGAAAATACTACATGCATTCGAGTTGTTTCCCAAAAAGAAGAGCCAGAAACTGGAGCATCAGAAGTACACTTAGGTTGAAATACGTAATATAAAAATAATTTGGCATAATCGGTGGCAAATTGAAGGCGGAAAATAGACTGAATGATTGTAGTTACATTAAATATGCATTACAACAAACTCTTGGGATAAAAAATATGGTATGTGTAGGTAAGTAGTGAGGGAATGCTGAAAAAAGCCATTTATGCTGTTCATTAGTATCACCACCATACTCACAGGCGGGAGGTGAGTAAATTTAATGCTGCTCCCGGGCCACCGAAAGCATTATAGCACTAGCCTTTTGGTGCCCGTTATCCTTAAGCCAACATGTACCCACCAAAACGGTCCGGTAGAAGTTGGAGACACGCCTATGTTTCTATCCCGATGAGAGACTTTCGGAATCAGAATTGAGTGGCCGTGTTGTGCTGGAGAACAAGTACACAAAACGTCATAGGATAAGATGACAGTTGTTGGCCACTTATTCCCATAAATGGCATCGGTTAGCTTATGGGATGAAGTCCTGAGGATCGAGTAAGGCAAAACGTGAAATGGAGGGATTTTCAGACGATAAGCTGCATTCCAACACAGATAGGTAGAATAGGTAAACAACAATTATCCATCGGTGACAGTCATTCAATATTCATCAATATGGATTCGTGAGGGCGAAATATCAGGGGCCACGACCCTGGAAACTGGTTACTTACAAGATCTATCAGAACGGTTGAGTGTAAACTTAGTCTAAACAGTTGGTAAGAAAAACGGATCATTGGTCTTCCGGGGACCAGAAAAATATCGGTCGGGGAAAATTCAGCTGGTGTTATCCAAGCAACTTTCCTGTCATCGAACCCGTCGAGCACGATAGTCTGTTAGTACAAACACTATTCCACAGTGCAACCTCTAGGCACCAGATAAAAAAGGGTGCGAAATAAATAAATACTTAAGGGACCGAATTATTGGCTAAAAAATCTCCCAAAGTACCAGCAGCTGCCGTTATCGCTGAAAGTTTGGTTCTGACGTGTGTGGAGCTGCCAGCTGGCATTCATTGTTTCCCAGTTTTATTTGTGCTGATCAACAACCGCAAACTCAGATTTCATTGTTCAGTAATCCGTAGAAGTCGTGATGATTTTCCTCTAAAGTAAACTTTTTACTTCGAACCAACAACCAAAGCACTCTTCTGCGTGCTTTTCGTGATCTTACGCGTTTCCTTATTTATCTTTTCTGCTGGTATCGACAAATAATGATAGTAATAGCGTATGCACAATAATAAATTATACGAATACACGCCACCCTTACAGGGAATATCTGAACGTTATCGTTGAGGTGAGGCCGAAAAAGTTTAGAAAGAATACAAATAAACAAATAAATGTTCAAATCCCACAATGATAAGTTAACATGAGAGAAGTCAGTTTACAGGTATCATCACATTGATGTGTGTCGAAAGATCTACGGGATTTCGCTAGTCCCGAATGGTACAGATGGAATGTCATTAAACTCCATTAAAAACATCAGAACGTCCTGCCGGATATGAAAAAACAAGAAAGTACCACTTTCCAGCGTATACGGAGTATTGAAGTCGGATTTTAATAATTCTTATCCTCTTATAATGGATTTATCACGAGAGATACCGGTTTACAAGCGTCGTCAAATTGATAATTCTTGAAGGTTTACAAAATGGTATTTAGCAGTAAAATAACTAACATATCAAGTCATAGATGTGCATAATCTTATTAAAACTTGTTGCAATTCATGAGACAGGTAACGGTTTTCATCTCCCATGGCACGAACAGGTTCCACTATCAACGACAAAAGTGTGCAGTCTTCGAAGTTTGCGTCATAACCAGCCGACATTGTTAGTCCATCTGCATAGTTGACAGTGACGTAATTGGAAACAGAGCCGCGGGTAAAACCCCGCACGTTTTGACCTTCGAAGCTCTCAAAGAATGCCATTTTTAGACGCATTTCATCTAACGATGTCGAGGAATACTTCGTAGTTAACGTGACTGCGGGATCCATGGAGATTAGGGCACCTCGAAAAGAAAGTTCGCCCAACGGGCACATTTCACGCTTTACTTCAACCGTTAGAACTGGATACTACAATATCTTGGAGACATCTGACACGAGAAGGTGCCCTAGATCACGTTTACCCAGCCATCATGACCCCAGCAGAATTCCCATGGCATACCGAATACCTTCATCTCATATATATCACATTCACCCCACCCTAACCTACAGCTGCACGCGTATGACCCTAGTCAGTACTATGGGAGCGTATATAACTACCTCCTAAATACTATCCCTACTTTCGGGCCTCACCAAAGCTTTTTGGGATCCCACGCAATACGTACTGCCCACTGTTCATAGGATCGTTTCGCCCCCCAGAAACACAAGCTTGGAGTTACCATCTTCGATTTACACCTGTCATAAACAACACTGTGAGTCACCAGTAAGAACGAACGGCCCACCAACTACGTACATGTACCCTGGAAAAGCGGGTGATCATAAATCATTGGTCATATAGCGGTCATATCGGTCATACTGGTCATATCGCCACTCACCACCACTAAGTCTCATCTTGTCCGTAACGCAAGTAGCACATCGTCCAACGAATTAAGTATAGGAAACTTCTCTAACCAACTAGACGTACAAGATATTGTAAAACACTTCACAAGTCATAGCATCCTTTCCACACTTCTGCTCATCGGTTCAGGCCCTTTGTTGAGGAAAATTTCAGAATTGTGGACGGCAGTCTTGCTAGCTAAGCCTACAGTGATATTAGTCACTGAATCATAGTACCCTACCTCAGCCCTTGAGGTAGATCTGCGCACAGATGGTTATGCCCTTGTCGCACTAACCGGGACCAAAAGCACGGGAGAGACTGCCTGATTTACATATGTAGCCTTGCTGCAGCTAATAAGATTGAAGACGGTACGTTAAATGCCCCGTCTGAATCGGTACGAGTCATCATAAACGGTACTAACTGTAAAATCTTCGCAGGCTGCGTTTATAGAATACCACGTTCATCAAGGGAAACTGATGAGCTTTTTACTCAATCATTTTCCCACGCTGCATCAATAAAACTGATTGCAGGAGACTTCAACCTCCCTGAAGTTAACTGGGGGACGATGTGAGGCCCACAGCGCCACGACGAAGTGCTAACCGTCTTAGATTTCCATGGATAGAAACAATATGTCCATTCATCCACACGCCAGAGCAGTACGCTGGACCAAGTGCTCTGCGTTGATATCGTCCCGGTCACAATGTACACTGGTGGTGAACTCGCCAACAGTGACTGCAGAATAGTTTTCTGTTGCCTGCCAACCCTCCCTCTTCTTGTGGAGAACAAGGAAGCCAAGAGAAATATCTTGTATCGTAGCTATAGGAGTGCCGAATCGGAGGCATTCATCCAGCTCCTCAGGAGCAGCCCATGGGATGAGTGCTTCATAGCAGCCTCGTTAACACAGTCGCTTTCGTTTTTCCACAGAAATGTAATGCTGTTTAGATACCATTGCTCCCGTGATAGCGGTTAGAGTAAAAGAGAATGGGGACCAATACAACCCTCGAATACTTCGCAACAAACTACGGAAACCGTCTGTGTTATATCATTCCTACAAGACTTTCTGGTGTTGCGCTCAGTCTACGATACCTGTCAAGCAATTAAGACTCTGCGTGCACGAGACTCAGTAAACGAAGGGCTAAGTACCCTCAAAAGTGTTTCTAGGATACATAGTCTTGCCTCCCTTCTGAATGAACGTTTGCAGAAACCTAGAGACAGCCTATTTATTACACAAGGGAATGGTCTGCGACGATCACCTTAAAATTTGTGAACTATTCGGCGAATCGTTCGCAAAATTCAGTCTTAGCACTCTCAAACCCACCACTTTTACGCTGCTTACTACAGGTTCGGGCGCCAACGTGGATTTTACTCCCAAAAGTATCACAGAGGACATCACGAACTTGCGACCATCAACAGGTATGGAAACAGACAACCTAAACTCAATTGTTATCAGAAACAGCAGAGACGATATGTCTCTATCAGTGGAAAGTGGCGTACATCCCAGTGGATAGAAAACCAGCTACATAACGCCTCGCTACAAGTTCAGGGACAAATCGAACACCAACAGTTACAGACCCATCGACATAGCAACGTTCCTCTCTGGAATGACGGAAAAAGTGATTTCATATCTGCCGAAAACCCATCCACAAAGTCCCAGCATGATTTCAGAAAAATGGGTTTTGTTACTCGCCATTTTAACTTTTTCAACTTCATCACTAGTAACCGTGAGGCACTCAAAATCGTCGTTGTTCTCTACTTCGATATATCAAAGGCATTTGACAAGGCGTCTCATAATATACTCTTTAATAAGCTACGATTAGTTGATACTCGCTGCCCCTTACTCAGTTGGATAAAATCTCTTTTTAGCGATCGTTCGCGAATCGTCAAAGCAAACTCCGTGCAGTCTGAACCTAAGCATATAACTAGCGGAGTAATATGAGATAGTGCCCTTGGGCCTTTGTTGTTCACGGTTTATTACGACAGTGCGTGTAACTGTTTCAGTGAAGGTAAAACTTTCCTATACTCCGACGACTTGAAGGTTGTGCACACTCGTCACTCTCGTGAACTAAGTAATACTCTGGATACTGCCGGACAGAAACTAAGTAAACTTTCATCATGGTGTGCTGAGTCCCACCTTGAACTCGATAATGACAATAGGGTTGGCTTACAATAAGCAACGACAACCATGACCTGGCCCTCAAGGCGTTTGGGAAACAGCTACCTAGACTGGCTTCTGCGCTAGATCTTGTATCAGATATTCCAGAGGCTTGACATTCTCGGAACAAATAGCTCATACCAGATCCAGGTAATGCGAGCCCTTGGGATGCATCATTTGTATCTTCTGTAGCACCGAACCGGGAGTTCTGCTCTATAAAGCCTGCATTCACCCACCTTCAGGACATTGCCCGTTTATTCTCAGTGGCCTTCGTAGAAGCGATAAACTGAAGGTTGAACGGGGCGCAACGCCACCTAACCTTCAGGACATTCGGAGCTGACTCAGGCCTAGACCACACATCCAGATATAAGTTGCTTGGGTTAGGACCACTCATGAAGAGGAGACTTAAAATGAACTCCCCATTTTATTACAAGTTACTTCATTGGCACTCGCACTATACTGGGCTGTGAATCAAGCTAATTACAACGTCCACATGCAATATGTGCAACCATAACGTATCAGTTGAAACTGGGTGTTGTACGATGAGCCCGCGAGATAATTTCTTTCTCAATAAATTCCCGCACATTTGTTATAGGCTTCCAGAAGGGACCCGTACGCAAGCTGGTTAACACTTTTCCGCTCTTCACTTAATATGCTACCAATAAACGATGAGTCTATCTCCCAATTAGCCACCATCTATGCATCCTGGGTGGGTGAGGACGTACTTGGACCTATAAATGTACAAAACAGAGTTGTTATAGTCTTCGAGTTACTTTTATGCGGACGAGCTTACGATTGCTTTCTAGGGCGTGAGTACTGGTTCCCCTCCCCACTACAATGGACTTAATGCGCACTGGCTTCTCCTCAGGGCTACTACGGTACACTGTAGATACAGAAAATTGCAAGAACCGTATAAAGGTAAAACCATGCAGTTAATCATGCATGCATACATGAAGTTCGAGGAAGTCTAAAAGAATAGGGACTTCTCTCCTCTCCAAGCGGGACTGCCCAGTAATTACCTTTCCAGCACCTGGATGTGCTTCTTTTTTTCTTTTTCCACTTGCGGCAACAGCTCGATGAGGACATTCAATGCTGAATTTCAATCTGAACATTACTTAATGGAAATGATGGCTGCTCTGTGATGCCAAAAATTATTGGGCTGCTCCCAATCTTTCGCGGTTTCTAGACCATCTTCATGATTACCTCACCTACTGGTAAGGATTCTTAAAGCAACGAACCGTCTTATCTTTCCCAATAGTCACGGCGGCAGAAATATTCTGGACAAACGATAAAACAAGGCCAGCTTACCTATTAGCTCAGAAAATGGCTTGCCTGCAGTTATTTCAAACCATACGTTCTTTATCACTCTGTATCAGGTGGTCTTTTCAAGTACAAGTTACCATGCATCAAATACACTTCTCGAATGTCGCTACTTAGGCTGATATGAAAGATACCCGAGGCCTATGTTTAACTGCTGCCATTTGGATCATTAACCGTTTCAACGCGTATTTCCATCTACTACTACAAGTATTCCCGGTGGAATTAATCTACATTACCTCTGAACATAACGTGGCGAACTGGAAATGCATTGGCTTAGACACTCGCCTTGGTTATGTAACTATGGATACTTAATGATACACCTGATGGTATGAATTGGTCCGTTTAGGTTGGCAAGGGTAAAAACTTAAGAACTTTTTGATGAATTGACGGTTATATTACTAAATGACAAACTATGTAGATGGACTAACAGCGTCGGCCGGTTGTAACGCAAACTTCGAACACTGTGGGCTTTCCTTATTGATGGTGGAACCTGTTTGTGTAGTGACAGATGAAAGTCCATGTCCGTCCCATGATTTGCAGAAGGTTTTAATCAGGTTATGAACATCAATTACTTGGTATGTGGATTATTTGTACCAGATACTACTCTGCAAACGTTCAAGAATTACCAGTTTGATAACGCCTGTAAACTGCTGCCACTCATGTTAAATCCATTATATGAGGATAAGAATTCTCAATATCTTCATCTTGACTCTCTGCATACGCTGTAAAGTGGTAGTCTCAGCCTGATCTGATGTTTTTTGTAGCTTAACAACCTCCCTACCGTGCCATGAGGGATCGTATGGATTCTTCGACATATATCAATGTGATGATTCCTGTAAACTGACTTCTCTCGTGTTAAACTACTAATGCGAGAATAAAACATTTATTTGTTTATTTGCGTAGAATTCTGAAAGCCTGTAGTCGAGTTGGAATTGTATTATTTCATAGTTACTTTTTTGAAATTTCACCGCCTCACTCCCCAAGAAATTGCTTCGCAGTCATGCAATCTGCATTACATGAAGAAGCTACCGTAATGCCGCTCGACAGTAAGCAGCTAACAAACTTTTCAGATGCAAGTTGCTGGCCCAGTAGTACGTAGGACCATGCATTTACTACAGTGCGCTGCCTACGAATGACTGACTAGGGCCATGTGGTTCCCTGAAGCTGTAAACAGCGTGCACAAATGCAAAAATACCTACAACACGTCATGAAGATGTGGAAAGCCCAGGTTACTCCCGAAACTGAAAGGAATATTGTGGTTTTTTGTTTACTCATTTACTTGCTGAAGAACGGATGGTCATATCACCAAATAACAAGGTATGCAGACGGACTAACAGTGTCGGCTGGTTATGACGCAAACTTCGAAGATTGCACACTTTTGTCGTTGATAGTGGAACCTGTTCGTGCCATGGGAGATGAAAACCGTTACCTGTCTCATGAATTGCAACAAGTTTTAATAAGATTATGCACATCTATGACTTGATATGTTAGTTATTTTACTGCTAAATACCATTTTGTAAACCTTCAAGAATTATCAATTTGACGACGCTTGTAAACCGGTATCTCTCGTGATAAATCCATTATAAGAGGATAAGAATTATTAAAATCCGACTTCAATACTCCGTATACGCTGGAAAGTGGTACTTTCTTGTTTTTTCATATCCGGCAGGACGTTCTGATGTTTTTAATGGAGTTTAATGACATTCCATCTGTACCATTCGGGACTAGCGAAATCCCGTAGATCTTTCGACACACATCAATGTGATGATACCTGTAAACTGACTTCTCTCATGTTAACTTATCATTGTGGGATTCGAACATTTATTTGTTTATTTGTATTCTTTCTAAACTTTTTCGGCCTCACCTCAACGATAACGTTCAGATATTCCCTGTAAGGGTGGCGTGTATTCGTATAATTTATTATTGTGCATACGCTATTACTATCATTATTTGTCGATACCAGCAGAAAAGATAAATAAGGAAACGCGTAAGATCACGAAAAGCACGCAGAAGAGTGCTTTGGTTGTTGGTTCGAAGTAAAAAGTTTACTTTAGAGGAAAATCATCACGACTTCTACGGATTACTGAACAATGAAATCTGAGTTTGCGGTTGTTGATCAGCACAAATAAAACTGGGAAACAATGAATGCCAGCTGGCAGCTCCACACACGTCAGAACCAAACTTTCAGCGATAACGGCAGCTGCTGGTACTTTGGGAGATTTTTTAGCCAATAATTCGGTCCCTTAAGTATTTATTTATTTCGCACCCTTTTTTATCTGGTGCCTAGAGGTTGCACTGTGGAATAGTGTTTGTACTAACAGACTATCGTGCTCGACGGGTTCGATGACAGGAAAGTTGCTTGGATAACACCAGCTGAATTTTCCCCGACCGATATTTTTCTGGTCCCCGGAAGACCAATGATCCGTTTTTCTTACCAACTGTTTAGACTAAGTTTACACTCAACCGTTCTGATAGATCTTGTAAGTAACCAGTTTCCAGGGTCGTGTGGCTTGTATTTATGATTGCTGGATTTAAATATTTCTTTATCTGCTTTACTTATCTGTTTTTATCTGTTATCGCTTCAGGGGTACTAGTCCGATTTTCCAGTTTCGTGAGAATTTACATCATTCGGTGTACTTGCATCCGGGCTTGCTTGAAATTAATTTACTACCAGAGTAGCTGTAGTCGTAATGGTACTGGTCACAGCACCATCCGGCTGTTTCTTAGCGCGTGCAGAACCCTCACAGTTTGCTTGTGTTGAAGCGGCAGGACTTTTTGTCCTTCGCTTTCTACACGGACATGCTGTTTTGTCCTGTACAATCGCGATAGTTTTTGAGTTGCTGTTTAGTATTATACGATCCTGAAGGTTAATGAATCTCTTAGCACCATGCGAAGCGGCGAACTTGAAAAGAATGGAGCAACCTTACTGCGCTACTTTCTTGCGTGTACATCTACAGTCACGGTGCATAGGCGTCAGACCACATAGGTTTTGTACCTTTTTCTTGATGACATCCTAAGATATGGTGCCCGGAACATTATGTACTATGGCCTGTTGAGAAGATGCCAGCCTCTTCGTAACTTCCGTTGCCAAGTAGTCCACTAGGGTTTCGGCTCTTTCAATATGTTTCAAGACTAGGTATTCGTGTTGCCCAAGAAGATATGCTAAGGGTTAGAAGCCCTCAACTACTCCCTTGGTTCCACATATCATGGACCTAATACTGTCAATTTCTTCCTTACTTTCCTTGATGTTATTATTCATTACCGACATAATGTCTTCAGCTCTCCCAAAGGTGTAGGACATGTGAGTTCATTAGAATTTGTATCGTATGATGCGACAGAGTTCCGGTCACAACCCAAAATATTAGCGGAACCACCTATTGTATTCTTATCGCTGGAGCCACTTATTTTTGAGCGCCTTGCTTTCGACCGCCCTATTCTTATAATAGGCTTTAAGCGAGATGCGGGAATAGCGGTAAAGATATGTAGTTTAAAAGGATGGGAATACGCTGTCTGTAGATTACAACTTGACCTCAAATTATCCAGACAGAACAGATCGCCATATTACTATAAGTAAACAGCAATAATGAGCTAAGCGCAACAATAAATCGGCAAAAAAGATATCATCGAGGATCACGTGTAAAAGCGGCGTAAGGGTAGCTTTGCTAACCACAAAGGACCTATGTATACTACCTGGGGTATCGACAAAGTGTCCACAGTTATACAACCAAGTTGAGCGTCTAAACCAGCGAATTTCCAGATCAACATGTTGCGTTTAAGGGTAATATAGATTAATTTCATTGGGAATACTTGTTGCAGTGGATGGAAACAGACATTAAAGCGGTTAATTGTCCAAATAGTAGTAGTTATTCATAGACTTAGGATATCTTTTGTACCACCGTTTGCTACAACATTCAAGAAGGGTATTTGATGCATGGTAACTACCATGTGAATAGGTCACCTGATACAGAGTACCAGAAAACAAGTAGTGTGGAGCTACTGTAAGTAGGTCGCGTTTCCAGCCAATATGTATACTGGTCTCTGGTTTAACTATCTGTTAAGAACACTTGCGCTGCTATAACTGTTATGATAGCTTGGGCGATGCAACGTGAGATGAATGATAACCAGCAGACGAGTTAATTACGAAGATGGTCTAGAAGCCATGAAAGACTGGAAGCAGTCCAATGATTATTGGCGTCAAACGGCAGGTATTATTTCCACTAAGTAGTCGTGTTCAAACTGAAATTCAGCATCGAATGTCCTCATAGAGCCTTTGCTGCAAGTGGGCAGAGAAGAAGCACGAACAAAAGTGGAAAGAGGAACTACTACGCTATTCAGTCTGGAGAAAAGAGAAGTTCCTATGCTTTTAGACCTGTTTGAGCCCCATGTGCATTTCCAGATAGTTATGTGGAGCCAACTGCACAGTTTTCCCAGTAAAAGTTTCTTACAATTTTTTGTATTTGGGGTGTGTCCTAGTGGCTTTGAGAGGTAAACAGTATTCACTAAGCTCATTATACAAAAAGAGAACCAGTACTCACACCCTCGTATGCGATCGTAGACCCATCAGTGCAGGAGGGACCACCTTCTATGTAATACGAGAGACTGCAGATGTAGTATTCATGGGATGACAGTTTTGAATATTTGAATTTGGGCCAGATTTATATGTGGGAGATGTGCATGACAGCTTCCAGCAGTCAGGACAGCACACCTCAGTAGGGGCTATTGAGAATGGCTTCATAAGAAACAATGGTATGTCTTCACCACCCCTCTTCAGTGGAACAGATGGGATCCCATCGGGTCCGACAGTATATGAAGCAACTGCATCAGCTATATCGCCACACCATATATAGTCTGCCAGGATGCAATTATGTGCACGTTGCTGGTTAAAAATATTGAATAGCAACCGTTTCACTACATGACGATAGTGAATAGTAACGCTGGCATTATCACCCAGCATGAGCTTTAACCAGGCGACTGTGGTTAGGCTTCAACGCTTAAGTCAACGAATGGCGTAATCAGCAAAAGTGTATAGAATATCAAATGCCGAGAGTCAATGAAACCGAAAAAACTTGAAAAATCAATAAGTGTCCGCTGTTCACGGAAAACATTTAAGACTATATTTAAATCCTGATATGGATCGATGACAAAGTTTGGGATCAGTGTCACATAGTGTCAAGCAGCATGTAGGGATTGTTTGCATCTACTTCACTGAGAACAAATTCACGGAAGTAAATTAGGCCAAAGTAGTAACTCGGTCCAGAAACTGTCCTCATTTTGCGGCCCACTAAGTGTACGGTTTCATGATTAAGCCATTCAATATGTCTTCAAAGTTGGTGCCACATATAAGGTCAGTTTCGGTTTCCTCACTGTGAGGTGATTGGCTGTTATCAGTCGGAAAACCTGCGTGTTTGCATACAAACAGTATGTAATACCAACTTTTTCGGATACAATCCAAATTGGAGCCATAAATATGGAGTGAACTGTCAAATTAGTTAGTGTGCTGTGGTCTTATTGTAAGTCTGCCCACAAAAAAGAAAAAGAAACGTGGGTGTGAAGCAATTTATAGTGTATTTAAGGTAGTGAGTAACAATATGTGAAGAGAATAATCAAATAAAAAGAAATCAGATGTAGGTTTAAGAGTTGTTGCACAAAAGCTGTCTGTCTTTCCGGTAATAAACTATGGTGAAGTAGTGGTCAGGGGTATTTAATGCACGATAAACACGAAGCATAGCACTTAAACCATTTATGTGAGCTGCAGAGCATATCAGTCGAGATATCTAATCTAAAACTTAAGTGACAAGGAATAGGTAGTCGTCATGCATGCGGGCATACGCAGAGGCCTCTTCATACCAAGTGGGTTTTAGCATGAAGAAGCGAATCAATGGGATTCTTGGCATACCAAAAATCAGACAATTTGATGTGTGGATGTTTGTGACGAATTCTGAGGACAGACTTTCCAGCAATACAACTAAGTGCATTTGGACGTCGTCTGGAGTCAGGTGAGCATGCTGTTCACCATATGGGCTACTCTACTACGATGATACCGGTTACACAACGGAGAAGAAACTGACTAATGCACACAGCTCTCACTGCTCCAAATTAGGAGCTATCTGATTCATTGAATAAAACTTAGTAAGAGACCCCAGCTGTATTTATTCTTAAGTTACTGCCAATTTCATCAACTTGGAGGCACTACGGTCCTACAGAGCCATCTCTGAGTACCTCTGCTGTGAGGCATCTATCTACAAACAGACCGTAGACATCATATGGACCACAAACCTAGATGGCAAGGCGCTTAAACTGCGTCACAGAGGTGCCGCCGCGCACGGTTACGGAGAGCCTATTTCAGATCAAGCCGTAATATGTGGTAAAGAATTTACATGGGACCTGTTTATTTCATCTCTATTGCCGGTGTCAGTATATGATTTCTAAGGTCACACGGCGGTACATATCTACAAGCAGGTGGGAAGAAATAGTATGACAGGCCATGCAAAGTTTTGTACAGCAGAGCTAAGTTGTTTCTTAGATGCCGTTTGCATAGCAATTCAACAGATAGTATAGTGCACCTATCTGTGTAGTCTACATTAACAGCGCAACTCAATAATCGTTGTGATTTGTCAGTTTTGTTCATGCTAGAAAAAAAGAATGAGCCAAATTTCTTCGCTTCTCCAACTCCAGCATCCAGAAGCGATAGAATTGCTTGAGTGCACCAAATGGGCTTCCAGAACGTCTTGTGCTTCGTTTCCGCGGGTCGTGACAGCCTTGCAGTCGGTAAGTGTTGGTCTTTGCTGGTCACTTTTACAATGAGTTTGCCTTAGATTTTGATAATTATGAAGTTGTAGTCCAGTGAGCATTTTTCATTTCTGCTTGTTGTAGTTAGGTATTCTGAAAGTGGTGAAACTGGCTACCCTCTATGAAGGGTAGTTCCAGCCATGGTCTGTTCCTTAAGTAATTAATTATCGATGGCAACAAAGCCAACGTTTAAAAGTGAATTATTTTTCTACAGCGAGAAAAAAACAAAGCAGCAGGCGGAGAAAACAATATTTTCAACAAGGAGAGTGTTTTCTATGCTCATGTTTCTCTTTACTTAACTTCCCTTGCTATGGCTTTCATTGTATATCCTTATTCTAAAGAGCATTCAAAAATATAAATTTCATGCTGTCATGTGGCTTGGGATTTCTGTTTATGATTACCGTGTTGGGTGGGGCAGAATGCACCGTTAGTTTGAGGTCGTAACCTATGCAAGTCTCCCCAACGCTCCGTATGAAAGGTCAATATAGGTGTGGTGGCTCTCATCATACATTAGGAGAGCCGAGTAGACGAAGTGTCGTGAACGAGACTGTTGGTGTATTCGATAAGCCGTAGAAATCACCAGATGATAAGAAGTCAGCCAGTAACCGACCAAATTCAGAGGTTGATTTTGAGGCCTTCACTTCAGCTGGAAGTCTGTTCCACAACTGAGAGAATTTGACTGTGAAGAAGTTTGCGCGCAAGCAGGACTTGAACGACTTCATTTTGACTCTATGGACGTGGTTGCTCAGATCGTAACAACTGCTGTGTTCGAACCGAAACTCACCACTGGCCGTAAACGTGTGTTTATGTAACACATTCGAGAAGAGCGTCAGGTTAATTTTGAGTCGTCTCATCCAAAGTGCTTCTAGACTTGGTGTTCTGCGTCTGGAGCTGTCGTCTTGTTTGCAATCGTGTCCCAACAATGTAGCTGTGAAATACCCTCGGACACCCGCCATTTTATGTTTGTCTATTATGCGGATACAACTCAGTATAAATGGACAGTATTCTAACAGTGGACGTACGCAAGTTCTGTAGAGCGGCAACTTCTTTGAAGTGGAAGTTACGAACTATGCAACTCATCGGGATCCTGGATGTGCTAGTCTGTGATGCTACCTGTTCAGAAAATGTGAGGTCCCTCGAATATCTTAGTCCAAGGTTACATACACTTAGGAACAGGACGTTTCGTAGACTGAAGATGTAGTTGGACATCCACCGATGGAGCGCCGAAACATATTCAGCCACATTTGCCTATATTGAACTGAAGTCTCCAAGCAGTAGGCCATGCGGATATGATATCGAGCCCCCTTTGTATTAGTAGTTGGAATTGGCATAAGTTACCACGGGTGAATGCGTATGCAACTTTTAGGTCATCAGCAAACAAGAATGGTTCACCGTACGTTAAGCAGCTGCAGATGTCATTGACGTATAAATAAAGAGAAGGGGGCCTAATACACTCCCTTGAACAACACCAGAGGTGATTGGCCTGGGTTTTGAAGTGTATGAATCTACCTTTACCACTTGAGTGCGATTACTGAGGAAAGAGTTAATCCATCCCACTAGTGGATAGTCAATTCCCGTAGTCATCAACTTACTTATTAACAGCAAGTGATCGACTCTGTTGAATGCCTTTGAAATGTCTTGATAGAGTACAAGGACTAATTGGTGTTGGTCGCGCATAGCGGTTATGAAGTTAAAGAAGTCAAGATGGCAAGTTATACAGGATCTCGATTTTGGGAACCCATGTTGACCCGATGCGATGATGTTGCCACTAAGCATGTGCTGAAGAATGCTTTCTTTAATAACTTTCTCGTAACTCTAGGAACTACAGGCGTAATATTTATTGGTCTGTAGTTACTGGCTAGTGTTTTTGAACCAGATTTATGTCTAGGGAGAATAAATGATATTTTCCATATATCAGGGTGTGTGAAAGATTCCAAAGAGAGAGAAAATTTTTTGAGTAATAATAATAGAGTATCAGGGCCACCAAATTTAAAGAAATGCGATGATACTCCGTCTGTGCCAGCGCTGCTGGGGCATTTTAGCGTCCTAATGGCTTGGTGAATATTAGAGTATGTGAATTCAACCGTATCTACTATCGTTAGTTGAGGAGAAGAATAGATTTAAAAGTGCAGACCGCGCTAGTTCCACACGAAAAATTTATAGGTTCCAGACAACTAATTGCAAATAAGTCGCTGAATGTTTCACACATATCCACCGGATCATTATAAGCTTTGGTATCATGGATAAGAAGAGGAATTTTATATCTTGTGCAATTCACTCGTTTCTTAAGGAGTGCTGAGAGAGCATATGCTCTAGATGAGCTAGCTAGTGCACGACTCTCTTTATTCCTCAAACTCAAATCGTGGTTATGCGAAGTAGAGTTAAGAGTACCAAGAATCAACCGAAGTGCATCGATGTCGTGATTTCTGTAGTATCTTGTTGAGAGTCTGCGTAACTTTCTACGAGCATTGGGAGGTATATATGGCTTATTGTTTAGTGGCATTTTTTTGAAACCTTTCAGTGGAACGATGGTATCGAGACAGGTTTTAGAGTTGTAATAAAACATATCTATGGTTAATTTGAGGTCTGTAGTGATGAAGAATGATCCCCAGTCAATGCACCTAATCACCGGACACATCTGCTGCCAGTCCGTTCTACCGTAGTCTCTACATACTATTTGGTGTGTAGTGGAAGTACCGATTGAAGTGGCAGTGCGCATAATACCGTATTGTGATCACTTCCGGGAACTTGGAGCCTACATTTGTCAAAATAGGATTTATGTTATGGCAAAATATTAAGTCCAGTACATTGCCACCTCTTGTAGGAGTTGTAACAATTTGCTTCCGTCCAAAAATAGACAGTGTTTGGAAAAAGTTGTCATGCCTAGTCGGACCAGTAAGTGAATCTCGCTTAATTTCAGGTGGGTTAAAGTCACTACATATGATCTTACGATCATATGGGAGAGTGGATGCATGTTCCAGAGCCGTAATCAGTGGAATCTCATGATTGTTAAAGGTACCAAGTTCTCTGTAAACACATCCCACCAGTACTGTAGCTTCCCTGTAATATGCTGTGACCCACAGAGAGTCACTTACTCCATCAAGAACCAAATTTTCCAACCTGAATACGGTGAGTGTTCAGGTAGTACATCAGGCAACCTCCTCCTTTCTTGTTACTCCGGTCACATCGGAATTGTGTAAACATGTCAATACTTATCTCTTCATTTGGTATATTTGCGTGACACTAAGACTCAGCGATAATTATCACCGGCGGCTTATATATGAGCGCGATTTCTCTTAATACCGATAGGTTGCTAAGGACGGACCCTGCGTTTATGAGAACTATGTACAAGTAGGGGGAGTAATAATGCGTACAGCTTTCTAGTTCGCTAAACAAGCCGAAAGGTATCTCATTGTTGCTTGATTGAGTATAGTCTGACGTCGTTGCGTTACAGAACGCCTCTACACCTTGTTCACTTGTAGCTGTAGAGTTACTAGGATATCCTGGTGGTAAATCGACCGCACAGTGACTTGAAATAGTATCACCTTTGTCAGGGGAGAACAGAACAATGTTTTTGTTTGTGTTCAGTGTGCACACTGTATCCAAATGAACAGAGTTTGACTCCATGCAAGCGTCGTCTCTAGTATCTGTTACACAGAGGGTTGTGCTTTCGCATCTGTTGACACCACTTGGGTAGTCGGTGTCCAGGATTTGTGTGTATGTTTGACTGTCTTTTCTGTTGCTCCGAGGGCTCTGAGATTAGCTGTTCACAGTAGGGGTTTCAACATCCCCATCAGTTGTTTGGCCAAAGCTGCAGCTGATAGGGATGCATCGAATAAAAAACCTTCGTGATTTTGTGGTCCGTGTAAACTTCTGTTCCGCGTTGTACTCCTTACCAGTGACTGCCTTCTGTTACAATTCACAACGGACGTAACTGGCGTTATATTGGATCGGGGGTTGTCTCCTAGTAAACCGGTGCCATGCAGCCCACAAGGTATCCCACTGGCATTCTATTATGGGTGGTTTGGTGTTGGCTTTTCTCATTGGTAAACGATGGGGTTGGGTTGTTGTGACGTCTATTTTTGTTCTCGTTACTAGTGAGACTTAGCTCAGTGCATAGAACCTTCTTGGTAGAGCTAGTGTTCGTACTTCTGTCAGTTCCAGAAGGGATTGCGGGATCGCTTCGGATCATTATATGCTTTCTGCGTCCGTCCCTACGTGTTGGGTTCCGTGGGAGCATTGGTCTATCTGTCGCATATAGAGTGGTCGATGTCCTAGGACCTAGGCTGTTATGGTTAGTGGACTTTGGGCCCCTAGTAGACCTCAGCGAGGGTGTTATCACGTTTAGTGCTGTGTCAGGTTTCACTTTGGGGCTTTCTATGGATACGTCTAGATCTACAGTTTCGGGTGGTCGGGTCAAATCATGCATTTCACAGTCTTCCATCTCCACGTTGGTCGGTGTGTTTTTCCGTACATTTGACTTCATAGAGTTTGTGGAAGGAGAGGTCCTAGGCTTGGGTATATTGGGAAAGATACCTACCGCTTTAGTATGCTGTAGCTTTGAAGCCCTTTGACTTTCAGGCCTATGAGCACTGCTGTATACGTGCCTCTCCACCAGTGTCTTATCAAGAACTATCTTTATTCCTGTGAAAGCTGTTTTTTGCCAGGATAGATTCTGCTTTGATGAATGCTTCCGCTTCTATCTGTGATCTAAATTGAAAGCGTATCGGACAGCAGTGGTCCTGCTGGCTTTTCTTTAGTCGGAAACATTTTGCTTGGTCATCATGCATTTTTGATGTTCTGAGCAAAATTTCTCTCACTGCCTCCAGCTTTGTCGTGTCAGGGACGTTATAAACTAGTGCGTTCAATTTAAGTGCAAGTGTCTTACTTATTTCAGTGGTGATAAAGTTTACCAGGTGATCTACCCTGGATAGTGTTTTGATGTCAACTTCATTAATGGATTCACTACGCGTCAGGATGCTAAGTGGCAAGAGGTCGCTAATTTGAGCCCCAATTTGATCCAGCTGGGGTGACACCTCGAAAGCTTTTGACATACTCTCTTGCGGTGCATTATTCTGCTTGTCATCCTTTAGTCTGCGTACTTCTGCCTTTAGTTCCTGTATGGAGGACTCCAGGCTATCGATTTCTGGAAGAAGTGACAATGACACACTTGGTGGCTGAAGTCTAGTTAGTCTAACAAAAGATGTGGAGCCTCCATTAAGCTTTACGTCTTCTGCAACACTTAGTGTTGCGGTCTTATTATTAACGTTGGCTGTCTTTTCGAGCGCAGTTCTTCTTCTCTTGAGCGCAACTGGAGTATAAGCTGACTCACTTCCGCCGTTGCAAGAGGAATCTGCTTTTGGTGTCACCAACATTTGGGTACTGTTGATGCACTGTTCCACAGACAGTTGTGTCCATGCCTTTTTACATGCATTAGCCATATCTAGTCGCATGTCTGATATGTAATTAGTCATTTGAGAATTCAATAGCTTTTTGATGGCGTTAATAACAAGGTTACGATACAGTTACGAAATCACACTAAAATGCATCACAATTTCAAACGTACCGCGGTTAAGCGATCGCTTAATTTAACTATTTGAGAACGTTTATGAAGAAACAATTCAAATCAGTTATTACGTAAAGGTTTTCCACACCAGATGACCTGAGCTTCATGAGCAGTCTCTGGTGGAGCACTTTATCAAATGCTTTCTTGAGGTCTATATACAGTGCAGCAACAAAAAGGCCTTGGTCACGCCATTGTGTGATGTATTCAGGATAATCTGGTGGGCAGACACCACAAGATCTGATTTTTAGGAACCCGTGCTGCGGGGATGATGATAAGTTGTTATGGGATGGGTGATCCACAACGCTATTCTTTATAATTTTCCCCATCACTTTGAAAATCAATGGTGTAGGATAAGTCAGACTGCAATTAGGTAAGCGTGCAGTTGGTCCGGATTTATGGGTGGGGGTGACACGGGTAATTTTCCAGATGGAGGGGTAGCATGAAATATAGAGTGACAGGGAAAATAATTTCAGAAGCAACAGAGGTGTGTTTTCACCTCCGTTTTTAATGACAACTGCAGGCTTCTCATCTGAGCCATCAGCGAAACGAAGTTTTAGTGTTAGCCACCGCAGAAATGTTCTGCATTTTAAACCTCACGTCTCCGATCCTAGAGGAGGGTGTAGCGTCACACACTTCCTCAAAACCCATAGCCTGGGGTTTGACGACTTTCGACATTGATGCTGACCTTGATAGTCAACTGGACTCGCTAAGCTGAAGGCACCCGGTCAAGCATCCTTGCCATTTGGCACGCTGTCGTGTTACGCTACACTGCTTGTATTCGACTCTCTAGCCAGTTAGTTGGAACGCATCGGTGTTTTGGCACAACCATCCAAATATACTATTCCATCCGACTACGCTATCGTGTTTTTCCTTGGTCTCGTATTCGTGGGTACATGACAAGTCCGAATAATTAGTGATTGGTCTTTGCATCTGTCAAGTTCGCACCGGGATAAATCCTAAATTTGTGAGCTCGACGTCATCACATATCCCGACCAATGACAAATATTGAATTGGTGAGCCTGTTCCATTTTATATTTGCATATTGTTTTCATTTCAATAGCATTTGAGTATCCATTTACTACACTTTCTCATGTCCAACCCCACTATCAAGTTTATTCGTGTTAAGCCGACTACGAACACGATCCAACTCGTGCTATATTGGCCAGACAATGCAGAAACATGGTTCCTGTATACCGAGGCCGATTTTCGAGAACAGGCGGTCTGAGATCTTCATTCTCGATTTCTTGCCGTCATACGATCACTGCCGTGAGAATTAAACAGGCATGTTACAGCACACATGTTTAATCCTGAAGTAAGCGATCCCCATGCACTTCTCAAGGCCACACTCTTGAGGAAAAGCAATCTCAAAGATCGCCAGCGCCTAGACGAGTTACTTCGTAACCGCGAGCCAGGCAGCCAATCAGCTACTGAAGTCCTCGCACGCATGCGAGAAGTTATGGGTGAACGAACATTCGACAATGGCCTTTTCCGAGAACTATTTCTCTCAAAACCAACACAACCGGCGCAAACCGTGTTGGTGACACCGCAAACAGTCCCACTCGATGACCTGGCAGCCTCAGCAGATAAAATACTGGAGATTTCTAGCAGACCCGTCTCCAACGTATATTCTGTCTGCGGCACACCAGGGAGCCAGGATTCAGAGGTGACCAAGCCGTGCAACTCTGCTAAACATTTGCTACGATATCGAAGTACTAGTTCACGTAGAACTCCACAGCAACGCGTCTTAGTGCATTGCGGCAACTCGCTTGGTTGCCTGGAAAATAAACCTAACAGGATGAAAAACCCGAAACGATGCTGGTTTCATAATACTTACGGAGACGAAGCCAGAAAATGTCGGAAATCATGCCGTTTTAACAAGGACACAAACTCGGGAAACGGTCACGCCGGCACGTGTTCACGGCAACCATAGACGGTGGAAACAGGCGTTTGCTCTACGTCACCGACATAAAAACGAAAGTTCGCTACCTCGTCGACACTGGCGCAGAATTTAGCGTTCTTCCCGCACCGACAAAGGAGCGTCATCATGACCCATCCTTCAATCTCCAAGCAGCCAACGGCAAGGCAATCGCTAGGTTTGGGAGACAGCATGCCTACCTCAACTTAGGTTTACGTATACCTATCCACTGGATTTTCCTCCTGGCCAACGTTTCTATGCACATCATTGGCATAGATTTGCTAAACCATTACGATCTACTCGTAGATGCTCGCCGTCGACGACTGATAGATAACAACACAAAGTTATCTATTGGCGGCACCACCTATGTAGGTCCGAGTTTAGCCATCGTTAGAACCAAACAATCAGGCGACGCGTCCTACCAGGCAGTTTTGGAGAAATATCCAGAGTTGCGACAACCGAAGCACACTCTTCCGTGCATAACCAGCAATGTTATGCATCACGTCACAACCACAGGTCCACCTGTGGCATCCAAAGCGCGCCGTTTAGCCCCCGATAAGCTCAAAACGGCGAAAAATGAATTCGACCACATGCTGGAACTGGGCATTATCAGACCGTCAAAAAGTCCTTGGGCATCGCCATTGCACATGGTTCCCAAAAAGGATAGCAACGACTGGCGTCCAACCGGTGATTACCGAAGGCTTAACGCCAAAACAACTCCGGACTGCTACCCGATACCTCACGTTTACGACTTGACCGCAACCTTATGCGGAATGAACATTTTCTCCAAAATCGACTTGGTCAAAGCGTACAACCAGATACCTATGGCAGCAGAAGATATCGCGAAAACAGCCATTATTACTCCTTTTGGCCTGTTTGAATTCCTGCGCATGCCATTTGGTCTTCGGAATGCAGCACAAACATTCCAACGCTTTATGGATGATGTCTTCCGTGGTTTGAATTTTGTTCATGTCTACATCGATGACTGTCTAATTGCGAGTCCAGATAAGGAAACTCACCTTAAACATTTGGACCTCGCATTCGAAAGACTAAAAAACCATGGCATCACAGTAAACTTACAGAAGTGTGAAATAGGAGTTGAATCACTCAGCTTCCTTGGGCATACCATTGACAACAAAGGTATACGCCCATTGAGAGATAAAGTGGCGGCTATCACAAACTATCCAGAGCCGACCACTGTGAAACATCTCCGCACTTTCAATGGCCTGGTAAGTTATTACCGAAGGTTTATCCCTAACTGTGCCTCTGTCATGAGACCACTAACAGATCTACTTCGAGGAACTGCGAAGTTCGTGTCTCTGGACAACGCGGCTAGACTTGCTTTCTGTAAGGCCAAGGAGCCATTTCGAACGCAACCATGCTTATGCATCATGACCCCAATGCTCCTTGAGTATTGCTGTTGATGCATCTGATTCAGCAATTGGAGCAGTTTTGCAACAGTTGACTGACAACCAGTGGCAACCGTTAGCCTTTTTCTCGAGGCGGCTGCAAGACGCGGAAACAAGATACAGTACATTTGGTAGGGAACTCCTAGCCATGTACTGTTCTGTACGCCATTTTCGACATTCTGTGGAAGGTCGTGATTTCATTATTTTCACAGACCACAAACCGTTAACCTTTTCCCTCAGCTCGGCGTCTGACAAATACTCCCCGCGTGAGTCGCGACAGCTGGATTACATTTCCCAGTTCACGTCAGACATCCGCCACATTTCTGGAGCAAACAACTCCGCAGCCGACGCACTATCTCGAATAGCTTCGATAAATCATATCGAGGGTATTGATCTCGTTGAACTAGCTCGGCGTCAAAAGGAAGACCTTGAGCTGCATCATGAGTTGTCGTCCACAACTCTCAAACTGCGACTTTGTCCTGTTGGATCAGACAAGGATACAATTTTGTGCGATGTCTCTGCTAGTCAACCACGCCCAATAGTTCCGAAGAGTTGTCGACGCAACGTCTTCAATACGTTGCACAAACTCTCTCATCCAGGTGTACGAGCCACCATTAGGCTTATCGCACAACGTTTCTGCTGGCCTGGGATGAACAAAGACGTTAAGGAGTGGGCTCAGTCGTGCTTAGCTTGTCAAAAGTGTAAAGTCACGCGACACACGAAAAGCCCTTTAGGCTCATTTCTAGCCCCAGACATGCGTTTCGACCACGTCCATATAGATATTGTAGGACCCCTACCAGAATCTAATGGATGTACCTACCTTTTCACTTGTGTTGATCGTTTCACACGATGGCCGGAAGCAGTACCTATTAAAGATATTACTGCCGAAACAGTTGCTCGTGTTTTCGTCGAAAGATGGATCGCGAACTTCGGATGTCCATCTTACGTCACAACCGACCGTGGGCGCCAATTTGAGTGTGGATTATTTCACGCTCTAACGGCACTTTTAGGTTGCACTCGGTTCCGAACGACAGCCTACCATCCACAAGCAAATGGCATGGTAGAGCGTTTCCATCGACAGCTGAAAGCTTCCCTTTCAGCTACAAACATACCTCAGTGGACCGAGGCTCTGCCTCTAGTCCTACTAGGTATTCGTAACGCGTTGAAAGTTGATGCTGGATGCACCCCTGCAGAACTCGTCTATGGGACCACTCTTCGCCTACCAGGTGAGTTTGTTTCCCCTTCAACTTTCAAACATGTTTCGAACGGGGCATCTTACGTGACTAGGCTTACAGACGCAATGCGTTCAGTTAGGGCTTCTCCGGTTAGACCTCAAACGACTGGTGTCTTCGTTACTCCAGTTTACAAAAGACATCACACATGTTTATTCGCCACGACGCCGTTCGTCGGCCACTTGAGCCGCCCCACGGCAGGCCATTCAAAGTGATCAGGCGACGCAAGAAATTCTACATAATCGGGCGGGATGGACGTGAAGATACGTCGGTGTTGACCGCTTCAAACCAGCTTATTTGGAAGGCAGCCCCTTTATAAGTGACATTTCAGCTCCCTACAGCCGGCTGACGGATAGCTCAGTTGTTGAAATTTTTGACGATGTGTCTGGTAATGCACAGTTACAACACTCACCGGCGCAGCAGAAAACACGATCAGGTCAAACCATCAGGTTCTCGGAGTCTTTAAAGTCGTATTCAACTTAGTGGTGTGAAATAAGATGCGCCAACCATATTCTTTTACTTACAAATTTTTTCCGAGGCACTATTTTTCTTATTTACCAGCAATGCGAAACTCCTGGTACATTTTGCGTTTTTATGTTAGTTTTTTATTACCATGTAATAAAACTCTTTTTAAAAAACGGTGAAAATAAGCGTAACTTTATTATCGATATATTTGTATATACACAATTCCCATTTATCGAAGCGTCTTCATGGTATCAAAGACTTTTATTTATATTCCAGGTGCAACGAGCACTGGATGGAACGTCAAAGGAAACTGAGGATTGCGATCGACGTACAATTCGATTTATTGTATTTTATTTTTTAACCGCTACGACACCCTAGAAGAAGTTCAGACAACCAGGGGCCACTTCACGCAGTGAGCCCATTGGAAGAGTTTTACCAGTGGAGAAACCACTGGGTTTTTGCTTCCGGCTGGTATCGTCTTAGAGTCCTCACGAACCCACTGGAGGGGGAGTGATCTGTAGCGTCACACACTTCCTCAAAACCCATAGCCTGGGGTTTGACGACTTTCGACATTGATGCTGACCTTGATAGTCAACTGGACTCGCTAAGCTGAAGGCACCCGGTCAAGCATCCTTGCCATTTGGCACGCTGTCGTGTTACGCTACACTGCTTGTATTCGACTCTCTAGCCAGTTAGTTGGAACGCATCGGTGTTTTGGCACAACCATCCAAATATACTATTCCATCCGACTACGCTATCGTGTTTTTCCTTGGTCTCGTATTCGTGGGTACATGACAAGTCCGAATAATTAGTGATTGGTCTTTGCATCTGTCAAGTTCGCACCAAGACAAGTCCTAAGAGGATACCACTGGCCATTGTAGCCTGAATGCGCTACTCCCATTTATTACTGAGGCAGCAAGGTGTCTACTGAAGGTCTGCACAATTTGCCCAGGGTCATCGTGGACCAGGCAGTTATAAACGATACACCTGATCATTTTGGGTTTAGCTGATTTCAATCTAGACCTGAGAATCTTTGTGCCAGAAGATAGCGCTTGACGGTTTTTTCCGACGGCTTCCTGTACACGAAGAGCATCAATATGAGCAAGAACGTTAGACATCATGACTAGTGAAGAATTCATGTTGCCTGTGAAAATGGCCAGCATGTTTCCGATGTTAACGTCGAAGAGGGATTGGAATAAACAGCGTTTTCGGGAGCATAGCCTTTGTTTTTTCTGGTGCAAAATAATCAAGGTTATTGCACAAGTTACGACAAAATCAGATGTCACTACTTCGGTAGACGAACTGGTAAAGTAATCTTCCCAATCTAAACACCTTGGTGAAAACTGCAGGTCCTTCCAGTTAATGTCATGGTAGTTTGTGTACTGTACTAACCGTCTTCTGGAGTTAGCGGTAGATTTAAAATTTGGGCAAAAAACTACAGTATTGTGATGTACCGCAGAAGGAAAGAGATTGTTGGCGAAAACTAAGCCTAAAAGTTATGTAGTCTGGTTGTACTTCGAACATATTGAAACCGGCTGTCAGACCCAAGACAGTGGACAACAGATTTGTACCTTTTGGGAGCATTTGCAGAGGTTTCTGACATGTTAAAGTCCCCAAATATAATCTTTCCTGAAAATGACATAGAGATAGTAAACCTAAGGGGTTTTAACAATGAGCTGTCAAACTCGGAAGTGGAATTGGGAGGACGGTACATGCACCCGAAAAGAAAGGATAGTCAGCTCACGGGCTTCAAAATAACTCAAACAGAATCTCTTACAATTCTTAGCTCGAGGACGTCCCACTGTACGAAGTCTGTGGTTGAACTGACGTGAGACGACCACCTCGAGGGCCATTTGTCCTGTCACTGCGAAAAAATGTTCAGTTGTTGAGTGAAATACCCAAGCCAGAAATATCTGAGATGCTCCACGCCCTGGTTATCATAATGATTGAAGGGGAGCATAACAACGCAAGTGAGGCCAAACTGAGCATCTTATTGCAGGTTGACCTAGCATTTATTAAGCACACAGAAAATGAGGGCCCTAACGGTTGAAAGCAGCCGCGAGTATCTTGGAAGAACAACTCATTAATGTATTTGGGAGAGCCGCAGTGCTGGCTACAGGTAAGTTGTGAGGTGTCGGGTAATTGATTTGCGCTGGCATTAAAAAGAAGTGGTTTGGGAAAGTTTAATAGAGAAGCTGTAGGGCCAGGCATGTTGATCGATTCAATATCGACCCTAGACAGATCAGACGAGCAAGAGAGAGAAATCGAGTTACTCAAAAAGCAGGCAAAACATTGATTAGCTAATAGAGACGCACATTAATTTACGCAAAAAGGGTTACGTGCTGGGCAATAAATATATCACATAACTCAAATAAATTGTTCGCACATTCGAACTTCTGATTGCAAGCCAGAGGTTCCCGTAAAACAAAACCAACGTGAGGATCTGAAGGGGGCTGTACTGGCTGTACCGGCCAGAATGAGACAACTCAATCAGTGCCTACGCCGGTGGATGGTATGTTATCTGGGATTCGTCTCTACTCGGTAGTAAGTTGATGGTGATTCAGTATTACGTGTCGGCTACATGCACAGTCGCTGAAACCGTCGAACGTAACTGATTATCAGGACCCTCAGACTGTTGTGGAGTGTGTGACATGCGAAAAGCCAAAATTCTAAGGATGATTATGGTGAATTATATAAAGATAAATATATTGGTCCTAGGATGTCACTGGGTTTTACACAGGGTCGAACCTCAGTGTTAATAAGGTGAAAAATGAAGTACGCAGCTTCACCCTGTGTACTCAAAACTGAAACAAATACCTTGCTGAGCGCAGAGGACTGGTAAAAGAAAATATTTGTGCGTCTTATCTGTGAGTGACCCCCAACCACTTTACGTGCCGTGAAAACGATTTTCGGTATCGGCAGTTTTCATTAATAGGATTACTCAGATATAGTAGCCATGGGAACCTGTAAATGCAGAAGATCGATCAAGGCTGAAGCAAGAATCATTCACACTAAAGTCAGCTTTCGGTGACAAAGGCATAGTATTCTCGCGGACGCTCACTTTTACTGCAGTGGCAATGCTGCGGCGCACACTAAGCCATGCTCACGTAGACGTTTTTAAGCATAAGAGCGCTATTTGTGTTGCGAAATGTCTAGAGCGTGTTGGCCAGGCACTGATCACTCCACAGGACTAAATTCCCAGTGGGATACACTTGAGACACAATTATAAGAATTGTGAGTCCCATTACATTTCTTCAGTATCCTCAAAGAAAAATGGGGTATGGAATTTGTCCTTAACTTGTGGCACCTGCTAACTCATTCGTGGTCGGTCCGTGGATTGAAACTAAACATACTTTTGAAGCAGTTAAGCCATCCGAGACCACCGTAGGGTACTGCCGACTATCTGCACCGGTACGATGAGGCATGAGGCTAGAACTAAAAGCAATCACTGGAGAAAGCCTTCCCCTCACTGCACAAGATACAGGGAGCTCATTTCGTATGATCAGGCAACCGGGTAACTTTTAATTTGACTTTGACCCGTTAAAACCAGTGGGACCACATGAACTGAGTTCGACCAATTTGTCAGGCCTTTGAGTGGGTCAGGGCCGGCAGCATCAGTGTCAAGGCAATCTTGTACCGTTTGAATCCAAGGGGATTTCCTCCGCCGTACGGGATCAGACTGCGGGTACTGAGGGACGGTAACGTTTTGAAATAAGAAATGGTAGCCATTAAAAATTGGAAGACAACTTTTGTAAAGCAGACTTACGAGGGTGGGGAGTAAACCACTGCCCTAAAATTTAGAGCGATTTTTGTGGCCTAACTTGCCGCCAAGGTCATTGTTAAAGAGATATAGAGGTCCCCAAAAACTAAGATGGCGCAAAATTGGTGTTGTCTGACTCTCGTCATGGACACAGACTCAGCAGATTATATGATATCAATCCCCTAATGGCACGGGACACCTAGAACGAACCCAACGATGCTACGGTTTTGTTCATTTGGCACCCGAAGAACTTCTGCGGGCCAAACGTTAGCATGACGATCCGGGAACTCAGACCTATGGACGTTGCAGGGCTTTTGTTGGAGTGCCTAAAGGAACGTCACGAACGCAAATTATTAACTGTTGAGGTTAAACTTCCATCGTATCATTTGTAGGCAGTGTACCGTCAGGTTGTTAGAGACTCTAACCCTTGTCATCCGATATTTATGCTACATTTATTTAACCAACTTAATTGTGTTGCATTTTGTTCGCTAATGTGTGCTGGTTCCCTGAAGATCTGAGGAGGAACTCATAAGCTGAGAAACATCAATCTCTTCTGAGAGGACGTGAACAGACTTCATCGATGTGTTTTGCTGGATGTAGGCAACCTCAACGTGGTCAGGTCTGAAGTGACGCTGGTGAGTGGAGATGCTGGAAAATTCTTCTACTCCACTGAAGGAATCTAACATCCTCTGCTATTGCTCAGATAGATCAAGCAGCATCTGTCATTGATGCCACTGATGCCACCGCTAATCGGTTGCGAAAGAGGCTTGTAGTATCCTGGTGCATACATCACTGAATTTAGATGGTCAGCATCGGAAATTTTCGAAAACGTTTGCAGATTGTGCCTGGGGCAACACATCGAATCGAACCGTGATGTTATATCAGTACACCATAAAAAAGGAAACCCTATTTTGGCCCAAGTTCGGAGAAGTGCAAATGATGATTTTGTCAAACTCCCAAATAAGTCATATCTAGTCGATCCACGTACACTAGGTACTCATTCTGTGCACAGCGTAAACTTAACCACTTCGAAAGCCGTGAAAGATGACTTTTGAAGCCTAGCCCTAGACCCGATGGAAAGGGATACCTTCCATGGGTCGGGATTGAAGGTGGCACGCAAATATCTGTGCTGACTCCTCCCCGGCAAGGGTATGTATCCTGTTCAAACTACGTTCCTGCGGAAGAGGTGGTAGCTCAACATTATTTCAGGGGTTGGGATCATATGTCCTACCAACATGATGGCTTTTTGTGGAGACGGTAATATGTTCAACAACTGGAGACCCCTTCACTGTTCTTTCTTCGTAATGAAAAGATTTTTCTGATAACATCCTTCTGTGTACCGTACCCGCAAATAATTCGAATGAAGGTGTCGGAGCTCCGGGACAAACTCGGTTCCGATCTGGTCTACGCAGTAGATAGCGAAGTGACGAAGGGAAAGAGAACCAATAGCATTTGAGCCATCTCCATCAAGCATCAAGGTAAGCGGCAGTCAGACAAAATTAGCTTCGTAATGACGATGCAAAAATTATTCAGGGTTTTAAGGTAGATTTATATTCTCATACTAAACCACGGTTGAATAGGGCACCTGAGTTGCTTGTCCACATATTCCAGGGCCACTTGCATATCACCAGTCAGTATCACAGAAAATAATCTCCCTCTGGAGCGGCTGTCTGTCTTTAGAAAACAACCAATGCCTTTGAATGACGGTTTGTACTTTCTATCCACGACAAACAGATGCACCTTCATTCAGCCCACGTTTCCAATATATTTACCACTTAGCTTCACAGCTATTTTCCCTTCCTAACTCATGAGTCATCAGCAACGGACCCGTAAATATTCGCACACCTTCGGAAAAGGATTAGACGGGGCGAATATTGAGAACGTGTTACTTCTTCTGCATGCATTCAGCATTCACTTCGTGAGTTGCGGGTGAAATTTGCCTTCGAAAGATCTCTTCCTTCAAAAATGAAGCGAGTCAAGAATCGAAAGTTCACACCCGGCCTCGCTTTAATGGACATGAGTGCAGAAAACAAGTGTCGGATACTACATCCCCGACACTAAGTGGGGCACTTCATTATTCTTTTCCTGATTCACTATTGTGCATTTCTTGTACGTACTAGCGACCCCACATATTCCTTCACCGCTATATACTGAACATCTGGTGAAAAATTCAGGGGCAAACGGATTTCTGTGTATTCCGGGAGGACATATTTAAAATTCCGAGTCGGCGAAGCGAAAGCACATTCCCTTTCAAGATGAAGAAGTAAGCGGTTGTGATAATTGGTCTTCTTTAACTGCTTTTTTCTGAGGGAGACAAGTTTCTCTTACTTACACGTTGGAAAAGAACTCGAGATAACCCTTGTGACAAACTTGACACTTCTGCCATTTGTTGCTCTGCAGAGAACAAGAGTTGTCGAGTCCTTGGGTTTCCTCCACTAAATTTAGAAAGACTACCTTAAGGTCTTTATGTTCCTCTGCACCTGCAGGATAACTAGCTCCTTATGTCTTTTATGCTGCTGAAAGAAACTGTTATCTTGGAAGTTGTCGGGAGAAGAAATACCAAAAATGGAGTTTAGCTGTCTTAAAAATAACCTCTACTGCCTAGTGTCCTTCAGCTGCAACCGTTGCAACGCAGGCTAGCGTTTGTGGATATGAAGACGGTTTACTACATCGTCTATGATTCTTTTCAGTCTAGCACATTCTCACGGAGCTACAGCTCCTTCTTCTGATGCTTTCTACAGGAGGATAAATGCATACTCAGTGTCCTGTGTTATGGATGGGCTTTACTCATTAGGCCTTCCGTTTTCTTACCGATAGTAGGTGACAGAATAGCCAGGAAGTGTTCATCAGCAGGCAAATTTTTTGCGCGACTCCTTGAGGAACTCAGCTTGTTTATGCTAAGGTATCGAAGGAAAAGAGGTGACCTGATAACAGCCTACAAGATCATTCACCAAGTGGGCCACCCAAATAAGTCAACCTTATTGGTCCAAAACCGACAGTCCCATGAGAACCCCAGTAGCATACCGCACCATAGGCGAAAGACTGGGGTGAGATCTAACCTCTCCTCCCACATACTATATGCCTTGTGGAACGCCCTGTCGAAAGAAGCAGCCACAATCGACTCCTTCAAACGACTACTGGATGAGTACGTAGGCGCAAATGGCTTGCCAAGAACATTTGCCAATAGCAACTGATGATACGCTCCTCCATCCCTGTAGTCCTTTACCCTAGCATCTACACCCAGACTCATGTCTCTTCCAAATTATTACCAGTGAGAGTTATCTTTCCTCTTTCCTCTTTTTCTCATTCCCCACTCGCCCAATTTCTAGCACCTTTTAAGCGGCGCCTAACACCTACTGGCAGGAATTTCAGAGGGTTAAGTGATCTTATCAGCAACTCCGTTACCACCCCCCCGTAAACAAACCAAGCTACAATTTGCAAATAAAACACCTTCGAATAGACAAACATTACCTCCAAGGCTGTAGGCAGGAAAACGCAAAGACTTCTGCAACCATCGAGGGAGTACGATAGAACAGAAAGAGCCAAACCTCAAGACCTGGAAGCGAGAGCTCAAAAACTGCAAGTTTCCTCTATTCGCAATATTGATGTTGGATGTTAGATAAACGGTAATTGCTTATGTCCGTCATGTTAGGTTTTTTGCAGCCGGATTTAGAACAGCATAAATTCTAAACGAAGAAATTTCGACGGTTACAGAGATTTAGAACCTAAGGGACTATTATTTCTTGCATTAGTTTAAAACCAACGCCACTTGTTTGAATATTTGTAACTATTGGTGCTGCCTCGAGGCCGAATTTATTTTATGTAAGTCTTTTTGAAGCGTTCCACATCCTAGTTCTTCTTCCTGAAATATCTCTTCTTCTCCTTATGAATTATCATCTTTCATTGACTGCTGTTTATCATTTTATCTTTCAGAGTCGATGGATCACATTTTTCTCATCACATTTTCCTTTTAACGGGAATCCAGATGGAATAGATTCTTGTAAGCATCACATCAAAGATGAAACATTGAGTTTACCTTTCTTTTCACTTTCCCTTCCTTACTTTGGTTTTGCTTATTTCCTCTCCCTTGTCCTATGTAGTTATCTTTTCTTTCTCCTCATTTTCCTATAGCAACCAGTCCGAACAACTGTCTGATGACATGACACATCAGGAACCTATCAACATCACAGTCACAAGATAAATCATACTTCTATCTAAAAATCAAATCGATGCCCAACCATCCCTCTGGTTTACCAGGCCTATACCATACGAAGGGGTGGATGTACTGCATCGAAATTCAGCAATTCCACAAAATCTAGAATCGAGTGTGAAGTGATGAGTTTTCTCATGCAAGATTGTAAAAGATATTAGATATTAATTTTCGGTATTACTTTTTCATTCCTCTTGAACAAGTGGTTACTCTCCGTGAGCTCACTGAGAAAGCGTTCAGTATTTTTATTAAGAATAGTTTTAAAGAAACCAGTTCCAATATCCAATATCTGTTTAACTAGCTTGTGTAATCTAGTTAGTTTCTTTGTACTCACTGCTAGGTCTCTGGCGGATTCCGGTGAAGTAGGTCCAGCCACCCGTCTGCCATCGCTCTGGTATACACGATATGTAGTAAAGTGTTGGTAAGTTTGTCTGGGATTATGATGCCGTTGAGTTTTTCAGATGTCGAGCTGCCGCACAGTCGTTAGGACTGGGCGCAAGACGGAACTAGGGATAGTGAAGAGATAATCTGGGAAGACAAATATATCTAAGTAAAAGACAAAGAAAAGTGAAATGAAGGAATAATCTGTGTACATCTAAGTAAAGGCGGTGCAAAGATATGCAGAGCTTAGGTGACTGACGTTAATTCATAGCGAGTAAAAGGGATGAGAAGGACTTAATAGTTAGGGTAGGAAGAGAATTGGTGTAGAGGTAACAGTTTTGGAATGGTGTGACAGCAGTCGATTTCGTCGGTCTAATTCGTATTCTAAATAAATGAGTACAAACCGTGGGTGACTGTCTAGCCTCTTTTGAAACTCTTAAGAGTTGGGGGGGGGGGGAGGGGGAACTATCTCTACTTGTAATGCATTTCAGTGACCCTAGACTCGAAGGGAGATGAAGTGTGAACGCACGTGAGTTTTAGACCTTTGGTGGGTAATTCTCTTTGGGTTTCCATGAGGATCACCATAGTGGCCACTTGGGAGCACTCATCTGTTTGGCTGACGAATTATTTGGTACTTTGTAAGCTACTATCAAGTCGCATCGCAACCTTCGGTAAATAAGAGGGTATAGACGTAAGTCTTCTAGTCTATCCTGGTATGGTTTTTGGTGCATCCGTATAACACCCTTTATGGCTAGCCTTTGAACTTTCTCCAGGAGGTTCGTGCACCTTTTTGATGTGTGGTGGAGCAAAGACACTATGAATTTCCAAGTGAGGTGTGTAGGTCTTGTAGAGTTTCAGAAAGAGCCCTGGGGTGAGAGCACCTAGTTGTCCACGCATTAAGTGTAGTACAGGGTATGCTTTTGAGGCACCTAGGTTTCTGGAACTGGTGTTCAGTTTCTCCGTCACCACTAAACCCAGATCTTTCTCTTTGACAGTATGAGATGTGAACCACTTAGAGAGTTGGATACCTTCTGTGGGTCATAGTGCGGAAAAACATGGACTGTCATTTATTCAGATTGAATCACAATGCGTTATTTTTTGCCCACTCCTTGAGTGTTTCGGGGTCGTCCTGTGGTGCATTCGACTACTTTGCACACGTTACCGTTCTCCATAGCTTGACGTCGTCGGGGTAAAGGAGAATCGGAAATCTGATATGCCACGGGAGGTCATTCACGAACAATGGGGACCACAAAAGACTCAGAAACTCTCGTGATACATCAGACGATGATGTTCTTCAAGTTGATAGACCCTGTTGACTTTCTCGCGGAACCCCCTACCGTCTAAGTAGTTTTGAAGCCACGATATCACCAACCCAGCTATTTCATGTATTAGGATGGTGAGCGAGGCCGTGTCAAAGGCTTTGGCTAAATCCAGGAAAATCGCGTAGACTGGGACCTTGAGGTCCCAGCATGCTTCCCAGTGGTCATGGGCTGTCAGGAGGTTGGTAACACAAGACTGATCCTTTCGAAAGCCTCGCTGAGCGTCACCGAGTGCTTGTTTTGTGTTCGGGTGTTCCCTGATGTGGTCGTCTATCACGCTTTCATGACTTTTTATACTACTGGTAAAAGTGCTACGGGTCGGTAACAGTTCAAGTTATGCCTGTCTCCTCTTTTAAAGATAGGAGAGAGGATGGCCCATTTCCACTCCCGTGGAAGCCATTGTTTGCCTAAGGAGAGCTGAAAAAGGTTTCAGGGTGGGCCTCTCATGGTACTCGCACATCGTTTCAACACAGATGAGCTAATGTTGTCGCATCCTGAGGATTTTCCCGCACTTAGCTTTGTTAACTTATCAAGAGCAACAACACGAACTATATGTACTTTGTGCAACTGTGATACACCGGGTAACGTTTGGAGGTGTTCAGGCTGTGGGTACGCGAGCTTGAATGATGGGATGTTGAGCTGTGTCAAAGATGGTGCTTAACATTTCGTCGATCTGTCTGGAGAGTTTTTCTCCGTTCGGAACTTTGTTGACGCATGCTCCTTGGCTTGTAAATTTTATCTTCTCCATGAATCGGCATAGGTTTTTAGGGGTTTGCCTCAAGCTTCTTGACAAGTTTGGACTGAAATGACTGCCTGTCCCCCAGCACCCTAATGTTGTATCCATCTCGTAGAGTTGTATTGCGCCTCAATCGTCCTCTTCTGTAGAGAGCCTCTATTTATGTCATGATTTCCTCTTGATTTTCAGGAGGTGACCAGGGCTTCGTTTTAGCCACGAGGTCAGCTTTTTGGACGTTGTTACAACCAAGGGGACGTTTTCAGAAATCCCTGCCTTAATGATGTCTCTTGCTAGTTTCCAGTGCTGGTCAACCGATATGGAGCACCAGTCTACTGGCTATGGAGCTCTTGATAGGCACTGATTCCTTCCTTCCTAGTTTGTCTTGCTGTAACAGTGGGGATAGGGTGAGATCGCTTCCGCGATAATTGTTTGCTGATCACCAGACCGAACACTACCGTAGAGTGATCACTGCTTCGAGGAGGAGTTTGAACCTGTATGTTTCCAACTAATAGGTGGTCAGCAGATAATCCAGTTTATATGGTTTACCGTCTGACCCCCAGTGGTTATTGCCGCCAATCTTTTCGTACAGTACAGTCATTTGGATGGCGTTTTGCAGGTTCAGATCCAATTTCCGGCCGGGAGTTGTGCTACCTTGCTGTAAGCTGAGTTGAAGCGTCGAAGTCACCAGCTATTAGGATCTGGTCAAAACCCCATAGTCAACACTGTGGACATTACTCGAAGTAATTTTTGGTTGTTCCACGTTGCTATTAGGAGACCTATAGACTCCTCCAACTAGATACTTAGTGTGTTTGTTCTTGAAGTGGCACCAGATTGAGTCTGGGAGCTCTGTAAATACAGTGTCCGTAGTTTATTCACTTTTGAACAAACTGTTGACGTATATTGCAATCCTACTCCGTCCCTATTCTCCCTGCCTCTCCTGAACAAAAACATGTCGACTGTGTTCACTCTAATGTCACTAATGTCCGGCGATAACCATATTTCCATCAGGAATATAATCTTTGCAACAAGTTGGGATCGGAGCTCTGATATTTCACTTCGGAGTCCCCTCACATTTATGTAAAGACACTTAGAAGTTCTCATAACGTGGGGTGTCTCTGGGCTAACTTGTAGCACAGATTTAGATGTGATGGGGATTTTCACTGACCGACCAGTCCCAGTGAAACCGACCCAGTTGGGTTTTTTCCTAAGCTGATTGGTGCAGTCAGTGCTGGGTGGAGGTTGCCGGTCTGACTCTTAACGTGTCAGTTTAGGGTGATGGTGACCTGTTCACGGGGAGCGACTGCTGTTCGCTGCTGTTGCAGTGTTCTAGGTCTTCTTTCACAGCAGCAAACATTCCCATTTGTAGTGCTCTTGACTTTATACCACGTCTCTAATACTGTAGTTAGAACCTCTGGGGATTTAAGTTTGACGGGCATTAGTCTAGGTGAAACCATGATTGTCAGATGTTGGGAGCAAGGCAGACTTCTGATTGTCACTGCTGCAACCTCACTTATCCTTATCCGTGCTGATAACCACTCTCATCGTTGGACGTCATGGGTGTACTTATCTCCTAGGGTGCCAGTTGTCAGTTCAGGTATTCCATGGATGACCATGGTTGTGGGTCTCTATGGAGCGGGTGCTTCTCGAAACATCTCTCACCTCTCATGATCGGTCAGGTCTAGCTCTAATGCTGGATAATCCGCTGATAACCAGCATGTGTGAAGGTAACAGGAACCTTTCCGCCTCCCTTGTTGAGCCTAAAGTCACTCTAATCGACGAAGGCTTCCCCGGAGATGAGTTGGTGCTTTTGTACAGTCCACACAGTTTGGCTCTGAGGGTGCCTAGACCTAGCATGATGCATATGGAGTCCCACTGCTGCCTGTCAAAAGTGTCCTTATGCTCCAGAAGGCTGTCTTTGGATACAAGAATGTTAAATGAAAGAGTTTGATCAGCCAGCAATGACTACTTTATCCGGTACTATGAGTGCATTTTCGCGAGAATATCAAGCTTTCTTCCCCACCCTAACCAATTTATCATGTTGTCCATTCATGGCTGTCGTTGCCATCGCTTCGGCGCTTGGGGTGAATGTGGTTGCCCTTGGTGCAGGCAGTTTTTCTTCGGTCTCGGACCGCTCAAGTCTATGACTTTCTTTGGGCCATTACTGAAAGACTGTAAGATGAATCTCCTCCGTGGTAGTGGTTTGAACGGATACCTGCTATTTGGCGGTTACTGGGAGTTTATCAGGCACTATAAGTGAGCCTGAAGCTCGGAGCAGTCTCATACGGCACTGTGGGCGGATGTACAAAAATCAGGTCCATGGATGGTGCATCATAAAAGTACATTAGTTTTTTGGTACTTCTTTGTCATGTTGGCAGGGTACTCACCTGTTGCAGCTGATGCACTCAAAGTGTGCATTACGTTTAGTTACAGTGAGGGCACATGTGTGAAAATCGTCTCCATGTCCATGAGGTTTTCCCAAACTCTCCCGTCTTGCTCTTTGACGTTTCTGCTTGGAGGTTTTCACCGGATGGTCGGGACAGGTGCTAGATTCGGGAATGGAGCCTGCATTCCCCTAACTGAAGACAGAGATGCTCACAGTGCTGTGAGAATTGGAAGTTTTGCCATCTTGGGGTATTGGAAGTCGTGATCGTTCGGTTGGGTTTGACCTAGGGGGTGGGTTAGCGTTCTTTGAAGCCTTCTTCATCACTTTTTGACACCTCTTAGATCCAGTTTTAGTTACTACTGAAAATGGGATGGTCGGTGACCGTGACAAAGCTGTAATTAAGGTGTTTCGGAGACTGGTTTTTTGAAGGTAGCACACTTTTACTAGGCATGTTAATAAACAGATAGAAATGAGTCAATAAAAAAGAGTAACAAATATATGAAGCAAGTAACCAGTAGACCTTCGGTTTCCTGTTACTGTGACTCTGTCGAATTCCAAAAACTACCAACAAGTCCTGGGCGTGGAAGTGAATGAGATATATTTTGCTGCAGATGCAGCAACCACACACTTGTCCGGTTTCTGCATTTTATACGGGAAACTTGAAAAATATTGGGCAAACGGGAGGCTGGTTGCATAGAGAAAAACAAGTAGATGGTAGGGGGATATTGTAAACAGATTTCTATTCACTTTTTCTTCCTCTGGTTTGCTTCCTGTTTAAGCCAATTCGCCTCTTGATAACTTTATTTTCACGACATGTCAACCCCACACTTCAGTGTTTGTTCCTCATTTCTTCATAACTGCGTTGCTTTCTTGTGTCCTTACAACTCACAAATATGTTAGCTAACAAGCTGTGATTTCTCCGACATTATCAAGGACAAGCTATGATCAGAATGAAGATAAACTTTTTATTTGAAAACTGACTATAAAATGGGTGGAAGATGTAGATCGTAACTTTTAAAGGGTTGAAAACAATCTAGTTATTACCTTCAATTCATTTTGACTCAGTTCGATATTATAATTTCCCATATTTTGAACCCGTGACCTGTTGCACAGACTAATATTTTTGCATACATTGTTGACAATCCAGTTCTTCGTCTACTCGTGGGTAATAATAGCACATAAAAAGAGTGTAGTACAAGTTAATTACTTCCAACTTTTGATAATTTCAGAGAGCTGAGCTTCTTAGCGGTAACTTGTCTCCAGTGTCCATCCAAGACAGCTATATGCCAATCACACTGTTCATGACTTACTAACACAGTCTTTTAGAATATGAGTAAGCGGGTGGAAAATATTACACATACCACAAACTTTTTGACATCATTCAGTTTGAATTTTTGGATAAAATATTCATTGTCAGTTTATGTAGAGAAACGAAAGTTTGCCGTAGATTGATGATTCTTAGCAGCAGGGTCACCACAAAGATGTGGCAACTTCGCATTCATGCTATGTAGGAGGCTCAAAATCTTTTTCTGCGTTCCTAAGGATGTTATATCTAGGATTGTTTTGCTGGCTGACATTTAGAAATCATCATAAGGAATGGATGTATTGTTATGAGAGACGTTACTGTAACTTGCATAATGAAAAGTGGATCGATCTAATTTTTTATTGAGTATTGTTATTTGATGCAGGTGTTCTACTAGTAGTTGGAGATTTAAATTAATACAGGGTTTATGTTACGATTCAAACTTACTTAAGAGATCTACTGTGGGGGTGTTTCGCTGTCCTGTTTAAAGTTGTTATTAGTAGGCATATTACTTACTTTTGTGAAGTACTTCAGGATATTCAGGCCCTCCACTAATAAGGAGGTATATTAATCCCTTTCAGCGCTGCTGTGAGCTGGCCGCTGGTGATATTATTACTTGTCCTTTCGGTTCCTAGTGGAACATAGGGCTTCAGTTGCACGTTTACATTTCACTCTGTTCTCCATAGTCTTTTCAATCTGGCTCCACGACTGTCCAGAAGCTTTCATTTCTTCGCACACAATCTCCTCCATTTCACCCACGGGCGCCCAACTCGTCGTTTACCCTTTCAGTTCCATTCGAGGCCCTGTCACGAGATGTCCCCGAGTGATCTCAGTGTATGCCCAGTCCATCTCCACTTTCTTCTGCATATTTGTTGGGCGATGGGTTTTTGGTTGGTTCTTGGTTCATCTTCCATCTTCCTCTCCCTCCTCTATCAGCTTCCATGTATCCTTCGAGATCCATTCCTCGTCTCGTTTCTTCTTCCATCCTAACACGGTTATGCAGCTTCCCTTCCACCTTGCTTTCAAAGAGTTCCAGTCTTCTTCCACACAGCTTTCCTCGTGGATGTTGTCTAATGTCTCCCATTTTTCCTGATAACTGACTGACGTGAAGATGTCCTTTGTAGTTTTGTCCTTCAGTTTCTGGGTGTTAAACCTGAACTGTGGCCATTCACCAACTACTTTGAAGGCTTTCAACTTGATTTTGAGAGTAGGTTCCTTGCAGTAGATAGTGGTCTGAACCACTTACATCTGCTCCCCTTCGTGACCTGATCTTGTGTCCAGTAGGCTGACTGCGTCTCCATCTCCACTTTATTCACATTGAGATGAAGTCGATCTGATTTTTAGTGTAGTGTGTCCTGGTGTCTGGTGAAATTCATGTCGCTCACCCTGTGAATATCCTTGTGTTTGTACACACTGCCTGACTCCAACCACCAAATCGTTGAATGTGCAGAAGTCTGCAAACAGTTCTCCATTCTCATTCATTCCACTGAGTGCTTCTCTACCCATGATGGATGAGTTCTCTTCCTGTGTTGTCCGCTCCCTGTTTGACATTCATTTCACCCCAGCCATTGGAATTTAGATGTCGCCAACTGTATTGGGGTCTTGTCCAGTACTGATTGCAGTAGAATTCCTTCTTCTTCTCTTGATCTGCATTGTTTGTAGGTGCATAGCGTAGCATTGTGTGATTGTGACTTTCCTTTTTTTGAGTTGAATCTTGCTGTCATGATCATGATACTGGAGGAGATTGATTCGCATTGCCTGAGAGCCTTCGATGCTCTTGGGAACATCATGATAGCCACTCGAAAACTCGGTGTGTTTGTGTTTATCGCCTGGGTGACAATATCGGAGTAAATTACTGACTCTCCAGTTGAAAGTTTGGAGAGTCAACTTCCGTTCCATCTGCAGATTCCCAGCATTTTCGTGTCATACCTTCTCATCTCTTTTCAATCTAGGCAGCCTTGCCAGCTAGTTTTAAACGCTGTTCGGACATTCTATATCCCCATGTTTACTTTTGCTTTCATCGAGAGAGGAGAAGACATCAGGCAATTGGCTTTCTGAAGGCTATTACCAACCGGCGTCATTTCGTCTCCCTGATTCCAGCAAGGAATAAGTTCATTTCTATTTTTTATATTTTGTTTGTGCTTTGAAGTTTTTTTAGCGGTTAGATTGGCTTTGCGGGGTAGGGTTGCTAGTCCTATACCCAACCTTCCCTCTTTATGCAGTCTTAGGACCGTCTAGTAACTAGTGAACTAGTTAACTAGGCGAGGTTTCGCTGGTGATAACTGGACAAGAAATTAGATATTATATACCTTTGACAGTGCGACTGGGGCATGAGTTGTGGGGCAACTGAACATCATTTCATGTGACCTGTTTAATCTAGGACATTTACTTAAAGCCTGAGCATTCGAACCTACAACGATTATTGGTATATGTAAGTCACGTGCTACACTACAGAAATCAACTGACTTCATGTTCCAGACGTCGGTTGGCTTGAGGTCGAGTTGAATACCTGTCGGCCCATCACCTGCCGTATTGAATTGTGTTCTTTGTTTTTGATCAACGACCCGTTGTAAATCACAAATTTCCAACCTCCCTGCAAAACGCTGTTAAAAACTTGTTCGTGAACATCTAAAATAGATTTCCTAGTGAAATTCATTAACTAAAACTTGAGCTTGCCTACTTGTCCACTGTATTCTAAACTGTTATGGTTTGATGTATTTTTGAGATGAATGGGGATTTTTAATTTAGAAGCAGTATTCATCATAGACTGACATCAGTCAGGGAACCATTGAAAATCTGAGAGCACTGGACAGCTGCTTCGTCCTTAGTATGGGGTCAACCAGTTGGAAGTGAAGTGGATGCTAACTGAAGACCGTGGGTGACAGTCGCACTATGTCGTCAATTGACAAAAGTTGGAAATTATGAACCACCGGAAACCGACCCAGTGGCTGAATGGTTAGAGCATTCGCCGTGGAACCTGAAGATCCTGAGTTCGACCCCTAGCCGGGTCGTGGGTGCGTACTGCTGAGGAGTCCCATACTAGGACGAAACAGCTGTCCAGTGCTCCCAGATTTCCAATGGTTCCCCAACTGATGTCAGTCCATGATGAATATTACTTCTATATTATGGTTTGAGTTTGAATGGTAAGAGGTTGGGCTGACATTTACGAAAGTGTGTGACATTTACATCTCAGCAACCCCTTATTAATGCATTGTTGTAACTTGAGTGTATAGGGCTCCTGATAAGTATGACCAACTAACTCTGAGGGTGCTCCGAAAAGTGCATTCATCAGAACTCTCTTGATAGCTTCTTAGTTCAGTCACTTAGGCTCGTTGTCGACCGTTGTCCGATGGTCTTCTGAAAGGGAATATGGTTCTGTTAAATGTAAATTAGTGTCGAAAAACTACTTTTTGAATGAACGGGTACATCAACTGCCTTAAGACAATTACTTGAGTGACGCCTAACAAAGGGTGTGGGCATAGAATTTGAGAGTAGTTGTCATGAAAATCAGCAGCCACATTCAGTATAGTACAAGCAAAACTCTCAAATAGTTTGGCTTGTTTTACTTAACGAGTGGGACGTAACTTAATTTTAAAACGATCATATTATATCATTGTGGTTGTGTTATACACTACTAACCTACGTGTATGCTCCACATTCAAGTGTAGAGACTCCTTGGTGGCACTGCATTTCTCACACTAACCACCTATTGTTTACATGGTGTCTGCAAAATGTGATTCCCCTTGTTTCAAAATTTATCCTCTCTCACACTTGTTTGCTCTATAGACATGTTACGGCAGTCATATCATTCCCAGCTAAACATTTAAGGGCAATGTTTTGGGGAATGGAGAAATTCTGCGGAATATACATAATATTATGTACGTTGGAGAGGATTTTGAGGAAGCACCCAGAACTTCGCCGATGATTGATTGGCATATGGGATTTTACGAAGAAGGGAGAACTTTAAGAACGCTGGAGAAAATGATGTCTAAGCATTGTACTTTTCCCAAAGATTTTCTGCTGTCTTTCCCGAAAATTTTCCTGTTGCCCTTTAAAATATCCATATGATGCTTGGATTGGACTATAGTTATTGGGTAATTTTGTGTTAGTCTAACATGTTTAGGCAGTATTATATCTAGTCATACAGTTGTATATTTCCTTGGTTATAATGGCAACATAAACCTCCGATATTAATTCCATAGCAGCGTATAAAGCATCGAAACTAACTTTGTTGTATCTCATAGGATCAGGTAGATCAAACTACATATCTGAATCCATTTTCCTACTACCAGATTCTTGAATAAGCACATGGAAATTACCTTCAAATTTCAACCACCACACCAGTTAAACCCTAAAGATAATGGCTTACTAAGTGAAAAAGATTTTTATGAAAATGAGTTAGGGTTACACCTTTTAAGAACATCCTACTTTCTACTGTCGTAAGAATGGGGTGAAAGTTTTGACTTAAGGCTTAATAACACACTTCATTATTTGCAGAGATTATGAATATTTCAAGCTGTTTCTTTTAAACCTTGATCATACTAGTTGCTAGTAAATCTGAATTGATAGCAAAGATTTAATATCGCTTTGTTTCCCGCAAAGAATAAACATTTTTCAGTACCTCGCCCTGCGACAGTATACCGCTAATCTAGTATTTCTTGTCCCCTAGTGAGTGAAATCACCTTTGTAGCTTTAGAAAGGTAGATTTTTTCCAGGATTGGCCAAGTATCTAACAGGTTTTCAGCTAAAAAAAATAAGTCAGTTGGTGATGTATTGGATCATGCGAAGTTCAGATGAATTAGTCGAAGCTAAAGCATTTCTACTTACTCATTCGAGGAAAGGATTCATTTGCGTGAATTATGTGGTATAATGTATCATGCTGGACTATCTGTCATATATTCAGTGATATCCAAGTTATTTGTTACTAATGGTCATTAGAAAACTTCAAAGTTTATAGGTAAACCAGTACGCTTCTTCATTTTCTGGTTTGCGAGAATGAACAAAGGAGGTTAACATTGTACAGTCACATACAAGTTGAATAATTTATGCTGTATAAAACTTGAGACAGTGAGATACAACAATTTTTGAGTCTGCAGTACTTAGAGTTAACTTCACCATTGTCTTTGAACCTAAATTGATATTACATAAGGTTTTTCTTTGAGTAGTAAACTTAAGATATCACCAATTCCGAACTATTTATTTTTCACACATGTCCTAAAGGGATAAAGGCAATCATGATATCAACTGTTTACCTTGAATGTTCAGTAGAAAACTAGGTTTACTGGAACCTATGAATGTCTTATTGCTTTCAGAGTATCCAACAATTATTGAAGTTACTGTGCAAAGCCCATAAAGTGAGACATAGTGTGGGTTTCACTAATTATGCTTATCTTCTTTAGGTAAGAATCTTCATGTCAATATTCCAAAATCAGGTTTTGCAATTTTGTTTGAATACATTAAAATAAGATGCAACATAACATTGAGAATTAGAAAGTTAATTTTATGTCTAATCTAGTCTGTCATTCGCATTAATACAAAGAGTGCTATGAACCGTGACAGCATAGAGCTTTTATCCCTCTTGATTTATTTAGCATTGAGTCACTTGTTCCGTCTCTTGTATGCAGAGTGAAAATACCGAAAGTGTTATTCACAAAACGTAGTAAAACTTGTATCTTTTGCAGTTCTGTCTACCAAGTGTAAAGACAAGACTACGCTAAGAGTACACTAATGAGTCAGAGAAGTTGCTACTAAAGCAATTACAACTGGTGCTTAAACTTCTGGCAAAATATCAAGTTCGAACCTTTTTCTAGCTTGAATTTTGCTTTTTTGAATAGAAAATTAGTATCAACATTCTGTTAATCTTAGATAACGTTATTCTTTTTTTTTTTTTACAGAACCCACTGCACTTTTATATAGTGACAGAAGCTATTTTCATCAGTAATTCACGCAGAAGGTTACAGGTAATATGTTCGTTTTTCTGCAAAATCTGACCTTGAAAAGTTGAGACGTAGTCTGTTTTGAAGATTTCGAAAGGAATGTTTTCAAGATATGGGTTTTCTTGAGTTGATTTGGAAAATTTTCGGTTTCCCCAGGAAAGAAGTTAAAGTCCTGGTAATTGGATTGGATAACAGTGGGAAGTCGACTATTCTAAATAAATTACAATCGAAGGATGCACAGAAGTCTATAGTAGTTCCTACTATTGGATATAATGTTGAAAAGCTTAAATTTAATGAAGTGATGTTTGTTTGTTTTGATATGTCAGGTAGTGGCACTTACAGAAGTTTATGGGAGAAGTTTTATAAGGAATGTCAGGCAATCATCTATGTAGTTGACAGTTCAGATGAATTGAGACTTATAATTGTGGAGGATGAGTTTCAGCAACTTCTAAAACATCCAGACATATGCAACAAGAAAATTCCAATCCTTCTGTTTGCCAACAAAATGGACTTAGCTAACTCTTTAACCTGTGAAGAAATCATCAAGATTCTTGGTCTTGAAAATGTAAGAAATAAATCTTGGAGGATTTTCTCTTCAAATGCAATTAACGGTGATGGATTGAATGATGGTTTAATGTGGTTATTCCAGCAACTCATGCTTAACAAAAACTAAGGTTCAAATGGTGGTTTAAATAATGAAAGATTCAAGTAAAGCATTTGAACATATTACATAGATCGGATAATCTTGAGGTTCATGAAAAAATCTTTTAACCATAGATTTTTATCTCAATCTTTTGTATTTTCTCTACTATGGTTGTGTAATTGTTTGTTGTAGTATTTTGGCTCTTTTAGTATCAAATAACTGTAACTTACAGCAGAATGATGCTTATTCTGTTAGTTTTCTATTTTGATTATTACCTCATCAACTGTACAAGTTAACTTAAGTATAATTATATTTTCTGCTTGAGTGCATTAAACTGTTCACAAAGATTATTCGTTTATGTATTTTTGAGATGAATGGGGATTTTTAATTTAGAAGTAGTATTTATCATGGACTGACATCAGTTGGGGAACCATTGGAAATCTGGGAGCACTGGACAGCTGTTTCGTCCTAGTATGGGACTCCTCAGCAGTACGCACCCACGACCCGGCTAGGGGTCGAACTCAGGATCTTCAGGTTCCACGGCGAATGCTCTAACCATTCAGCCACTGGGTCGGTTTCCGGTGGTTCATAATTTCCAACTTTTGTCAATTGACGACATAGTGCGACTGTCACCCACGGTCTTCAGTTAGCATCCACTTCACTTCCGACTGGTTGACCCCATAGGTCACGGCTTCTCATTAGAACTTCCTGGCATCCATCTGGAAGCAAGTCACTAATGAGCACTATAGAGTAATGTATTTTGAGATTAGTTAGGTTTCTATTTTGATTATTACCTCATCAACTGTACCAGTCAACTTAAGTATAATTATATTTTCTGCTTGATTGCATTAAACTGTTCACAAAGGTTATTCGTTTATGTTTTATTTTGCTTAAAGTTTTACCAATGCCTATATAAGTTAGGGTTAAGTCATTCAAATGATGAAGGCATGAAGATTAGTATTGTGTAAAAATTTAATCACTCTATATGCAATAATGTGAATAATTCAACTAGAAAAAATGTCTAATGAATATATTTTTATATTAAAGAATTGCGAACTATTGTTTTTCTGTATGTATCATTCAGAAATGAGATAAACTCTCTGAAATGTAAGAGATACTGAATTTTTTTCTGATATTTTGCTTATATATATCGAATAGAAAGTTTTTAAAAAAAGTTTTATTCGTAAAATAAGAAAATAAAGTTTTTATAATATTTGTAAAGGTTTTGTTTCTTCTCATTTTTAAGAATTGACTATATATTAAACAATCTATTGTAAAATATTTTATATTCACAACGGGAACACATCTGTTTCTTTTTAAGATTAATTAACTTTTTTTTGAAGTAATTATTGGTGTTATTTATTTTCTGAAATCATTAGGGTGAAACCAACTTTATTTCACTAAAATTTATCCTTTAAACACTTTTAAAAGTCAAGTATTTATTTTACATTGAATGTTTAACATAAATCACTATTCTGCAACATTTTTTCTTTCAATTACTTTCACTGCAACATGTTTATAACAAATAGTTTTACTAGCATATATCTTATTATTATTTTTTCAATATTAAAGTGTCCTTTTTTCACACCTTGAATAATACCGATCCTCTCTTCTATAATTAAGACACATTGAAATTATTACCACTGTGATTTACGACAGTTTTGTATCGGTAATGTTAGCAGTTATATTCTCTGAGAGATTTAAAAAATCCAAGGGAGTTAATACAACATTTCTGAATATTTAAAGTCATAAAAGTTACTGAATTATTTTGTGTAAGACATAGTTGCCTAAAATAAGGATACTGACCACTGAAGTCAGTTCTGTTTTTTAAAATGAAATAATTGAACTATACATTTTCAGTTTTCAATCCACACATAATCATCAATAGGATCTTTTAACTTAAAAAGCTTGATTCTATGCGAGTTTGTTGGTTTAAATACCACTTTAATCCTAGTCAGTCTTATTGAGAATTCTTCGTAGTGTTTCCGAGGTACTTTCCTTGTATGGTAACACAGCAGAGACTTTGGATTCTCTCTCAACCCTGTCATCATTATTACCATTAGTATTCGAATTATTACTAATAACAGCTATATTACTACTACTATTATTATTTTATTATTTCTTATGAATTCGTTTATAAATTTTCGTGAGTAATTATTGAGACGCAAGGTATTCTTGATGTGCCTAACTTCTTGTTATCGATTTTCTGGTCTACTAGTAAGCTTTTTCGTCCTATCATTTAGGCATTTAACTAAGTTTACTAGCATACTTAAAGCTGATAACACTTTGTAAGAGACATTTTTTGTTAATCGAAAGTATTCATATTTTTACCAGTTAATGTTTTGTTTTACTGGTGCAGCAAGAAAAAACCTAGTAAAATTGGACACAATATTTGCTAATCAAAAGTTGGGGTTGTATGTAGTGCAGCGGAAAAAGAAACAGTATCAGTTTGGAAAGATTATTGTCTGAAGACAGATCGACTTCTTGAGATCAACAACTAAGTAGTCAGCACTTCTGATGGTTAATGATATGTCTAGATTACTAACTAAAACTGAGTTTTCAAACTCATAGAAGTTTCTGAATTATTTTGTGTAAGACATAGTTGCCTAAAATATGGATACTGACCACTGAAGTCAGTTCTGTTTTTTAAAATGAAATAATTATACCATACATTTTCTTTTTTCAGGGGCCCTCTAATCAATTTGTTTCCTTGAAGAAATTTTATCGAATTCTCACTGATTCACATTTTGTCTTGGTTTTCGAAGTATGTGCCAGTAAAATTAATTCTGATCCAATCATATCGTTTTAATGAGTGTGAGTTTCCGGTAGTTGCTAATTTGGAATCGCGCAACTGATTTTGCATTCACTATCAGTAAGGATTCATTTTTGAGTGTAGTTGGAAACACTTGCTATAGTATATATGTGCATGCCTACACGTAAGCCCAGGATATTCCTCCGTTCAATATTATTTTTACCGCTTATTCATGCTAAATTTATTGAAAACGTTAAGCTGTAAACTTTGCTTGAAAAGGCAGTAGCACATAATATTATATTACCGTCATAATTCCAAAGGGAGTTTGATGAACAAAGAGTATTCTTTTCTGTATCTTCTTCCTCAGGCTGTACAACATGGATATATGACGATAGAGCCTGAGGAAGAAATTATCGGTTAAAAATTTAAAGCTAGGACGTACTTTAGATTTGATTCACTTATAGTTCTTTAATGATATATATATATATATATATATATATATATATATATATATCACACTGTGGAATAGTTTTATTCGCTGATGACGTTTGAGTGCAATTGAGTACCTCTTAACATCATTGTGAGTAATAAATTGAACTAAGAACAATATGGGCATCATGAGATGCCCCATTTATCAAATGCTTTTTAATTCTGTACTGAGACTACACTCTTGGGAGAATGTGTTGAGGGAAGGTTTCATGATGTTTACACTTAGATTCACCTAAAGGATTTGAGAATTCGAGGTTCATCAATTTTGAGCAAGGTAAACCCTTGCTATTGAACTAATTGTCGATAAATAAAAGCTGTTTAGGTAAAGTAATAAACTGTAAAATGGATTTCAGTTGTTTGTTTTTCTCCAAGATTGTTTTAATAAAGGATTTTAAACATAATATCTGTGTTCAAAATATACATTTGTCAATCTTGTTTTGCTTTAATAACCAATATTTTGACAATTCTTATCACACGTTCTTGTAATTCTGCGTTTCATTATTTTTATGTAATGTCTTTATTCATTTCAAAGACCATGTATCTTACTCGTCAAAGTAATGAAAGTCTGTTGGCTTTTCATGGTGCTAGGTTTTCTTACTTATAGAACTTCATGGTATTTTTCCTCTTCTCAACTGGTATTGTTTTTTGTAGGATATTCATCAATCATTTTATAAAGAGTGAACCTTTGAGTTATTCACGTTCACTAGTTGTAAAAGTCCCACATCCGAATCTCCTTCTTTCTCAATCGATAAATAGTTGTGAAACCAATGGAACTAAGTGTATCATACGTTATAGATTGTAAGCAGTTGAAGAAAATCATTGAAATAAATTACTTTATTCTGCCTTGGGTGCATCTCTTAATCTGTTTAAGTTTACACAGTATTTTTTAGAGAATTAAGAATTGTTGTTAAGCTGACCTAGAATTAACAGTTTTTCCTCTTCTGAAATGCACACACTTTCCTGCTGCTAGCATCACTTACTGGGAGGGAGGTACATCCAGCTGACGAGTCCCAGATAAGACGAAACAAGCATCCTAGATTTCATTGCTAACTACTATCTGTCATTAGTTTTAAACTTAAATAATTGGCATTATCAAGATACTCACACAGGAGCTGATATGCGAATAGTAGCGATTAATTCGGTCTAATCAACAGCAGAAAACTGGGAGTTATAACAGAGTTTCCATTTATTTCTGAGAAATGCACTTTTAAACAGTTGTTGCATGACATGTCTAGGTGACTAGATTATGCGATAATAGTATTTCTAGTAGTCAAGCAGGAAGTTGAAGGTGGCATTTAAAAACACAGTTCGTGGCTGTTTCTTGGATACTTTTCATTCTAGGAGGACATTTATCTATAAGAAGAAAAGTTATAGTAATTTTGACATTCTTGAAAGACTTGTTTTCAAGTTTCTCCTGATGATATTGTCTAGGTAGTCAGTGAACACTTCATGCATAAAACATCTATTTCAGAAGGCCAAAACCACCTAAATTACCTTGCTGAACCGTAGATCTTTTCTGTTACATCTAAATAACACACTTCAAGCGTAGGTGGATTCGGTGCATAGTGACTAGAGATAAACAGCATCTGCCTTATGGCAAATACGGGTGCTTAGTATTGAACCTATAATGTTTCATGTGAATACCGCTGAAAATTAATACTGAGACTATTTTCTTAACTAGGTGTTGGTTTTGAATTCGGTTTAAAGATGCTTGCTTTTTAACTTTCAGGAGCTAAACAGTTAAAGAGCAAATAAATGTGTTGATACACACATGCACCATTTTAGAGGCAACTATTGATGAAATATCTGCGTGAAAAATGATATTTAATTTCCTCACAAGTTAGGATCCTTTATCACTGATAACTGACTCTATTGAAAAATAAGTGAATAAGTTTGGGAGTGAAACTTATATTGGACATCCAGATTTTGTATACGAAAGCAGTAAGATAGTTTCCAGAACACTGGATAACAACACCCTCTTCCCAACAAAATTAAGTTTTACACAATTACATAAAAGAAGTAATAATTATAATCACCATAATGATACTTAGCAATTATAATGTGATAGAAAGGATGAATTATAATAGTAATAATAAAAGTAATAGTAATGATCATGACCATTTCGATAGCTCAATACTTTTTATCAAGTTGAAAGAGAATGAAACAGATAAACGCAAGTTGAAATAAACCTTATTTTTTGGCATATTTACTTTAAAATCCATAGTCAACTAAGAAAAATAAAAACACCTAGTTGTTTTGCAGACTTTTGGTTTGATTTGATCGATCAACTTTCCAAGTTTAAAATGAAGCAATAATGCGGTATTCTTCATATACATAATTTCCTAAGCAGTGATTTATGCTTATATGTGTCATTATTTATGCACAGATGAAAAAACTTTGGATAATCTTTAATATAGTCGGAATAAAACACAAGATGTACAATAGCAATCATAGAACTGTAATGATAACTAAAATAAACAATACATATTTGATTATATTTCTGACAAGAAAGGAAAAAAATATCAATCAAATCTGTTATTGAAAAGACAATACAACTGAAAACAGCAGAAATGATCAGGAAGATGAGTTTCTTTCAGAGATTGTGTTTGTGTAAGCATTTATAATTGTTATAAATAGGCTAATGAATATACATTAAATGCTAGTCAAGTTATTGTTGATAAGTAAGTTCACTGATTTAGATGGAAATAATTAGATGATTAATCTTGATGTATGCATACCTTGCAAATAAGAGAGATTCATTTGTAAAATGATTAATTAAAGAAATAACTAAAAAGATGTGTCATATTGTTGAATAAGTATCAAAAGATGAAATTCAACAAAACAAATAAAACAGTGGAATTTGTTAAAGACAGTAAAGTAATGAAATCAAGAGAAAAAAAAATTTCAAGTTATATTGATAAGACTAGAATGCTTACAACAATTAAAATAATTCCTTTTGAAAATAAATTATGAACAAATACAATAAGTAATTAAATAATGCGAATGTATGTGTCATAGAAATGTATCATGAATTATTTAGTGTGAAAATGCAACACGACTAACTGGGAAGCGTAGCAACACCGGGGTTGTACCACGTACTGGTAGTAAGGTTCGTGAATAACGATATATCATAGCCGAAATACTTGGATATGGCTGACTATATTCACCTAGAACATAAGCTTTAGTTTCAGGATCTTGAGATATTTTCATATGTAAGACATCATTTTCTCGTCTATGGAAGGAAATTATTGAAGAAAATTTGGTTACACAATGGTGAACAATTAAAAATCATTTGTGAGCATGAAAAATTAATTTGTTAAGAAAATACACTTAAACTGAAATCCGGTAGCTTTTCTAGTTGTTAACAAGGAATTCATTCATTGTGTTCTCTATTAACAAGCTAAAATACAATCGGGGAACTAGATTCACAACTGAGATGAAAAATTTTAAGTTCTCGTAATGATACTTGTAATTTCCTGTTGCAATACAAACTTGAATTGCCCCGACCTCTGTTTGCAGATGGGCTCCTACATGGATGCCTCGATGCCGCCGAATATTCATGATGTTATATTGATCTTGGTGACTAGTGGAGGAATCCAGGATATGCGTTCGGTTCCATTCGAAACTTGTCAGTTGGATGTACCTGCACCTTAGTGAGTAATACTGTTCCCACTGAGGCTAGAACCCAGAACCTTATGCTTCAAAAGTCAAGACGTTATCCATCAAGTAACTGCTGCAGGTACGTCCAGCTGACGAGTCCTGAGGGGGACGGAACGCACCTCCTGGGTTCCTCAGCTAGTCACTAAGGTCAGTATAACATCATGAATGCCCGGCAGTAACGAGGCACTCACGTAAAAGCTCATCTACTAAAAGAGGTCGAGCAATTCACTTCTGTGTAGCAGCGGGATATCACAAGTATCATGGCAACAGCTAATACTTGTCGCACAGGAAGTGGCTATCTTTCCCCAGTGGCTTAGTGGGTAACACTCCAGGACTGAAGCAAAGGTTACCGGGTTTGAGCCTTAATGGGAACAGCATCACTCACTGGAGTGCGGTACACCCGGCTGACGAGTCTGCAATGGTGCGAAACGTCCATCCTGGATTCGTTTTCTAGTCATTAAGATCAATATATTTTAAGTTCTATCTACAAAAATTGTAAATTTATGTTTTTCTTTGATAAACTCACTTTTTTGACAGTTATTTAGTACAATCCACTTCGTTTTAATCGGATCAGACCTAGTATATTATGGTCAAACATTTCCTGTGTCTCTATAGAGACTAACTCACAGATAAGAAGAACTGTTAATTAAGCATCGGAAACAATAAGCATATTTTCGTGCGAAGTGCCTTGTATAAATCAAAATCAACAGCATGTTTACTTACAGAAAATGAATGTATATCTGATTTAGAGATAAAGAGAAATGAATGGTCTGAAGAGAGACCAATCAAAATGTACTGTATGTTATCACTTCTATAATTAGACAGAGAGATGGTGGATCAGACAATCAATAGAACTATTCTAATTTAAACAGCTGTATTTGCGTTTGTTTTTGGTCTTCGGTTTTTCAACCCCAATACACGTTCTACACGTCCATTGTGTCTTTTCCATTAATTAGTCGGGTCGGAAATCAATTAGGAATTTGTTGGAGGCTGGTGGCTGATGCTCGTTAACCGTGCATCGTTGGAGGCCATATCACATAGTAGTTTCCGAAGCATAATAATAGCACTTAATCTTGGTGGAATGTAAATTGCATCACTGAGGTATAAAGGAGAAGATGTAGCTTAAATGAACTACTTTTCTTTGAATATTTACTCTCTACTGTTGTTAAAAGCTTGAAATTTGTTAATCAAAACCTCAGAAACAAAAATAATTATTGCCGTCAGAAGCTATATATTCATTCCGTATTCTAGCTTGTGGTGTCAATGAGATTGAGGATTAAAAAATATACTCAAGAGTAACACTTAAAATATTTCACTCAGTATCATGAGTTAGTTATAGTGGAGAAGCTGCCAACTACTGTATTTGCGTTCAAGAGGTTGAAAGTAGCTTGCTTACAATGATATTTATAGAGTGCGGATGCCATGATATTGCCAATGTTTCAGTTTTCTACTAATGATGGATAGCAGAAGTAACAACATAAAAACTAAACCCATCGCACGAAAAGTGGCTATGGTGACTTAGTGGTTAACGCCCTTGCATTTGAAGCGTTTGGTCTCGAGTTCGAGTCTTAGTGGAAACGATATAACTTACAAGGAGGCGAGTACATCCAGCTAACGAAAAGCAAACAGGACGGGTCGCTTGTCATGGATTGCACTGGTAGCCACTACCTACCATTATTGTAAAACTCAAACACAGGTAACACTGATGCATCAGCTCAGGAGCGCGAATGCTAATAAAGACTAGTCAATTCGGTCCAGTCTACGACAGGATAATACTAGTAACAGCATTAAAAAAAATGGTTGCTTAAATCTTTTTTAACTTTTTCAGAAATCTGAAATCAAGAAAACAAGCTGCTTATCACTTACTTTATTGATAGTGATAGCTCCGTTTTGCTGGTTTCACTCCTCCGCACAAGAAAGCTACCTGTCGGAGTTGTTTTCAGTAACTTCTCAGCATGTGCTCGAGGCAAATCATGATGAAACCACCTGATCAGAAAGAGAAAAATTCTATAATGACTGAGCAAGAACGTACTAGTAAAGTTGCAGAGAGATAGAAAAAATCAGCGTAGAACCTCAGGCGCAAGTGCATTGGTTCAAGTTGCCACACTTCATAGTAGAAGGTGGATAGATAAAATGATATGAAAGTAAACAACATTGTGTGTGTGATAGAATAAACAATCTGAAGACTATAGTTATTGCAAGTATTCAAGCTTTAGAGGATGGCAAGGAGTGAATATATCTGCGCCATGTCACCAAGAGACCTCAGCGATTGATTCATTTCGTCTCAGGGACGATAGGAACAATCACCTGGTAAGCTTGTCAGAGTAATTAAGTGATGCGGTTTATACTACTTATAAGTAGTCAGAATGGCACTCAAAATACTTCGAAGCTATGACACTGCTTTCCAACATTATTTTTCAGTATATAAAACAATTTTACCAAAAGACATTTCAATAATATCCATGTAAATTATCAAACACAGTCGTTCAGTATACCAGCAATAATATGCATAGATTCTACATGAATTTGAATGGTATACTAATGAAGTTATTTCATTCATACTGAACGCTTACCGTTTCTTATAAATACAACGAAAACACTTAAAACACTTAGTCAGGATAAAATGACTTTGTTTCCCCTCCAATTATGATCAAAAAGTAAATGGTCTCCTTAAAAATGCTGTTAGTAAGTAATACGTAAGAATTATCGACAAGTATGTACATAAGCAATTGGTAAATAGTTAACCTAAAAAAGTTGGAATTATGATAATACAAATAGACCTATATAATGCACCGGTCCAATTCAGCAGGGATATCTTATGCTTAAAAAACAAAGCTGGTTTACTGAGGGAACAGTGAGTGCATTGTACAGCGTTAGCACATCTCTTAGACTGGATGTCATACTACAAATCTGATAAACTCTTAGAACTGAACAACCTCGCCTGGTTAACTAGTTCACTAGTCACTAGACGGTTTTAAGACCGCATAAAGAGGGAAGGTTGGGTGTAGGACTAGCAACCCTGTCCCAGGAAACCAACCCAACCGCTAAAAAAACTTCAAAGCACAAACAAAATATACAACATAAAATTAAGCTTATTCTTTGCTGGAATCGGGGAGACGAAATGACGCCAGTTCGTGAAAGACTTTGGAAAGCCGATTGCCCGATGTGTTTCCTCTTCTCTCGATGAAAGCAAAAGTAAACATGGGGATATGGAATGTCCAAACAGTGTTTGAAACTAGCTGGCAAGGTTGCCTAGACTGCAAAAGAGATGAGAGGGTTTGACACTGGATTGCTAGGAATCTGCGAAAGAAGATGGAATGGAAGTTGACTCTACAAACTGTCAACTGGAGAGTCAATAATTTACTCCGATATTGTCACCAGGACAACAAACAGACAACTGCAATCAGTACTGGACAAGACCCCACTACAGTTGGCGACATCTAAATTCCAATGGCTGGGGTGAAATGAATGTCAAACAGGGAGCGGACAACACAGGAAGAGAACTCATCCATCATGGGTAGAGAAGCACTCAGTGGAATGAATGAGAATGGAGAACTGTTTGCAGACTTCTGCACATTCAACGATTTGGTGGTTGGAGGCAGGCAGTGTGTACAAACACAAGGATATTCACAGGGTGAGCGACATGAATTTCACCAGACACCAGGACACACTACACTAAAAATCAGATCGACTTCATCTCAATGTGAATAAAGTGGAGATGGAGACGCAGTCAGCCTACTGGACACAAGATCAGGTCACGAAGGGGAGCAGATGTAAGTGGTTCAGACCACTATCTACTGCAAGGAACCTACTCTCAAAATCAAGTTGAAAGCCTTCAAAGTAGTTGGTGAATGGCCACAGTTCAGGTTTAACACCCAGAAACTGAAGGACAAAACTACAAAGGACATCTTCACGTCAGTCAGTTATCAGGAAAAAATGGGAGACATTAGACAACATCCACGAGGAAAGCTGTGTGGAAGAAGACTGGAACTCTTTGAAAGCAAGGTGGAAGGGAAGCTGCATAACCGTGTTAGGATGGAAGAAGAAACGAGACGAGGAATGGATCTCGAAGGATACATGGAAGCTGATAGAGGAAGGAAAGGAAGATGATAAAGCAGAAGATGAACCAACGCAGGCAGGTGATTAGCAATGAAAAGAGGAACCATGTACAACGTATAAAAACACTGGACAAAGGATTGGAGACGAATGCATGGAAAGACAAAAGACACTTCTACGACACATTTGCAAGTGAGCAGAACAGGCTGCAGGTAGGAAAGATCTGACAACGTTATATCAAAAAGCCAGGTTATTATCTCACAAGGAAGAGATCACCGCAGACGAAACCAATCAAAGATAGTGAAGGAAAGCTAGTTACCAAAGAGAAGAAACAAAGGAAACGATGGGCTGGCCACTTAAAAAAACTCTTGGGTCGACCACCACCACCTGCAACTCGTCCAGAAATACCACCAGCAGTCCAGCCACAGAACTACCAGTGAACACGAGCCCTCCGACAAAAGCCGAAGTCCTGAATGCCATAAGGTTGCTGAAATCCGGGAAAGCAGCAGGACCGCATGGAATTCCACTAGAAGTACTGAAAGCAGACGCAGAGACAACACCGGACATTCTCACATCACTACTGCAGAAGATTCGGAAAAAGAGAAACATGCCTGCCGATTGGAAGATGAACTAATTCACTTGTATGCAAAGTCCTACTTTCTTAATTTCATATGTGAAACATTTTAGAACTTCAAACTATAATATTCAGTTGTTAATTGGTTTCAGTGATGAAAAGACGAGGTATTTTTAACCGTATACATCCCTTACTATTTTACTTCTTAATGCTAAAAGTAAAACGTTGAGTACGCCAACGTTGAGATCTTTTGCAAACTACTCTTCAGATACGGTAATTAATCCCAAACCTTGAGAACCCTGGGTTCAAAACCAATTGCTTTAAAAACCTTTCATGAAACGGACAAAGATAAAAAAATATCTTACAGTTGATTTTCAAGTTGTTCAGATATCGCTGTTGTACTATAATGATGACGTTGCAAATCTTCTGATTTTTGACGTCTATTACAATCAGCTGGAATGTGAATATTTCCACTGTATCCTTTGATGTTTTGAGCATCAAACATATCTGAAAAGTTCTCTGAACTGGCAGCCCCATTAGGTCGTCGTTCACGCCACTGAACCATAACCTGTGGCCAAACAGAATTACCACCCGGATTAACTGGTACAGTTTGACTGGAACTTCGATTGTAATAATATTTTGGAGGTATAGCATATCTTGATTGTTCTGAAGATAGGCTGAAGTGATTACACTCTACACCGAAATAAGAATCTGGATTACGTTGACTATGTGAACGAATTACATTGGAACGGTGTTTTTTGTGTTTTCCACTGGTTGACTCACTCTGTTTAGTCGCTGGTGGACCCCATCCTGAATCTAACGGGAAGAATACAGACTGCGTCATACTACTGTTGTAACTAGGTGCAAGTGATTCTGTCGTACAAGAGTTGTTAGGGTTATATGAATGATTCCTTTGACGATAATTTTGTTGTTGAGTAGAATCACTTGTGAGGAACTTGGAGTTCGTATGAACCAGGTTGTCTGATTTATGCTTATAGTGTATGTAAAAATCCGATTGTTGTTCGGGGAATCCAGCTGGTAAACTTGATTGTGTCATTAAAATGTAACTATTTTTATGGCTATTAGTAGTAGGTGAGTGCTTAGAGGTGGTTACATGTTGTGTATGTTCTTTGTGTGTTAGTGATGGGGATACGTGCATAAAGTCTGGCCTCATATTTACAAATACCGGTTCTGCACTGAATTGATGTTGAGAAAAGTCACGACAGGAACGATGAACTACATTTCGTGATTTACCTAAATACATAGAAATCAAAAAGTTTACAGGAAGCCACATAACGTTGATTCATGAAACCTTTAACGTAATATTAGGCATAAGATTAAAACAAAGTAATTATTTTGAAGGATGTAAAGTTCTATATTATACCCATTAACCTGACGAAAGTTTTATCATAAAATTAGAATACTTGAAGAATCACTGAGAATCAAAAATTGCTCCAGAGGTGTTTAGTAGGCAACAGGGACTTCGCTACTGCTCAACATCAGTTTTCGTGTTTTTTAGAAAAGAGTTTTCTAGTAGAACTTATCGGTAGATATTTTACACCTTAGGATGACTAAGTATTAATATTGAGATTCTCTTACTGTTACCATCAAGTATCTATCAGACTTTGGAAGATTACTGAAGTTTTGATAAAAAGCCACGGTCTGTGATTCTGGCATGGTTAATATTTGTATATAACACTGCAAATAGTGTTGTCAAGAAATGTCATGAATCTTTTGAATATGCAGAATACAGATAACTTAAATTCATATCAGCATTTTAATGATGTCGTGTTTGGGGCCACTTTAGAAAGCTCCGATTTCCAAGTAGCACCAAACAAGGAAAACGTAGTTATCTATTTTCTCCACAGTTACTTATCTGATTTTTATCGATGACAGGATCCATAAATTAAACTTTAAAGTTGTGTCCCAATTGTAAAGATCTTGAAGCAAAGAATCTGAGTTATCTAGTAATGTTTATTTGAGACGGTTACCAAGTTCAAAAAAATTTAACCACCAATGATAAATTGGTATAGGACTGAGATTAACTAGAAATCAAAGTATCGAAGTTGATTATTTTCACATTTGATTCAATGCATACATACTTCTGAACTTAAATAACATTTCAATCACGAACCAGCTCAATTCTACATCTACTGAATAACTTATGATGATATAACTGTTACGAATCTCTTCATTAAAAGGAACGTCTGAACATTTAAAAATGGATGAAGAGTAATTATATTTTATCAAAAAAGAAATCAAGCCAGTAGAATTCTAAGTCGTGCACTATTGTTTGGTTTTTGTCCTCTTTTATTCAACCTGTGGTATATGATTATCGACGAATGGTTATACTTCATCTTCAGTCTGAATAGTTGAATAGTTTGATCACTAGACACAGAAACTATAAATTTAGGATTTTCTATCTTGAGTTACTAGTATGTGTTTGCACAGATGCTCACTAATTACTACCTAGATCCTTCAGAACACTGTGTTCGGATGCACTTAGATTTTCACAGGAAATCACATAAACATACATGTAATTGACTAATAATGACCGTCTTGAATACTCTACAAACACAAAGGCTACTTTTGGATAAAGGCCAGTATTGTGGATAGAATAAGCTCAGTTGTTATACCAGTCCTTCTGTTTCAGAAGAATCCAGAGGCCATCATGACAAGAATTTCAAACTTTTTATTTCCAGCGTTCACAAGAGTGCATCACCGAATACCCTATATCAGTATACAATGTTTATTTGCTTTGTACAACTTTCAAACCAAAAGTTTTAAGCATGAGTTTGTTCAACTCTCAAATATAGTTTAGCTTTCTGTTTATTTACTAATCTCTATCCATTAAACATTGCACAAAACCTAAGCTTTGAAATGTTACAATACTTACAACTGTATCAAGTTGTTAGATTATTCTAAACTTTCCTTTTTAAAGTGCTGAAATCGGGTAGTATAAATACAAGTGTGCATTCCTTTGGCTCATTGTACGAGGACTTAATCACCAGTAACTTTAAAGAGGTCGGCTGGTTAACTAGTCCACTAGTTACTAGCCGGTCCTAAGCCTGGGTATACAGGGAAGGTCAGGCATAGGGCTAGCAACCCTACCCCGTAAAACAAATCTAACCGCTAAACAAACTTCAAAGCACAAACGATATGTGAAAAATAAAAACAAAATTATTCCTCGCTGGAATCGGAGAGGCGAAATGACGCCAGTTGGTGAAAGCCTTCAGGAAGCCAATTGGCCGATGTGTCTTCTCTCCCTAGATGAAAGCGAAAGTAAACGTGGGGACATGGAATGTCCGCACCATGTTTGAACCCAGCAAGGAAGCCCAGATTGTAAACGAGATGAATAGGGATCACACTGAAGTACTAGGAATTTGCGAAAGCAGATGGAATGGGAGTGGACTCTCCGAACTCTCAACCGGCGAATCAATAATCTACTCCCATATTCTCACCCAGATGAAAACACGAGCACACTGAGTTTTAGAGTGGCTATCAAGATGTCCCCAACAGCATCGAAGGCCCTCCTTCATGCAGTGGGAACCAATCTCCTCCTGCAGGATCAGGATCATGACAGCAAGGTTCATCTCAAAAGGAAGGAAGGTCACAATCATACAATGCTACGCACATACAAATAATGCAGAGCAAGAGAAAAAGGAGGAATTCTACAGACAACTCCAATCAACACTTAACAAGACCTCAGTTGGCGATATCAAAATTCAAATGGGCGACATGAACGCCAAACTGGGAGGGGACAACACAGGAAGAGAACTAACCATGGGTGGAGAAGCGCTCAGTGAGGAGATGAACGAGAATGGAGAATTGTTTGCAGGATTCTGTACATTCAACGATTTGGTGATTGGAGGCAGTGTGTTCAGGCACAAGGATATCCACAAAGCGACATGAAGTTGATTTCAGCAGATGGACACACTACACTGAAAATCAGATCGACTTTATCTCAATCTCAAGAAAATGGAGACGCAGTCTACTTGACACAAGGTCAAGAAGAGGAGCAGATGTAGGTTCACACCACTCACTTCACAATCTGGTGCAAGGAACCTTCCAAATCAAGTTGAAAGCATTCAAGGAAGCTGGTGATAGACAGCAGTTCAAGTACAACACTGGGAAACTGAAGTATGAAACTACAAAGGAAATCTTCACGGCAGCCATCAAGAGATATCGAGGAGCATCCCTGAATAAACCTGTGTGGAAGAACACTGGAAGTCTTTGAAAGAGATTTGGAAAGAAACCTGCATAACCGAATTACGAAGGAGGAAGAAAGAAGATAAGGAATGGATCTGATGGATACATGGAAGCTGATAGAGTAGGGAGAGGAGGATTGTGATGGTGAAGCAGAAGATAAACCAATTCAAGGATGCTCAACGACAAAAGAAACTGAGTACAATGTATAAAACACTACACTGGAGAAAGAAGTGAAGAAGAGTGCACGGAAAGACAAAAGACACTTCTATGACACATTGGCAAGTGAAGCAGAACAGGCTGCAGGTAGGAGAGGCAGAGACCTGTTAACATTGTATCAAATAACCAGGTAACTATCTGGGAGGGAAGAGATCAACGCAGACGAAACCAATAAAAGATGATGACGGAAATTTAATTACGAAAGAAGAGAAACAAAGGAAACAATGGGCCGACCACTTCAAGAAGCTCTTGAATCGATCACCACCTGCACTTCGTCCAGAAATACCACCTACAGCCGACTCCCAGAACTACAAGTGAACATAAATCCTCCAACAAAAGTGGAAGTCCTGAATGCAATAAAGCTACTGAAATGTGGGAAAGCAGCAGGACCAGATGGAATCCCACCAGAAGCACTGAAAACAGACACAGATACAACAGTGGACATGTTCATATCACTGTTGCAGAAGATGTGGAAGGAAGGGAAGGTACCTGGCCATTGATTGGAACAAGGGTTAACTTGTCAAACTGCCGAAGAAGGGAGACCTCAGTGTTTGCAAGAACTGGCATGGAATCACTCTCCTGTCCATCCAGAGCAAGCAAAATATTAAGCCGCATCATCCTGGAGAGGCTAAAGGATGCACTGGATTCAAAACTGCTACCGGAACAGGCAGGCTGGCTGGATTCAGGAAGTGCAAATCATGTGTGGACCTGATTGCGACGCTTCGCATCATCATAGGACAGAGTATAGAATGGCAGTCCACTGTACCTCTGCCTCAACTTTATCGACTTTGAGAAGGCCTTTGACAGCGTCGACTGACAAGTAATTTGGAAACTGCTTCAATACTACGAAATACTGCAAACCTTTATCCACCTCATTCAACAATTATATGAAGATGCCACATGCCAAGTAATTCACAGTGGGAAGCTCAGTGATGCTTTTGAAGTGAAGGGAGTGAAACAAGGTTGCCTACTATCACCCATGATATTCCTGATTGTGGTCGACTGGATCATGCAGCAAACAGTGGGGAGCGAGAAGGGGGGATACGCTAGCTGGACTGCGGAAAAAAACCTAGAAGATCTGGATTTCGCCAACGATGACTTGTGCCTGATGTCACATAAACTTGAAGATCCACAGGCGAAAACTAACAAGTTGACAGAAGAGGCAGGGAAGACGGGACTTCAAGTGAATATAGGGAAGACAGAAGTGATGAAGATACCGCACCAACAACTCCAACAACAACAACAACAAACTCCAGTCACCATCAACGGGAGAAACTTAAAGGAAGTAACCTCCTTCACCTATCTAGGAAGCACTGTTTCAATTACAGGCGGCACAGACGAGGGTGTCAAAGCATCAGGATAGGAAACACTGCAAGACAGATATTCATTAGCCTGAAACCAGTGTGGAGATCTTCTACACCACACTCAGCATGTGGAACGAGATGCGGATTTTCAACACCTAGTCAGTGCTTCTATGTGATGGTTCAGAGACTTGGTGCGTTATGAAAGGGATTTCCAATAAACTACAGACATTCATCAACAACTGCTTTCGCCGGCTCGTTACTGAAGATAAGATGGATGGCCAGAATAATAAGAATAAGCAACAAGGCGCTCTGGCAACGAACCAACGAAGCAAGAACCTATCGCTCAACAAATATGCACTGGAAGGAAGTGGAGATGGATTGGGAATTCACTGAGAAGGCCGACTGGGGACATAACACGTCAGGCCAGTCCCTTGAGTGGAATCCCCATGGGAAGCGACGAGTTGGGCGTCGGTGCCGAGGGTGACATGGAGGAGATCGTGTGAGGAGGAAATGAGAGCTTGTGGGCTGTCGTGAAGCCAGGTTCAAAAGATTGTAGAGAACAGAGTTCACTGGAGATGTGCTAGTGAAGCCCTATATTCCATTAGGAACCCAAGGGACTAATAATAATAATAACTTTAAAGAGAGCATAACAGGCGTTGAGAACTTTCATTCTCATTATGAAGTCAACCTGTAGTACTTTCTTTGAAATTTCAATACTTAAACATTACTGTTCACGTATCACAATAGTTTTGACTGTCTAGTTACTTAGGTTACTGTTAGAGTTTAGTTAAGCATTTAACTTAGTTAGGTGCTAGCAAAATGCACAACAGTTCAATAATTTAAACCAGTGATCTTAGTTTAAATTATAAGAATATTTCAGAAAATAATGTAACCTTGTTTTTCCCTTCACTATGTATCATATAAAGGTATTTGAAGTCTTTACGTGAATATGACTGACTTGTATGCTGAGAGCGGTATTTTCGAAACTTTACTTGTGACTTGTTGATAAAAGGAGGCAAAATTCAACTCCTTTTTAAAAAAATAACAAATAAAAATAATGCTATATTAACCTTAAGAATGATTGATTCATGAAGGTGTACTTTAATATTTTCATAGATGGTTCACATTTCCACCCTTATTACAACTTTAAGTGATAATAATGAGATCTAAATATCATGCTTTTTCACTGTAATACATAGAATAGGTACATGGAATGCTATATGACATAGAATGACGAAAACTTTCGTCGAAGAGTACTCGCTAGAATGGTGGTAATCGAAACCAATTAGTTATTACAAAGTGTCTCGTTGAAGATGATGATTTTGCATCACTGTCTACATCCAGGACTTGACATGGAATCATAAAGTCTCTTCGTGTTCTACTTAAGAGATATTTAAGGTTAGTTAGTTATCTGTAAACTAGTTAGTTTGCACAAACTGTTAACCAATCAATGAGACAAGAAACTTGATAAAAGTGATAAGAAGTTGTTTCTTCCTTCTTACTATTACCCTGCTCACTAGCTCTTTCAAGAAGTGAACTACATCGGTAAAATAGTCTATTTTGGGTATTCAATGCTTAATTTGACCGATATTGAATGATTAGGAGTAATACGTATATGGCCTAAAAAATTGGTTGAACAAAATCAACATAAGACTAAATCGTCCTCAAAGGTTTTCTAACATTTGATATAAAGTTGACCGACACTTGAGTCAAGCATTATGTCTTTTGGCTTGCTAGACATGAGTTGATATTTTGAGTCACTAAACAATCGATAGTGGCTAGTAATTAATAAGTTTTAGTCAGATTTCCTAAACTTAACTTGTCTTCTTTGAAGTTTTATAGCTTGCATTGCTTAAGAACAGCTGACTAGTTTATTTTGGTTTCATAATATAGACGTAGGAAGATTACATTGACGACAAAGATTAAACCTAAGTAATCTACATTTTCTGTGACAGAATTCTACTGAAGGGTATGTTGTAAGCTTTCTGTTGTTTTCAATGGCCTGCTGAAATCCATTGGTCACTGTTATTATCCTAAGAGTTGACGCTTATGCTGTTTTTGTGCTAAAAATTTCCCATCTCGTCATCTAATTAAAAGGACACATTATTATCAAAAGAATTTAAGCGATCTCACTGTATGCTGTGAAAGATAGAAACTAAGCTGTCAACTTTGATTGTTAGCAAAGGTTTCCATTCATATTCTTTCAATCATGGAATCACAAAAGCTTGCTGCTGCTCAAAAGCGGTGTATTGATAGAAAGTAACAGATAGATTTAAAGGATAAAGGTCCACAATTCTTTGTGAATATTCATAAAAACTTACTTGCATCAATCAATTCAGCTCTTTGTTGGGCTCTCAACCAAGATAAATCAACTGGTTGATTTGTATGCATATCTGATTGACTATTGATTACAAATTCTTTATCATGATGACTAAAAACCATTGAATCATTAAGTGGATAAGCGAAATGAACAAATTCTTCTTTCCTACCATCCTCTAATAGAAGAGGATTATTTAAATCAGATTTATTTGTGGAACTGTGATGTTTTTGAATAAGATGTTGCTTTTTCAGATCATCGGGAGATAATAGACGTTTAAATGATGGGTGACCAGTTTCTGTAGATTTTACTATCATATACTGTGATAAATAATTTGGTCTGGTTGCTTCTGCATTTTGTTTCCGATTTACTTGTGACCCTTTAGGTTCAGTTGGATTCTCTGATTGTTGTGCTAACACTGTAGAGTTGAGTGAATCAAACTGATGAACGTTTAAATTTTCTAGTGGATAGGTAGTAATCGGTAGTTGAGAAAATGCCCATATAATATTTCTATCAGGAAGTGATGAAGACGAAGTTATTGTTGTAGGTTGTGTTTCAGTCATTTTAGTTTCATCTGTTCTACAAGATTTTGTAGGTGATAAAGATGAAGAAATTATTGAGATATTTTCTCGATTGGAATCCCATGGAACAACAGATCTTCCATCAGGTGGATACTTTTCTGACTTTGTTTTATTTTCATCAGATGTATTCGTTGAGATAGTGACTTGTAACTTCGATTCTGGTAGGCCAGAATGACTTTTAGGTGACTCAGATTTATGATCTTGAATAGGTTCAGTGAATGAAATTCGATTTTTATCCAACTGATTCATAGTATCATGGATACTCAGAGTGTCAACTAAATTAGTATTTTTAGATGAAGACGACAAAGTAGGTGCAGATGATGAACCAACAGTATCGGCTAACTTTCTGTTGTCTGACTGTTCAGTGGTAATATTCTTTTCAGGTTGTTTAGATGTAACCTTTACAAAGGGAAATTAATTTTTCTGTGTAGTCAAATAGATAACCAGATGAAGAAAAATAATAAGAAGTCAGACGTTCAAAAATAAATATTAATTTTTGGAATAAATCAAAATTTAATGTTTAAGTTTCATAGTTTATGTGGTTGATGTACATATGAGGAACCTTAAGGTTGCTTGCTAAAACAAAGTATTTTGAATTAAACCAGAGAGTAGTAAACCATATTATTCTAACTGGTACAATAGAATAAATTAGGAAATGAAACTTTATGATAATTCTAGAAATCAAAACCTATTGGATTCCGGTTATTTGACAGTAGTGATCAACGGATATTTAAAGAATAAGACATTCAAGATGACTTAATTCTTTCAAATGATTGTCATTTAAATCGACTTGTTACAGTATACTGATATAATTCTTTTCTGTATTAAAAAGAAATCAAGATGTGAATGAAAGAAATATTCATGAAAGTATTGCCCAAGCTGACTAGCTTTTCATGCTTTAAGACACGCTGCTGTTAAGTATTCTACACTTAAAAAAGATAAGTGATATTGTAATGGGCATAGCTGATAACAATAGATATAAGTAGTATATGTTGAGAGGGTGGAAGGAATCATAGGGAATCACCGACAATGGGTAAGGTTTCTGCCAAGAGCAGCGTAAGAGATAACGCAGGCGTATTACAGTGGGTGCTGCTGATAAGAATGTATGAAGAGTAGATCAAGAGCAAATCAAGAGAAGAACAGAAGAGGAACGAAGCACATTTGCAAATGACTGGGTTAGTGCAAGGTGTACCATATGTAATGAGTACCGTTCCAATCTTAACCAGCATTGTTTCCATCCTCTTCGTCTTCCCAGTATTACTGTGCTGGATGTTAAGTTATCATAATGTGGAATAATAATCTACGAGGATGCCCAGGTTTTACAGTCAAATAGGAAAACATCACAGATATAACTTTTTACCTCAAGCTAAGAGTATTTGTAAGTACCGAACAGAAGTGCTACTGTTTAAAGCTTCAGCAGACTAATCAACTGAACATTTTTCAAAAGTCTTGATTTATTTAAACATTCAGTCCGATGGTATTGTAATATTTTGGTGTGTAGTGTATAAGAGACATATATCAGATAGAAAAGGAATTGTTGACATTTTTCATGTACCATACTGACTCTAAAGATAAAATCTATTTGAACCAAGCTACTCACTACGCAAGGGGATACAAACCTTTTTATAAAGATGGGGTATTCTACTGTCAACCAAGTAGGAAAATATTAATGTATATCAGGTAAGTAGATGTATCTGGAAAAATTGAGTGGATACTATATGCTTTTCTTAACAAATTGTTTCAAAAACATTTATTTCAATAAACAAATACTAAGAGAAATGTAATGGATATGTCATTGCTGTTGACGAGTTATAGCAATTCAAGATAAGCCATCACTATATACATATATCACGAACGCTGTCCTGAGTAATTTTTCACCCAAGTTAGGAGTTTTTTTATTGGGTGATGATTAAAGGTGAGACGAAAATCTGGACCGCGACCGGATTCAAACTAGCGACCGATGGGTGAAGTTTTCATTTGAATAAGAAAAGCTTTATTCGCTTCAAACTACAACCAAAATAATAAAGCAAACACTGATCTATGCATAACATGAAACTGTAACAGGATGTTGAGACGCAGATTATCAGTGACAGCATTTGATTTTCGTTCGAAGATATATGATTTACAGATCATTTAATAAAAACTGAAATTATATGAGCCACAGGAAAAACTAAAGGATCACAATTGCATAAGGAAAGTTAATGATGCGGTTTTTCATATTTATTTGCCTTGTTGAATAAGTAGTCAGCAACAAACTCGTTAAAAAAAACCTCAAAACTGCAACTCCTTAATTTTTCAAGAAGAGATATACTACATATCACCTTGTATGAACACCCTTGGATAACATAAAATTAAGGTTTGAATCCAGAGATTGTGAAAATTTTATCATAGTCAAAGTGTAAAGTATTGTTTAGAGTTAATCAGTATTGATCCTAGTGGATAAAATATTTCACTAGTTAGCATATTAGGCTCAGAAGAAATATTTTCTTTCCAAACCAGGTTCATAGACGGTACTGATTTACACCAAAATAATGCAACAACATATGAATATACAGCTGGCAGTTGAAAAGTGATCATAATCACTTCACAACCTAAACGTTGACCAAAGCATATCAATCAAATTGTACAGTACAGAAAATAAATAATCTAGATGACGAAGCGAAACAGTATACTACATTTCACTGCTAGATACTGCTTATCAGTGTATCTTACTGACTACTCAAATGAAAGGTACTTCTAAGCGCTAATGAATTTTTGCATGTACAGGAGTGCATTCACAACATTAGCTTCTCCATGAGACGAAAAATTGTTTTAAATGGCAACCAATTTCTATTGTTAGTGGATTTATTCTGTAAACCGAATCACTTTAATCTAGTCAATGAAAACTACTGGGCATAAAACTTACCAACTACCGGAATACAAACAGCATATTTAATGGATTAAGGTGACATTACTATCTATAAAATTATGTCTTCTAGAATTTAGCACGTTTTTTTTGTGCTAACTGGATTGGTAACTTTGCATGCAAATTACAGAAGGGAAAAATGTAGCCGTATCTATCTACTTTTTTGTTCAATGCTCAATGCCAAATCCCGTATTTATGCTTAGTCATAAAAATAAAAGGAAGTTCTTATTCCCTTGTCTTTTCTCTTCCCTTCTCTCAAGAAATGATATCTCAGAAAGCTGGTGACATGCTATTATTTATTGACAGTAATTAGAATGAGAGAGAGAGACACACACACACACCATTAGATCAATTTTTTAGTGGAAAATTGATTTTATAATTAACGGGGAACCATTAAACAAGAAGTTTTTATTTATTTATCCGCTATGTATGTGTTTGTTTGCCCTTATGGTTGTGATTATGTGCGTTTTATTTCTTCTTTTCCCCAGCAAGATACCTTTTAAACAAACATGAATCATCAGATGTTTACTGACTGTTCATTTTTTCTATTTGTTAATGAGTTGAATAATTCAGTTCGTAAATTTAGTAGCTACTATTATGAAAATTTATTGTTGTAATTTACCCCTTTTGGTGTCTGGTGCTTGTAAATGCAATCAAGATTTCCGAAAGTGCTTCGATGGTTTCAAGTGATCTATAGGAAGGTCTATTTGATTTAGTTTGTCTGATTTTTAACATTCGTTATTGAGATGTATTCTTATTCTCCGAGATAATAATGGTGTGTTTAAGTCATCCACACAAACACCACAAACTAGATGGGCAAAATTTAAACAGCATTTATGGTTGGATAACATACGTTATCTAGTGTATAATAATTATTATTATAAGTCCCTTGGGTTCCTAATGGAATATAGGGCTTCACTAGCACATCTCCAGTGAACTCTGTTCTCTACAATCTTTTGAACCTGGCTTCACGACAGCCCACAAGCTCTCATTTCCTCCTCACACGATCTCCTCCATGTCACCCTCGGCACCGACGCCCAACTCGTCGCTTCCCATGGGGATTCCACTCAAGGGACTGGCCTGACGTGTTATGTCCCCAGTCGGCCTTCTCAGTGAATGCCCAATCCAGTCCATCTCCACTTCCTTCCAGTGCATATTTGTTGAGCAATAGGTTCTTGCTTCGTTGGTTCGTTGCCAGAGCGCCTTGTTGCTTATTCTTATTATTCTGGCCATCCATCTTATCTTCAGTAACGAGCCGGCGAAAGCAGTTGTTGATGAATGTCTGTAGTTTATTGGAAATCCCTTTCCTAACGCGCCAAGTCTCTGAACCATACAGAAGCATTGACTTGACGTTGGTGTTGGAAATCCGCATCTTGTTCCACATGCTGAGTGCAGTGTAGAAGATCTGCACACTGGTTTCAGGCTAATGAACACCTGTCTTGCTGCGTTTCCTATCCTGATGCTTTGACACCCTCGTCTGTGCCTATGCCGCCTGTAGTTGCAACAGTGCTTCCTAGATAGGTGAAGGAGGTTACTTCCTTTAAGTTTCTCCCGTTCATGGTCATTGGAGCTTGTTGTTGTTGTTGTTGTTGTCGTTGTTGGAGTTGTTGGTGCGGTATCTTCATCACCTCTGTCTTCCTATATTCACTTGAAGTCCCGTCTTCTCTGCTTCTTCTGTCAACTTGTTAGTTTTCGCCTGTAGATCTTCAAGTTTATGTGACATCAGCACAAGTCATCGTTGGCGAAATCCAAATCTTCTAGGTTTTTTTCGCAGTCCAGTCAGCGTATCCCCCTCTTCTCTCTCCCATCTAGTGTATAAAATTAAGTTTATTTGATTTTTAATACTAATCACTAGAAATTAAGGAGTACAAGAAAACTTTATTATCTGGATTTTTGAGAAACGAATACCTATTACTCTTCGCTTTATGGTCAGTTGGTTTTCTTAATATACGCATTGTTGTTCGAATTCCTGGGATTGCTCTTACTGAATAGTCATTTTTAGTTAATACTAGCTATTGATGAGTGATAATCTCAGTGACGCTTTTGAAATGAAGACAGGAGTAAGACAAAGCTTCCCAATATCGCCCATGAACTTCCTGATTGTGGTCGACTCCACTGGATCATACAACAAACTGTGAGGAGCAAGAAGATGTGCATACGCTGGCTGCACCGATGGAAAGACCCGAGAAGAAGATTTGGATCTCACCAACAATGGTTTATGTCTAATGTCTTGTCGAATATACTCAAAGATCTACAGGTGAAAACCAACAAGTTGACAGAGGAGGCAGGCCAGGACAGCGAAGATGTGACTTCAAGTGAATGTAGAGAAGACAAAGGTGATGAAAATACCCAACCAACAACAGCATCAATAACAAGCATCAATCACCATGAACGGGAGAAACCTAAAGGAAGTAGTCTCTTTCACCTACCTAGGCAAGGCAGCACCATTTCAACTACAAGTGGCGGCACAGATGAGAATGTAAAAGCCAGGATGGGAAAGATAGCAGGACCTGAAACCAGTGTGGAGATCTACTGCACTCAGCATAAAGAACAATGTCCAGATTTTCAACACTAATATCAAGTCAGCGCTTCTATGTGATAGTTGAGAGACTTGGCGCGTTACGAAAAGTATTTCCAACAAACTACAGACATCATACATACACAGGTGTCACCTACGCTCACTCGATACTAAAGACCAGATAACCAGAAAGAATAAGCAACAAGGAACTCTGGCGAGATAGCGACGAACCAACAAAGCATGAACCTATCACCCAACAAATATGCAGAAGAAAGTGGAGATGGATTTGACTGGGCATACACTGAGAAGACCGACTGAGGAAATCACGCGCCAGTGCAGGGCCTGGAGTGGAATCGAAAAGGGAAACGACGAGTTGGGCGTCCCGGCTGAGAGTGACATGAAGGAGATCACGTGCTAAAGAAATGAATGCTTGTGGGTAGTCGTGGAGCCAGGTTGAAAAGACTTCAGAGAAGAGAGCGCGATGGGGGCGTGCTACTGACTCTTTATGTTATACTAGAAACCCAAGGGAAAAATAATGATAATAATATAATTGATGAATGATAGATCGTTCAACGGTGAATCTTTGTTTACACTGCCAAAGAGTTTATGCTCAGTCTTTAACTATTTGGTAGTAAATATGGAGCTGAAAGAATGAGGATGTTTCATGAAAATAAAGTTAAATTTAATCCGTTAAGATTGTTCGGTTGAAGAGTACTCATGATGGATTTTGCACGTTAGATAACGACTAATCGTTTATAGTATTTACAGTATTTTTGTAACCAAAGCGATAATGTCAAATATTTTCAGTTTATTGGAGTATTACTTTAAGTAAATTCATTCGGAGATATAAAAGCAGCCGAGTTAACCAAGAGCACGTTACCCGACCAACATGATTTAGATTCTCATGCATCTGCTTAGTGCGAAAGAAAGAATTGTAACTGGTTCAAATTGTTATGTTATATAGTATCAGAGTTATATAATAAACGTGTCATAATGAATGGCTGACAGCTAATTGGTGCTACCACTTCTAAGATCATACTGTTGAACTCAACTTTTTATCAGTTCTTCTGATCTGATTTTGTGAAACAGTGCCAATTAATATAGTGAAGTACGCGTAGATTATGCATATCAATCCTCAGCATTTTTCATAGCATAGTAGAATATTGTATCAGGCAGCCATTTCGCTTGTTTGCATTGAATATCGTTGAAAATGTACTCACAAAGGTTTAGTGCAAAGAAATAAAGTATTCTGATTACCCAAAGTAACCACACAAGGTGGAGAGACACATACTGATAACAACTAACACTTTATTTCGAATGAAAGAAGGACTTAAATCCAACCTCGATGCAAGGAAGCTAATTATCTATGAATGGCATGCAATAAAGTATAGCATTTTTCAGTGCTTTACAAACGGGTTTTCACTTCGCATTTACCATAAAACACTACACGTTTACTAAAGAATGTCTAGATAGAATAGCCAATTTTTAAAAACAATTGTACTGAAACTATACGTGTTGCACAAGAAGTGGCTGTCGTGGCTCGGTGGTGTAGTGGATAACGCTCTGGCATTTGAAGCGATCATTCCCGAGTCGGAATCTCGACTGGAATAACATCACTCACCGGGAAGCAGGTACATCCAGCTGACAAGTCCCGAACAGGACGATATGCGCATCCTGGATTCCACTGCTAGCGACGACCCATCATTACTCATTTTTAAAAGAGTTACGCACTTAAATCCAACATACAGTTATAATTTTCTATTTCCATAGAAAATGGTATTTATATAAATGAATAACTGTCACGACTAAGGTCATTTATTTATCATTTTTTATCCGTCTGTCCTACTGACATACCTAGTCAGTAAACATATTCAGATGTCAATAGATAGACAACAGTATAATAAACTTATCCAATAGGACAAAGTAATGTGGAAAATAGGTTTTTCAAAAATAAAAATGTACATACTTTCGGCGAACCATCTGGTAGTGTTTTGTACTGCAACGTGGTAGCTGGATGTCTTGGCGGGACTGAAGGTGGACCTGGTGGAGTAGATGGTGGGGGTAATGGTGGTGTTGGAGGAGATGGAGATAACTCGGAGCTGTTTAAAGAAAATGATGTGATAATTTGTGTTATAGGGTTGAGCTTAGAAGTAGCCGAAGATGCATTTAGATTGGCGTTATTACTCAAAGTGGGATTATGAACTGTCTTAATAAGTGATGGATGAACTTCATCTGGACGACAGTGTTCATGATAATGTGGGGCTTTACTTCTCAGATCTGTACAATCAGCTATTGAATCCTGAAGTGGTGGCGGAGGAGGTGGTGGAAACCAGTTACCTGAATTGCTTGGTGAAAGAGGTCTACGGGTATTATTTATAGTTTGGTTGCTTGCAGATGGAAAGTGATTTGGGAAACTTGATGTCAAATTATTCTATAAATATGAAGCAAAGTGTAAAATAAGATGAAAATTATTCGTATTCAGTAAAAATCGAATAATAATGGTGACTTAGCCTTCTTTAACAAAGACCGACACTTACTCCAACTGTACACTTCCTTCTCTTGAGGAAACCATATCGTCAACCACTTCCGCGTCTGATAGCCGGACTCGAGTTTGTCTGCCAGGATTTGCTTTGTGTTCAACTAACCGTTGAGGCCACAACATCAACATAATAAATTGTGCCACACATGGATGATAGCTGATAGTCTTTGAACCTGAGGCTTTTGAGTCTAAGAACTGGTTTCAGCCTAATACAGGTGGTTTCAGCTGTTATCAGAACATGTAAGTAAGTCTCCTAAACAGATTTGGATGAAAAGACCACTCGCAAACTAACTCATTTTCCAGTGAAGCACAGTCCAACTTCTGACTGCATTGTTTTTCATGCCTGAGAAAAAGGATTAAAATATCCATGATCATTGAAATAGACAGGGTGCTTCATAATTTCGTTTGGTTTATATAGACGTAACTTTTTGAATGAGTAAGTCCGTCACTTCAAAGTTAGGAGTCAAACAGCTTCAAACTGATCAAGAATAAGTAACTTTAGGAAACGGGTTTTTCATGGTAGTTTTGATTCAAGAACTAAAGATTTTAATCAGTAGATTAGCAGAAAGCATAAAGTAGACCTATCTGAAAAAATTATCTTTTAGTGTCAAAACGCAGTCAGTAGAGATACGTGCCTAACTAACATCATTTCTGGTATTCACAACGATAAACAGTTATTCAAGTTTTAAACTTCCAATTTCCAATAAAAGTGATTCCGATTATAAGTCAGCAATTTATGTATAAAGCTTTTTTAATCAAGAATATTAATGAGAATGTTTAATAACATTTCTGAAAGCAAACAAAATGATTTACTAACCTACAAAAATTAGTAACTATTAATCGCCCTATTTCATAATAATTACCCTTACAAACAATTTATATGTAATCAGTGGAAATTATTCAGAAGAATGTAAACCTCATATTTAAAACTATGTAACATTTTTAGGTACTTTAGAGTCGATGTAGTAACTGTCCTTCTATTATCCTCTGAGGGTGTAATTGCATGTCACAGGAAAATCACCTTGTGATGCATTCTGTTATGTGTAAGTTAACTACAATATTTATACATAAATGTACATAAAGACATATTCAAAGTAATAACCACAATTTTGAAGTTTTATAACAATACAGATTTACGGAGTGATGTAACACATGTAATTCCTTATTTTACGTTGAAAATCCCAATATATTATTAGGATCTCGTACAGTCTAGCCTATAACAGTCTAAGATACTCAAACAACATATACAATTAATAAAATGGCAAAAATCAAATCTCTTGGGTAGAATTTAAAAAGGGGAGGAACTTATGAACATTCAGTGGTAAACTCCTCGTAACCCAAAAAAGTTGATACATATTATACTATCACCCAGACGTGAACACAGTTTTAAGTTATTCAGTAAAACATGTTGATAATATTTAAATGAATAAAATCTTCTAAAGGTTAGATGCAAATTTTAACCACTAGTCTATGGTGACACATTCTTTCTTCATCGAAATACAGTCGATTTTGTGAAGAAATCAAATGTTGCACACGTATTTACTCTTCGTATAATCTCTGTAACAAGATTTATCTATTTTTAGTTAGTTGTTTGAACTTATCTTTAGTATACATATATTGACAATATCTCCAATTAAAGAGCTGGTGCTTCATAGCCTAATTGTTTGAATATCTAACTTTTGAGTAACAGGTTTAAGTCATATATCTGTCTTCCATCGTTATAAGGCTGATAGTCTACATATATTTTACATAGTCATGTTAATTAAAGTATTCTCAGTAAGTTAAGTAATTCTCTGAAAACTGATAAACAGAAATGCATTCTGATGACTGATGATTATGCACGTGGACACAATTGAGACGTGAATTTAATGTCCCTTACCTATAAATAATCATCTAAAAAAAATATTGATATACCACACATGGTTACTTCAATTTAATTAGAGATAAGGGAGCCCAATGACTTCATGATGAAATATTTCTGTTATTTACATATGAGTCAGAATAATAACGACTGGTATATGGTTTATGGATTTTGTGTTATTTTCTTCTTGACTATCATATAAGATTCGACTAAACTGTTTTTATTTTCATATAAGTAAGGTTAATTATCATGGGTATAGATGGTGTTATATAGGTAAGTATGGGAACTATTATTGTTATTACTATGAACTATGTATATCTTGACAGTTTTGATGGATTTTTCTCATCATCCACGACTAGACAGTCAAATATCACAGGAGTTAATTTTTAAATAAGAAAGAAGGGTTCCCATCGTCCCTATGATTATTAGCGTTAACAGTATCATTCAAGTGGTCTAAAGGCTAAGGGTAAATCCTCATGTCTCATGGGAGATTTATTTTATCGCACACGTATCAATGTAAAAGCATACATGTCTATATGAATATTTAATTTTTCCAATCTGTATAGCTTAAACAAAACAGTTAAATCTTTGAAATTTCAAGTTTCTGTGAGGAAGATGGAAATAAATAGTGTGAGACTAAAAGTTTAAAAGTGACACAAATTCTACAGAAGCAGTAACTTTCATTACAGATAAAATAAGTAAATTTAGAATATTTTTTCTTAAAGATGTGCGCCAGTAATGGTAAAAATGATACGAACACTGAGCAGTTGTTTCTTCATTGTCTGCAGCTTACTGATAGGAGGTTACTTCCAGTTCTTGATGATGCATTAATTAATAATGTGAATTCGTAATAACAAGAAGATTTCTTCGAATTTTAAGCTAATTTTATGAAATTCTATTTATATAAAGTAACTAGAATGATCATAACCAACCGAATAGATGGGTAAGAAGTTATCGGGCTTGAATAATAAAAGATTGAATTTAAATTCATTTCGTTGTCTAAGTAATTCAATTAAGTTTCAAGTAAATGAACACTTAGCAAGTAAAAAATCTCATCCGATAAGTTTTTCAAGATATAAATATTTACAGTAGGTAACTGTCACTATAGAAGCTGAAAGGAAGTTGAAAAGTAAATGTGAACAACTCCAGACTCATGTCAGACATTTTATGGTTAACCTATAAGGGTCAAATTTTTAAAAAATGGTCATTTGAATTCAATTACTCCTAACTAACTGCTGTCTACACACGAAACTGAAGACCAGATAACCAGAAAGAATAAGCAACAAGGAACTCTGGCGAGCTAGCAACGAACCAACAAAGCATGAACCTATCACCCAACAAAATATGCAAAAGAAAGTGGAGATGGATTTGACTGGGCATACACTGAGAAGGCTGACTGGGGAAATCACGCGCCAGTGCAGGGCATGGAGTGGAATGGAAAAGGGAAACGACGAGTTGGGCGTTCCGGCTGAGGGTGACATGGAAGAGATCACGTGCTAAAGAAGTGAATGCTTGTGGGTAGTCGTGGAGCCAGGTTGAAAAGACTGCAGAGAAGAGAGCGCGATGGGGGCGTGCTACTGACTCTTTATGTTATACTAGGAACCCAATGGAAATACAATTTAACAATAAACTTCCATAATGACTAAAAAGTAACAGAGGAGATGCCCCTTACCGTTTCCGACAAATTCAAAGTGTACCACTAGAGGTATTAACTAGTCGTATGACCGGCTTGAATCTACAGCTACTTGTTTGTATACTTCTTGCCTTTCTCATTGTAATCACTATAATGAGTTTAAGACGATCACACTTTTTGCTTCTATACTAATTGAAAGTTACTCGGTAGATGCTTTTTAATCTTTTACGAGTAATGGTAACTAAAATACAATTTGACAGCTCCTTTCTTTTAGGGTTGGGGTTGGATTAGAAGGCTGCTATTAGATGAAACATTCTGAATCACAGGCATTCTCAACCGAGTTACCTTGTCAAACTGTACAACGATTAACTCAGAATACTGTTATTTCAACTTACCTTATCAATAACTGTATGAACAAGATGAGAATCCTGTGATAGATTATGCGGAGTGACTGTCATTGTTTCACTGCTTGTTTGCAAACCCAAAGTTTGTATTTCTTGAAGTTGTGGAACTTTCTCCGTTGAACAGTTTTTAACATTGCTATTTAAGTAGTAATTTGTAGCGCCTGTAGCATTAGTTACAGTGCTTGTATTGACGCTTGTAACAGTAGGAGTAACCAGCGGTTGATTTGAAAACTCTTTAGTTAAATAATTCTCATGTCCTACTAACAAATACCTGTCAATTAAGTTTTCATATATTACAGGTTTTTTAGATTTGCTGACAGTAGATGGAGATATTTCATGAAATGCTGCACCATCTGGTGGACATCTTGGCGACATACACAAATTTAATTGATTGTTTTGTGTGGATTGAAATTTATCATGAAATTGTTCACCTGTAGATACTGATTTTTCATTCATAAGAGGTTTTGACTGTACTTTTTCAGGATTCCGAAGCCTTAGATCCAATTGTTTAACTTTACACTCCTTTAACTTTTCTTGACAATTTATTTTAATTGAGTGTGAAGCTGTCCGTATATTCGAACTTACTGAAAAGAATTTACAAAGTATTTGAAAATAATAAGTATAGATAAAGCACAAGCTTTAAAGCATTTCTAAGTTTTCTAACTGTCAGTTACTCTTTAGCTTTCCCATAAAATTTATGGCTTTGATTTTCGGAACAAACTGAAATCATAGCAAAATATGCTTTTATGATTAAGACATAGGAAACCTAATTAAATATTTTAGATATAGGGATTGTGACTGGATTTATACGAAAATCCTCCTAGATTATTTACTTGTTGCTATTTGAGCTCTCATATATCATACCATGTGATTGACTAAATTTAAAAGTGCAGTTTAGAGCGGTAAAAACATAAATGTACTTTGAAAATAAATCTCGGCAAAAGTTATCAACATATATCACTAGCGGTAATAGTAATGTTTATTTATTTATTCACTGTCAACGCAAATATTGGATTGTATTTTTTGATATCTTTAGGCAGTGTACACAGACCAGTTATTGGCAAATGACGCCTATTACAGTAATTTGCAAATGTTTTCATTGAAACAGTACAGGAATATCAGAAAATTTTCAATAATATTTTAAAAAATTTTTTATTAAAGCAGCTGATACGTTACTTGAACTGAAGGTTATTCATTTTAATCACCCTATGGAATGAATCATTATTCTATATCCGTAAATGTTTTCTTCGGAGTCTGATATGTAAAAACCCATAGACCAAAATAGTTTTAAATAAAGATGATGAATTTAAATGTCTTGGAAAGTTTATGGTAAATTCATAAAGATAAGGTGAGTATTGAACAAATATGGAGTACTAGGCAATGTTAATATTATATAGTTAAGATTGCAGTCATCATGGACTTATATCAGCTTGATAAACATTGAGAATCCTTGAGCAGTAAACAGCTTTCTCTCCCTGGTATGGGAACCCTCAGTAGTAGTAACCCACAAACCGACGGAAGATTAAATTCAGGATTTTCAGGTTTCATGGCGAACGTGCTAACCATTCAGAACTCAGTCGGAGTTCAATAATTCACTGCTTCTTACCTCTGTTAAGATATAGCATAACTACCACCCAACCTCTTCAGTTGGCATCCATTTCCCTTCTAGCTGGTTGACCCCACAGGCCACGGCTTCTCATTAGAACTCTAGGATATCCATATGGAAGCATGTCACTAGGGAGCATTATACAGTAATGTATGTTGAGGTTTACAGGGATTTTATGCTTAAGATAGCATTGACCACGAATTGACATTATTAATCTCACTAACCCCATTAACTTTAAAAAATTGGATATGTTTCATTCATTCTTTTGTATACCATTGGTTGTTACATGCATATGTCATAATGGGACTACTCTGAAATCTGGTGTTTTCAAAATTTAATCCAGCAGTTTCTTAATGTGGTTGTAAGTGGTAGCTGGTAACGTATTTTATTCAAAAACGTGATTCAGGGAAGTTTTACAATGCAACTGACTTGTGATATTCTTGTTTTACCTAAAATTCAAAACTTATTACTTATTTCCTCACTCAGTAGTTTCATTAAGTAGAATTTGTCGATATTTCATTAATATCACATGTGAAATTCAATACAAAATACTAGCCAGGGTGTTTGGAAGAGACTGAAGTTTGCACACGGTAGATATTTCATTCCTACTGAGATCACCACTTCACTTCCTTAACAAAATGCTACAGATTGGTATTATCATTAGTATCAACACAGGGCCAGGTATTACTTCACAAAGGTCCGAGTTTCGTTACGTCATATCAGCACACTAAGTAACGAAGAAGAAAGGTGAAAGATGAAGAAAGAAAGAACAATCGGCCAAAAGCAGTCAAAAGTAGGAGTGAGAAATGCTGAATTCAGGATAATGGTTAAGATGATATGTGGATACATCTGCATCAGACATCGACTCTGAGCCATATCCCCTAGAGTCTCCCAACACTGATTTCTGCTTTCGCTTGGAAGTCTACATTTCCCTGCAAGTCTAGGGCCAACATTCAGATATTTCAAGCAGTAGTGCCAGGTTCTAGTCTGACCATCCCAAACTTTTTCCAGCCTGAACCTACTTCATTTATCAATGCACGACAAGGCATACGGTAGAAAGGCGTGAGTAACACATGTTACAGCATTTCCAATCAATTAAGGTTCAAAACAGCACCAATTGACTCTCCTTCCCCCCAAGAAACTCTACAGCCAACACCTGGATCACTGATATGGTGACACTACGACACATGGATTTTGCTACGAAGGCAACAGAATACATAAAGTTGGTCGGATCTTTTGATAGATGAAGAATATGTGCTAACCATTATCAACTCTCGATAAAAATTTGTTTTTACTATGATCGGAATCAGTCACAGAATTCAAACTTAATTTATGTCAAATACAAAGCTGAAATCATCAATACTGATAAACCTCTATAGGAGACTACTTGTCAGTAATAAGCGTGGTATATAAGTAACTTACTTGGCCATTTTTTACCCTGTAAGGGTGAAGAAATATAACTTGTCGAGTGATTGTTTTTATTCTTATTAACAGATTCTTTTTCACTTATCAAGTTACTGTTATTATTGGCTTTGTTGTAGTTATTATGCTTTTGAGATTGATAATTTGGTAGGTCTGAAGAAGATAAGGAATTGGAATTCGTGAGAATTGTATGATCAGTTGAAGTGAAAAGATCAGCTTTTATCCTAAATGAAATAATGCAAACAGCAAAGTGAACAAACAGCTGGAGGGAAAACATACTGATAAAAGCAAACCCAAAACAGCTACGATTATGGGAACATAAAAAATTGTCTGAATGTGCATATATGTTTTCAAGTGAACATGACGATCCTTTTCAGTGTTTTTATATGCATGTTGAAGCTGAATACAATCAGATTGATAGTTTATGAGAAGTGATCACATCTTCATCTTATGTAAGAGATTAGTAAATACTGATGAAGAAATAACTGTCTTCTTACAGATTTCTTTAGTTCGCTTCACAGATCAACCTTCTGTTATTTATGCTAAATGATAATAAACTATAAAATTTCATAAAGTGAACCATGAAACCATTTAATAGCAAAACTGTGCTGCTGAAAATTTTGTTGAGAAATGGATATTAAATCATCTCTGTTATGCTTAAAACGGTATCCAGTACATTATACTGTATCAGTATGTGGTGTATCAAATAGACTGATCTTATGTGGAACTTAGTTCTACCACATTGTTCAAATTTTACCATTACACTGATTTCTAGTATATGCTAGTCAAATATGGGGTATACAGTTTGAGAAAATCCAAATGGTTGACCAATATAAATTATATTTCATACAGATTACCCCCCATTTTGAACTTAAACGTAGAAAGAACTATAAGAACAAAGCAACGTGGTATCATGCTATTCCGCTCCAATCATTGTTCTTTCTCTATTTAAAAGTTATATTTTTTTTAACAAGTAGGCTACAGTGGCAAAGAAAGTTAGGTCACCTTGCAGTGGTACTCAAAATTCTGAAGAGTTGAGTGGAATTTCAAAGTTGTTTTGAGCACAACTATCGTTTTTGCTTACATAAATGAATGAGGCTTAAATGAAATGTCCAAGAAGAATCCGAATTAGCCCCACATAGTATCACACTCCTAGGATGACATTGATGAATACAAAGCACTGCTAAATGCGAAAATGTCAGTTTCTGAGACCACTTCACAGCAAACTATACATCTTAATGGTATATAAGACAGAAAACGGAAGACTTGACTAAGTAAGGCTTTTTGGTGGTTGCTTCCATTCACCCAACATTGTTAAGAGTTAACTATGCTATCCAGTCAATTGGCTTAGCGGCCAATTTTTAAGTGTGATTGATGTCATTCAGTTAGAACTTTGGTGGGTGGAAAGCATAAACTTAGTTACAGTTCAAATATACTGATTAATGTGCATCTATCTCACATAGTAAGAAGGAAAAATTCATCATATAATTATAGTTGAAAAATATTACCAATGCATGCGCACATAAGTATGCCAGAAGTTCAGGTAGCTTAAGTTTGCAAACATAACAGTAGACAATGATATCAGTAGGCCTAAGCTATCGACATGAATTTCTTTCCTATCGATTAGAAATTATGCTTATTTATGGGACATATAGGCAGTTACAGACAAACAGTGATGTAGAAACGTAAGTCATGAAAACTGTGGGCGGGCAGAGGTATAAAGAATACTCACAATGAATCGAATAATCGATCATTTTTACTCTTGCTGTTATCATCATAACCATCATCTAGTATAAGCTGGAATCGACAAGTGATATTAAACTAGGAAAGTAATAATGTAGGTTGAGAAAATCATAAACAAGGGTTGAATTTTGCTGAGATTATTGACAATCTAACTAACTATGTCTGACAAATAGAGAAAAAAAGTTCTAACTTATTTTTTGCTTTTAATGTCTACATTCACTTGAAGTCACATAATGAAGATATACTGACTGGAAACTTTTTACTAAGATTATTTTTCCTTTGAATCACATAGGTTAGTTAGAAGAGCTTTAAAGGTACGAAGTGATGCGACAAATAACATAGGAAATATATTTGTTCATGTGTTTTCGCACCAATGGATGACAATAAATTAACTCGTTTTACTTTTCTCTTAAATTACAAATAAATCAGTCCTAGGATATTCAAAAGAAACTAACTATTTCCTTCTGTGTACTGTGAAGATGTATGGAAAGTTGATGATGATGAAGGATAGACTATGATGAGTAATTCGGATTCAATACCGGAAGTACAGGATAGATTATTCTTATCGATGAGTTTTATTCATTCTAATGACTGCAAGTTGTAATGATTTTCCTTTCTGTTTTATATCGTAAGAAGTAATAAATTTATTTACTAATGCATAGGAGTTTATCAGTATATTGTATACAGGGAATGAATTATATCAAGTTTTTACTGCAAAATTAATTAAGATATTTACTACTAGGCGTATATATTCTTGGTTGTCGCTATAGGCTAATGCCCAACTACTTCACATGCTAGTACTAATCTATTCAGATGTTTAAGATGATTAGTATATCATAACTTTACAGAAGACTCAAGACTGATAAGGAAATTGTGAGCTAATCACAATGTTAAAAATGGGCTGACAAAAAACATATCAAAGTCAGTGAAGTCTCACGATTATAGATCCATTTGATATAACAGGTGTGCACTAGTTAGTTGGAAGCTTCTTGTCAGTTGCCTTTATCAAAGTACACCGTCACAGCGAGCCTCCTAACTTGGCAGCCTAATTGCACAAGAGTTGACAGAATTCAGTCGGCCCTCAGGACTAGACATCATGAAATTGCTTACTCTGTGTTGACCAATCAATATGATACATGGAAGTTTGAATATTAACAGGATGTATGTGTTGTTTTCAAGCAATAAACACTAATGAGTACCTGTAAATACAAATCCAAAGACTACAGATTTGTTTCTATTACTTGTTATTACCACTAAAGTGATTATACTAAATATCCTACTGAATTCTAACTGAATTTATATCACAAGTTCTAAAATAACCTTGATTTCTGATGTTTTGACCTTCACAAACTGTTTTCTGTAATCATGAAAAATAAATAACTATATAAGAAGAAAAAAACAACTGCTACTGGATGTTAAAATTACTAACTTTTTGAAGTAGCTTACTAAATACCTTTACTGATGCTTCTAAGACAACATCATTTGCCTGTAATGCTTGGTAAATATACTACTTTAAACAGCAACAGTAATAATAATCACTTTATTCCAAAAAATAATTTTTAATACAGTAACGTATTTTCAGTGTGATATTTACAAATTTGCTCATTGTACAGTTTTTTTCAAATTAAATAACCATTACGGTTAAATATTGTTAATAATAACAGTATGGAAAGCAATGATATGCAACGACTTGTTATTTTTAGGTTGTTGTCAAGTTTGCGGGTAAGTTGTTGCATGAGGGAACGAATAGAAGTAGTACTTGTAAGTTTAGTGGTGATGGATTATTTAGCCAGCCTAAAAACTTACACGTCCTGACGACTATCCTTGTGATATTTATGTCGTGAGCTGTTGTGAACTCAAGAGCGCACTGCCACTTATCGTGTATTTTTTTACAGTTCGGTCGTTAACTTGTGTGACGATAATTTGAAGAGATATAAACTGGTTACTGAAGGGTTATCAACTTTATGTTATCTATTCCTATGTGCTGACTGAATTCTATCGATCATTTTGCAATTTAGCTACCAGACTAGGCAGCTCAGCTTCGCGATACACTATTGTAGATGTTATTTGGATGGAGGCAATCATCAGGAAGCGCTGAACCTAGGTCTCGTGCTTCCTGGCACTTGTCAGCAAGGCATATCAGCAACCTCGATGGACGAGTGCCAACAAGCACGAAATCTAGGTCTAGGGCTTCCTGTCCATTGCCTGCATCCAACTAACATAAGTTGAAAACATTTTGAAAATGCGTGAGAGTACATTTCTGGATATATTGCCAGTTAAATAGTAAAAACAAATACAAACGATGTAATTTGATGATAACGATGAAAACTTTTTGGCAACCCAAGTTTTAAGCAGGCCATAGTAGTGAATATGCATACAGATACGAACAGCATAGTTGAGTAGTAGTATTCATCATAATCTGCAAAAATATTCTATACTCACTGTTAGAAGGATTTTTATTCCAAACAGCTTTGCATAAATAGGCAAGTCGTGACAGACTACACTAAAACAATTCCACTAAACTATCTATTAAAATTTCAAAGAGAATAAAGTTTTTCAACATAGAGATAGAAAGTAGTGTGAACTACATATGACACTAGAAGAATTGGTGAAATCGTAGACAACTTTATAGACTATAAAACAGTTTATTTACTCACATGACTAATGACCAAAAGTATGTTGCTCTGAAACTAAATAATCTTTAAACTCATGGAGTTCAAAGGAGTTGTTTTACTTCTATTCTTATTATGGCCTGATTGTATTGTTAGGTAATTCAGTTTGTTTTCTCGATCATTTTATGTATTTGTCAGCACTGCGTTAGTTTTAGACAAAGAATAAACATTAGTATATATGAATAAAACGCTTTTATGTTGTTTTTTTTCTGCCAGTATGTGGAATATTATTCCATTCAAACTTTGATGCTAACTTACAGTTCATTTCATGTTTTATTCATAAGATACGAGATATTTTCGAAGGCTGAATGTTCATTGCAGATTCTCAATGTATACAAGTAGAATCGTGTTCTTTCCGTTATCTTGTACGCTTATGTATAACCCGCTTATAATTAGTAATGCGTAAGAAGGTAAGTGTAGTTATTAATTATTTGTATTCTTCCAGTGGTGTATCATTCCACCTATCCACGTAACCATATTTTAAACTGCTACTTTTTCTCGTCCTTTCAGGGTTTCAAAAACTGCTGATGAAGGATTATATGAGAAAAATAAACTATATGCTGAATACCAAGTTTTGTCAAGAAAAAGATGACAAAGTAGTTGGGTTTCTCACTTAAAAACTGTATTATACATAAGTTTCTTATTAAAAATAAGAAATTGTGAAATAAAGCAGACATAAAGTCAGTGAGTCATGAGGATATATGGGGAAATTGACTACCGAAATAAATTAGGGCTGCATTAGATTTTACTTCGCATTCTCTGTATACATTAGAATTAAATCCATTGCGTAGTACACTTAAACAGTAGGAAATATGTTGTGGAATTAGTAGGCTAAGTGAAATACAAGAGATACGTATTTGAGATATGAGTGTTTTTGAGTGACATACCTAAGTGGTTGTTAATGTGTTTGCAGCTTTGTCATCTGTCTACCGGTTACCTTGGATGATAGTGTAAATACTACTGGACAAAAAAGCATGTAAATAATTTGGACAGGGTCGATGATTTATTATAGTATTTTTGTCTTAGATTATAGGTAAAAGAGAGAGTTATCTGAATTTCATCATCAACTCTTTAATTCTTTTATTTTAACACTCAGATTCGAGTTAAAATAATTTCACTAGTGATGGTATTCACATTTACAAACCATATTTTCAGTTTCTGTTAGAATGAAACCTTAGATATGCCAAAGGATACTCTCATCTTATAGATCTAGTCATATAACCACAGAAAATATCTGTTATGCATATGAAAACAGGATCACCGTTTACAAGAAGCACTAATTCACCTGAGAGTGCAGAAAAAAGGAATATAGAACCTCTAACATTTCACACCATATAAAACTACTGTCTTTAAAAGAAGACTGCGAGAAGGAGATATGATCACTGTTGACCAAATGATTCTGGATGGAACCGTTGCTTGCTTCGCATTTTCCTCTGAACACCCATACACGATAGTACTCGAAGATGCGTTTTCAAAGACTGCGCTTTGTGTGACCCAATTAACCAGCTCCACAAGAAGATACAATATTCGCTATTCCAAACTTCCTCAAGGTGTACATAATTAACCGAAATTAGATTCTCAGTTGTGGTATAAGTTTTCGTTATACATTTGCATACGTAATTATTAGTTAAAATGTTAATCTGTCAATAATTGTGTTCACATAAGTGTAAACACTTCTTACGGACTTTGGGTGAAACAGTGAATAGTAAATCGCTAGATAAAAACAATATTTCAAAGAGTGAAGCTAACTGAGAATAAGTTCTTGAAAATTCAGTGAGAAAATTCATTTAATAATGAAACTATCTTCGAAAAACCTGGCTTGGATGACTGGTACTACTGATATATTATGATTGGAGTTGAAATGTCAATCTGAGTTGCAGCAGAATTTGAACTAGTGTCCTACGGAGTGCCAGCCTGGTACTCTACTAGATGAACTGTAAGACTCAATCATTGATCACGTCTCAACTTCACTTCAATCACCGAGGGTTTCATCCAGCTGTCACACGATTGCGTGATACTTAAATGTCTATTCATCGATGTGGTTAGTCTGAACCGATCATTGATGGAGAAAAATATCTCTTTCGGTTCATGACAAGTATTTTACACTTCGAAACAACCATCTGACGAGGTTGCAGCAGGAAAACTACGAAAATAAGAGAAACATTGAAAATCACAAGGAACTTATTAGGTTTTCAACTTCATTTTGAACGCCTCAGTAGTGCACATTCATGATACAGCCTGAAAATGAGCTCAGGTATTTTACTTCTAATGATAAGCACTCAGTCGTTCAGACTATGAAGACCAGAAACAAAGCTAAAGAGCTTCTTAATGCTGCTCAGTTCCGGTTGATTCTTTATTGAACACCTACCAGTTATCAGAACTACCTCACAAATAGCTGAAACGATTCTGATAGACATTCGAAAAAGACTATGAAATGTTCTATTCAACAGTGGTTTCACTTTGGGCATTCTTTATTCTTAATGGTCCTCAAACAACTATGATCTAACAGATAAACACAGAACTTGATATAACGATTACCAGTTAAGGAGCCAAGGAATTAGACTGCAGAATTAACGTAGATCAATAGCTGTACAAAATGCACTACTGATTGGCATGGTAAACTGTCGATGAATTACACGAAATACAAGTTCTCGCTAACCAAATGAAGGTGACTTCAACATCGGACGGCTGGCTTTTGCTTTTCAACTGAGCTCATCATCCATATACTCGAATTGATTCTATCTACAGGACTAAATTGTACAAAACATACGGATCTTTGCCGTCTGCTTGACTGTCTAGTGATACTTGATATTGAGTCAGGTGTTTGCAAAGTACATATTCCATGATCGGAATGAAACAAATGGCATCAAGGTTATGAGTATAAAAGCTATGTGAAATAAGCAACTCCATGACATGATTACTTTTAGACAAATCATATCAATCGGTAGTGTTCCGAGTACACCAGTAATGAACTCGGATTCAGGCCTTTAAACTACCTTGATCTGGTTACCAAAAAAATGATAAAACAGTATATCAAATAAACCAGAAAAGAAAAGGAAGTAAAGTTGAACTGTGTCAGAAATAACAGTCTTTCTCAAAGGCTTAGTTTTTAAGATCTAAATAAGAGAAAGTAAGATACTATATGAATCAAATTAAATCCACATTTTGTTAGCATTTGTGGTTTTTATGCTTTACCACATACTTTATATTTGACATCATGAAAAATGAACCAGACTGATATAACGTCAGACTTTGTACTTCTACCCAGGACTACAACATTGTCCAGATGAAAGCAAATGATAGTACTGATAAGGACAAAATAGTTTGTTGAAATTGGACATTATTACTATAAGACTTTTTAAAATAATTTTATGCCAAATAAACTAAGATGTAGTCAGACACTGAGTATTCTACGGACAGTGGATCAGTTCCACATTGTTTTCATCATAAACAGGTATCAGCTTAGGAGTATTTAGAAGTTGCATCATTTCTCTTAAGCATTCCTGATTGCAGTTAACAAAATACTGCACAAAAGTCTTAGCACATAAAAGTTATGTCAGACTTCAACTTTATCATATAGCAGGTGCAAGGTTGCGATTTACTGATGCATACACGTCAACTGGATCTGTCAAAGTTTCAATGTCTAGTTACGACCTCACACCGATGCTTACCTATTGAAAGCGAGTTAGTTGGTTTCCTACGTTGTAGATAAATAGTTACGTGTAGCCATGAGGTTTAAGTGCCATTTATTGGATTCTGTGTAGCATCTTTGTTGAGTACTGAGAAGGAATTTTGAGATAAAGTGGTCTCTTAGTGTTAACTATTTAGCAGTTATTTTGCTAGCCGATTCCAGTTTGCAGCAGAAGTTGTCATTAAAGTAAATGCATCAACCAACCTAGGAAATTTAGGAGATCTAAGAAAATAGATACTTGATGCTACTCAGTAATCACGTGAAATGCGAAGTGGTATTCGATTAGAACTGACAGAGAATAAGTGAACTATACAATATTACAAAGAAACACTGAAGTACAGACGTATTCACCTATCGACTTCTACAAGTTACCGAACAAATCCCATTAATTCCATTACCATCTAACACTGAGGTAGTAAAATCACCAATATTCCGTAACAACATGAAAAGTTGGATATAATAGACTATGTAGTGACAATAAGATAGGGAGCATATATTTTTAGTATTCAGGTGAAGACTTTCTACGCAAAACAATGTTTTCCTCAATAATGCATTAATGCATTGGGTATATGACTGTATAAACTTAAAGAAAAAACTCACTCTGGACGTGTGAAACAGAAAAAGTTTGTGACTTATGAATCAGTCAGTTAATCATGATATTGTTGAAATTTTAGTGATAATTGCAACGAATTATTCTAAAATGGTGCTACATACTTCGGTTATTTTCCATGTCTTGATATTTAAGCCAGTCAGGCTTTTAGACTTATTTACTAATTCAATAAATGAGACTGCTTTCTAATGGCTGAAGCTTGATCCTTTTCCTATAGTATGGTTGTTTTCTGAATACGCTGTATTTATTGGCGCTATATAAATCTGTGGTCATCTTCAAAGTGTCTGAATTGTGCTAATATTTCTTGTTAACTACTGCTAGTCCGTTTATTTCCATTTCATGTGAGCAAAAGGATTCCAGAAATACCGTGTGACCAAAGAAAATTGAGGGACACAAATTGTGAAATTTATGCCTTAAGTGACTAGATGTACAGACGTCCATCTCGTTGTTCTCTAACTAGATAATTTTTTTTGTAAAACTCTGTTTCGTTATAATAAAAAGATGATTTTAAATCTATTTCGTTTTTATATTGCTCAGCTGTTGAAAAAGGACTTATCAAATTATAATAAAGAATTCATTGAAGGCAAGCTATAGTTTGTTGATGGTTGTATGCATTTACAAACCACTAGGGAAATAAGATGAAAGCTGGACCCAGTTCAAAATGTCCGTTTATGACGAATTCAGGTTGAAGTGTGTCAGAAAACGCATAACATAAGAAACTAGTCTTCGTCACAAGTCATCATCATTAGGAGAACTAAACAGCTGTTCCTTTGACGATTGGGACTTCTAACCATTATTTTCCTACAATGAAGGACGGCTCAAGCTTAGGACAATCAGGTTTTCAATGTCTTTCTAACTGATTTCAGTCAGTAACGAAAACTACTTGCTCACCAAAAATCCACACACGCCAACAACTGTAGTATAACATAAGATGGATATACTCCTCAGCACGTGTATTTACGTGGTGTACTAAGACTTACAACTAAAAAAGGCGGTCACTGCTTATTAAGTCTTGGTTTCGGTAAACTAATTATGATTACTTATTTTGAATACATTAACAGCCAAGATTTTTTGAACTTTTCTCCAGTTTTCAACTCAATGAAATATAGAAAATCAATCCTTTGCTACGGTTATTCATCGATGCTGAAGTCAGTTTTTTTGATAGTGTTGTGTTTTCTGAGCTGGATTGTTTAATCCCGGAGCTTTCATTGTCATTCCAGATAACATCATCAGCACAAACTTCAAAAAGAAGTGAGCTATAAGGTTTTTTCCTCAGTCTTGTGTGAGATTGACTACTTCTACCAAGGTCTGACCACTGTCTACATATTTATTTTGATAGTTTGTCCTGACGAACTGAAACTTGATCCTCCTGTTGTTTCTTATTGGTGGATAGGCTTGGTCAGTATCAACATGTTTTTGATCAGTAACTGACCTGAATGCCAAGCTTCTACAAATTCTTTGACATTCCTATCCAGGATTTTCACATTTTCCCAGTTAGCTTCATATCTACAGTTATCCTATGCATTGATATGAATGAAGACATATCATGACGCCTCACTGCTAGTTGATGTTTATGTCGATGGATCCGAAGAGGGCGACCACAATGTCCGATTTGGTGTTGTTCGCAGTTTCTACAGTATATTTAGCAGATAATATTTGGTTTGTCTTCTTTTACCATTGTATCTTTTCATGTATGTATCAATCAAAATGAACATTCTTTTACAAAACAGAGGATACTGATTCCTTTTAGGAATGAAGACGTTTTCAAAAACTAATGCATGATGTTATTTCTCCAATAAACAATTAATTATGCATTGATATGCTTGTGTGTTAATGTGCTAAGTTGTGGTATCCGTTTACAGACAACTTTAAAGTTGGATCCAAAGAAGTAGGAAATCAAACCAAGATATGTATAAGTTCACATCTAGTTAAGATAGTATCTATCGGTTAAGTAAATTTTAGTTAGGGTAGTTAAAACAATTTATGACACTTGGACAGTTAGAAAAACATTTTTAAAAAGACTATCTTTAACATGACAATAAGGATGTTTAGATGCTGAGCATGTTGACAAATTCTACATGTTTCTGCTAAATGGCATATGATAGGATAATCAGTTTTAGCCATATACATATATATAGTAAAAGTTACCAGGTAAATAACCTAGTAGGAGAAAGGCAGAGAAATTAGGAAATCCTGTAGCCTGGATCAATGAATTGTGTAAGTAGAGAGAGTCTGTTTTCATTGAACAATACATTCATTCCTTTGTGAGTTTAATGTGTACATTTCACTTTGTTAGTGTTACCTTTCTTGCAGAAAGCTTCACGTTGAATACTGTATCATTGTGGTTTTTCGAAAAGGTTAACAGGGAACTTATTCCAACGAATACTTGATTAAAAAAATAAACTCCCATCTTATTACTAAACATGTAACCACTGAAAATTTCTGTTGTTTCCAATTATCCGACCTCACGAAAAAAAGTCAAACAGAAAGAATGCAAAGCTTTTGTTTTTATACACCTTGTGCCAAAAATCATATACATAACTATTCATGTGAAGTAACTTTTTGTTAAAAGAGGATACAGTAAATTACAGTAGGTATGTTAAAGCTACGAAAAATTTTGAAAACTCAATCGACAAGTGGTAAACAATCAGTCCAAAAAGGCTGGATATACGAAAAAAGCAATGGTTTGGCATTTAGATTATGAAGAGGCCACTACCATTAAGATTTTAGCAAATTCATACAAAGAATGCAATGATCAACTCATTTTTTTAAACACAAATCAATTAGTTTCCCATTGAAGGTGGGGAAATCATATCTCCCGCTATGAAAACTTTCTAATTTCAACTTTTTCTGATATCTCATGGTTTAAGAAAGACACTAACTATCCTAGAAACCACCAGGATATCAGTATGACCACAGAAGATTCCCACTATAGGTTTCTTTGAGTTTTTTTCCATCTATCCTTTCATATCAAATAATGATGTGCATGACCTTATTTCTTATCTCTAATAACTTCTGATAAATGGCAACAATATCAATAATCACTTCTTGTTAAAAAATATCCTGATTATTATTAAAACAACACGATATTAAATTAACATAATAGCATTTTTTCGGCTTCTTACTATTTGTATTAGCTTACTTCTTTCCCATGGGTACTAATCAGTGAGTATCGCGTTCTGTAGAAGATGGGTACGTAGCAGTTGGAAATACTTAGATTTAATTATTTTCAGCATATTTTTCCAAATATTTATGTAATCAGGGTTGGCGTGTTTAATCATGTTACGAGATTACATAAATTTGATTACACTTACTTGGATAGAAAGGTAACTGGTAATTCTAGTGTTGTAAATGTGGTCGATAATAGGCAGATTTCAACAAATGTCCAACTAAGTACACCTAAAGCGGGTTATCGAACGAATAAAGAAAATTGTCAGTAGTATCACATCACTGGCATGTAATTCTGGTGTCAATATAAACTAAAGATCCGGTCTACTAGTAGTCAAATAATCTGTTACTAGCTCTTGTTGTCAAATCGTTTGAGACAACTAAATAGTCTCTGGAAAAACAGGAAATTTCTAGCTAATGATTAATATCTGATTGGTTCGTAAGTGACCAATCAAATGCTAACAAACCTTTGACGGTCAACGTTAGTTTTGTATGTGCGTGAATTCTGTATATCGATTGAGATAAAAACGTAAATTATTTACATAAAATGAGACATTGTTTCAATTGAGTTATTTTTATCGTAAATCCACTATGCTTTACAACTATTATATAGGCTGGTAGACCAGATTAAATAGGTTGCAAAATTATCAACCTAACCCTAAAAATAAAGGTACGAATTATCCGTTTACCTAATAAACACTATTCAAAGTGAAGTTGTCAAATTTGCTCATTAACACGCAGCTTTTTGAGTCAAATGGTTACATGCATAGACAGACTTTTTAAACATTGATGTGACACATTTGGTCATTGTTTAGTTTCATTTTTTCGAAATTAGGTTATAGCTTTGCCAGGACAAATGAATATACAACTGGAATATTAAAATTGTACACTTTTAAAACGTGAACACATCTGTCTATGTGTAACAAATTCACATGGTATACGTAGGGAAATCAACAAACTGGTAACTATGATATCATGTGTACGGTTCGACAAATCATCGAAATTCGTCATTTTTCTTTACTCGCATGAATAAGAATTCATTATTAATTGTTACATGTAGTTTTTCGTTGTTATTCTTGTGGGAATCGACCAACCTCTGTTGATTTGTGAGTTCTATGCGAATGTTTCGATATTGCCTGATAATTCATTGTGTTGTAGTTTTGCTTAGTGATGGCTAGCAGTGGAATCAAGGGTGCTCGTTTCATCCTTTTTGCAGCTAGTCAGCTGGATGTGCCTGCACTCCAGTGAGTGATATTGTTCCTCATATACATCTATTCAAACGCCATAGCGCTATCCAGTAGGCCACTGAGTCTCTCGTACTCCAGGAAACTAAAACATTGGATGTTCAGGCAATACAGGGACATCGACATAAGAGTGCAGATGTTAAAAGAGGTCAGTCAATTCGATCCAGAATAATAACCGGAAACTAAAAGTGTCAGTACATAACAGTAACCTATACCCGTTGAACAAGGGGTGCCTCAGAGGTCTAGTGAATAACGCTTTGGCATTTGAAGTTAAGCGTGTTGGACCCGAATCTCAGTGTGAACACCATCACTCACTGCGGGGCAAGTATATCCAGGTGACGAGTCTCACTTCCTGGATTCCACTACCAGCCACCACCAAGGAAAATTTCGAAAGAGGAATTCATTTGAGACATTTATCACTGTTTGTTACTAACATACAGTGGTAATCAGCATTATTTTATTGGATTAAGTCTCATTGAATAGTGAAGTAAATTTAATGTAATTGATTAGACAGATAGAACACATCATGGATTCACAAACATGTATCTTTTCAAAATTTTGAACAAGATTGATAGTTTTTGTGGTTGAAATATTTGTGTGTTGACGAGTTTGGTATAATGAAATATAAGTTACTTGAATGTATTTTAACTCACTAGAAGATAAATATTATGTGATGTTCACAGGTTGGTACAAAACAACAAAACTGTCATCATAGTATCATGGTCTACAAAAGGACGCCCAGTCAATCTTATAAAGAACAAGCTGCATAGTTTCGTTTGAAAATGAGGTAGGATACGCTCTAAAACATGAATACTAGATGTGTGACAATGCGGAACTAGACATTTTCAAGAAGAAGGTGAATTTTTGCGATACAACCGAAAGAGTAAGAAACACAAGATCTATATTCCTTAGTTAGACATCTGCGAAAACTGTCAAATTAGTCTTTATTACTAATGGAAAGCTAGAAAAATTAGTGATCCACAATAGCTTTACAACAAACAGATGTTGGTTTTTTATCACATCTGAAATTCCTGTGTACGAATAATTTACTTGAACGTAAAAGAGAAAATTAGAGATTGTACGTATCATGACTATTTTGACGTCAGATGACTAAGAAAAGGTAAAGGGATTTTACTTTCTAAAGAACATCAGTCGTCAAACGACAGCTGTCTGTTTGAGGAAACAACGTATTTGACATTCACCTATATTGCTTTATTGATGAGTAAATACATTACCATGGCAGTTTGTATTCGCTGATTGGACAAAGCATCGCTGATTTAAGATAAGGGTGTGGAATAAAAAAAGGGAAAAGTATAGTGATTCAGTGCTTTTAGTATTTTTCCAAAGAATAAGAAATACTGAAATAAGACGTTAAAACAAAAGCGATAAAGTATTTACGAAGACTGAACACAAATAAGTGTGATGCAGATTCGAACATCTTACGGGACATCAGTTCCACTGAGGTTGCAGATATGCCATGCCAACTAGCGCCAACAAGCATGAGACTTAGGTCCAGGGCTTTCTACTGATTGCCTGTAACCAACTAATGGCTACAAAAGCGCACCGTGATCTTCAGTTTCCCAGCTTGGCCACATTTCAAAAGGATCGATAGGATTCGATCAGTACTCGGGTCTAGACAACATGCAATTCGTAACTCTTCAGAAACCATCCGATGTAACTAATCTAGTCCTACAGGAGGTCAACTTCAGCCCAAACAGCTCGGCGGTAGTACCTCTGGTTTGAAGAGTGGGTGAAACGGGCTCGAATGTCACAGTAGAAATCAATTCCCTGGAGATCGCAGAAATATCCTGCTGAGGAGCGTCAACAAGCGTGAAACCTAGGTTTGAGTTTCTTGATATCTATCTCCATCCAACTAATACTAATCAAAGTACACCATGATGGTGAGTCACCTAACTAGGTAACCATATGGAGAAGCAATATAATGAATTAGGTTATCAAATGGATTTTTCTAAGCATCAGTGATAGAATAAAACCGACAGGCTGAAATAAATTTCAGTTTGTGCTGAAAAAGGTGAAAAATTAATTCTTTTTTTAAACATTAAAGGTAGTTAGTGAGATGTTAAGTATCAACCTGTAGTACAAATAAATTATCGATAATGTATCGGAATATGATGTTGGATGGTGACCTTTTAATTGGTGAATAAACACAAATTTGAGATTGCACGTAGGCGTGAAGTCTCACGCAGCCTTGTATGCTGTTTGTGTTAGTCATTAATTACTTACCGTCAGATATGGAATATTAAATATTTTAGTGTCTCACCACTTGGCTAAGTGACTGCGTCATATAAGTTGGTCAATAGGATTTGATCACCATATAGGAAAAGAATAATTGCTCCTATGATCTACCTTTATGTGTGTATTGATATCTGATTACAGTTGGTCAGTATAATGTTGATAAATAATATTTTGAACTTACTGACATTCCTTCACGAAATCTGTGTGCAAACAAGGTATCAGCAATATGCATATTTGTTACTTTTCTCATAAAAGAAATATGACGCATAATATGACTATCAAACCATATGAATAAACACAACTTGTGATGAGATTAGACTTTCTTCAGCTAAAGAATATCCTAGAAAAGCCTTGAAACCTGGACTTCAAGACCCAGTAAACTGTAAATCCCAATTCTACTGTATTTTGAGAAAACAAACTTCTTCCTAATGCCACTTAGGATCAGCCAAAATGGTCGAAACTTTCTGATAGTTTCTCAATGGTAAGAGGACTAATTTACTAGGAAACGATTAACAATATTATTTGATGATCGCCTTTTCACTTGATCATGATACAAATTTTATCAGAGTATCTTCCTTAAAGAAAGTAAATAAACGTCAAAGTTCAGGTGCTTTACGTCTGCTACTTCAGGTGAGTTGACACATGTGTGGTTTGTAATGACATGAACCATGTAACTCACTTGTTCGACAAGCTTAACGAGGCTTATTCTAACACTAAACTCACGATTCAATAAGAGTGTGACAACGCTTTCATTTTTCGGACCTCAAAGTGAAAAGAAAAATATCGCAGTTTTTGTCCTGCAAGCCATAGATGTGGGTTATCCAGGATACTTTACATGGGTATTCTGAAGGGTTTATTGTTAAGTATGAAAGAGCACAGGCTGAAAGAACTAAGCACATAATTGCATATTAATTATGGATAGTGGTTAGTAGTGGAAACAGGATACGTGTTTCGTTCTATTCCGGACCCATGAGCTGGATGTACCTGCCTTCCAGTGAGTAATGTTATTCCTACTGGGACTTGAACTCACGACCGATCGCTTCGAACGCCAGAGCGTTATCCACCATACAACCGAGCCATAATACCAACTTTTTAGGTGACGGATATAGTTTTGATGTTTTTACAACAACATCACTAATAAGAACTAGACAACAATTCCGTTTTAGAAGTTTAGGAGGACTTATTGATTTCAGGTCGGTATTAACCAGGGAGTGACATCACTTAGGGGACCAGTCAACTTGAAATCAAAAAATCCTCACAAATCTCCAAAACTGAATGCCTAGTTTTTATGCTTTGTCACAATTTATCAAGGAATCATGTGCAACAAATAAATATGGCATTCCTCGATGCAATGATTAAATTTTACTGTCTTTATAACATTCCTTAAGTCATCGATAAGGATGGTTACTCAAAATTCATAAGCATTTTCAGCATATGCTTAACTATCGTTATTTTACAGTGAAAAGTGCATTCAACCACTTTAGTTTCTAGGAGTCTAGTAAAGTACATTTCAAAATAACTATGCTTTTAAAGGAGTTGTTTCTCCAGGCATCAAAATGGTGTGACATGCAGATGCAACGATACGAGGACACTGAGATAGACTGTGATACATATAAAAGTATTAAAGGAATAAAGTAGATAATACTTTATTGTTGTCACAAAGCAACCATATGTAAATATATAGTATAGTGTTCTTGTCTAGTGTCAGTAGGCTGAGTAATCTGTCTATATGCTAGAAGTTAGTTCATTAAAGATTATAGAGTATTTTTAATGCACTGACTAACCATCATGAAACTATCCCAGTATAGGAAAAGATTACTTACGAATATTTGTGTGCAAACACTGTTACCACATAATTGCAGCAAGTAGTTGTGTATATCTCTCTAAAATTTTTCAAATACGTGCTCACACAATTTTTTTTATTCTACGTCACTCAACTTTTGTACTACTGATATAAGAGAAAGGTATATACAAATAACCATGCATAACTTTTTACTGTCTATTTGGTTGTCATTATATTTAAATAAATATAGAATAGTATAGGCTTTAAAATAATTCTTATATTTTAACTTGTCTACCTCACAATCTACTGAAATGCGCCTATTTAACTTTATGTCACTGACATTATTGTTACTGTTGTAACTGCCTATTTTTTTCCTTCCTTTTTTACTAATCGATCAGTTTTCTATAAGTGTAGATACCATATTTTGATAAAATAGGAGAGCTAGTAGAAATATGAAATTGTTGTGACGTCAAAAAGTTGTCACTGTAATAACTACTTGGCCTTCTTTATATACCATTATTACGTCTTCACAGCTAAATACTGATATTTCGAAGTTTATACTTTGTTATTACGGTTGCTGTACAACTGAAAAAAAAACATCACCTTTAAATACTTATAAACAATATTTTGTTTATCATTTACATTCAAGTGTACAACAAGAAATAGACACTGTATACATCATGAAATTGCATTCTACTAGTAACACCGTTAATCACTATTTTCAAACTTCATCTAAGACAGTAGCTGTCTGAAAACTAGTGAAGAAAAGCTTGAATAACGAGGTAAACACATAAAATTTATTCAAATAAATGTTTCACGATGTTGAGGATAATAGCACATTTCATTTGAAAAAAAGTCCAATATTTACTAAGTTTCTGAACTTTTATCCTATTATTAAAGACTATCTTTCTGAAGTTTTGATAAACAAAGAAAAAGTTGATAGCTCTTGAACATGTTCAATTGAGTTATTAGATGATAAGAATAAAATAATGTCACCACTCTTAGGAGACTGATGTATACTAATTACGCTCATAGTTCTTTTGAACGTTAAATTACAACGATAATGGTCAGAAACATGGCAGTTTTATGCTGAGAATCAAGAAAAAAAGTAGAAGAAATTAGTGAAGCATAACTAAGGTGGTAATTGTCTTCAACCAGTAGTTTCTGAAGTATTTTAAAAAGACAGAAGGAAAGTGCAAGTATTTCATGATTTAATTGTTGACATTTATTATCTTCTATCATTTCATAATGTTGTAAGAAACTTTTCAAGTACGTTTATCTCACTTTTATGTTTCCGGATTGTACGGTTTCAGGAGCTACATATTGACGGTCCAAAGGACTTAGGGGCTGTTGCAGCAACTGAAATTTTGGATTTCAAATCATGAAAAACTGTAAGCGTATAGCAATGGACATGAATCCGTCGTAATGAAACATTGATACAGTGAATTAAAATCCGCAATGGTTATTCATTTGTTTCAAGTATATAGTTATGCAGTTAGAAATGATAGAAATCAGGGAGATGAATGAATGACTTCACAGTGAAAGCATTGTTTTCTGAAGCACATATGAATGCATCTCAGAGAGTATTACTGTTCAGACAGTTTGGAACTAGTCAACCGATTTGAAGTGGGTAGTAGGGTGGGTCAATTCATTGAAATAAATCTGTCATTTTGAACTTATCCTCATCTGTCATCCAAGTACGGGATCACAGGTACTTAAAACAGAAGTTAGAAAAAATGATATTCTCTAGAGGTTATCACTGAACCAAAAATAAAGCATCATTTCAGAATATATTTCCATGCTAGTAGCCTGCATTCACACCCTCCAGAAGATTTTATTTCTCTGGTTAATTCAGTATGATAAAGAAATTGATTAAATGAAGCCTTTCTGAATAGAACGTGGTCCAAAGTAGTAATTATATAGAATGCAACTTCAAAATTTGAAGCATTTCATGTGCTTATAATGTGAAAGCACATGTAAGTACTTAAAAAACGTAGAAGAATAAAATGAAAACTGACAAACTATTGTCTTGGTCCATAAAATCACAATTAAATTCTGTGTGTTGCATTGCCATTTAATAAAGATTTATGTATACTTATGAAAAGGGGATAAGTACTTGAGGCTTTCTCTGGAGTACGAAATAAAAATGTTTGCTTTCAAATAGAAAAAAAGGCATACAACCACTTTTTTGTTGTGGATTTGTGTCTATCTCGACCTGAAACAAAATAAATCTTAGACAAATACCTTAAAGATATTCTTTTCATTGTTATGCATTTAGTCGAATACTTTTTATTGATACATATTATTAATCGGTAGAAATATAAACCATTAATTACATTAGGTCAAATCACAAGTAGACAAAGTTTTAAAAATTTGATAATCCTGTGGGTTAGAAAAGTGAGTAATGTTGATGAACCCCTTAGTACTGTTTCGATTGCAGCTTACGTAGCTAAAATGAAATGATGAGATTTGGGTTATCTGAACAATACTGTTGTCAGAGAACACTCTTGATGATGCATACACTTAGAAATTTCAGCCATAGTTTGTCATTTCGATCAATATGATCTTGTTGGTTGTATTTGGTACCAATGAATATAGATGATATACTAAGTCAAATTATTCAGTAGCATATTCCGCCAATAATGTCTCACAATGAATACATATGCATGGAACTGAAAATGTCAAGTATTTCTTTCCTACAGCATAGCATACGAAGGAAATACATGAAATGGTTGCATAAACTATCGACGCAAAAAGTCGAAAACTCAACAAAATTAGGAGACCAACCATAGGCTAATTATTTCAAAGGTTTTGTTAAAGTTTCAAGGAGTGAGTTGTAAGTATCTCCTTAAATACTTTACCGTTGCTAATGCTGAAGCTGGAAGAAATGCAAATATGTTTCACTAACTGATGATTCTTATAGTCAAAAGTGAATTATGTAAGCGAATTTGATTACAATTTCTGGAGTAGTCATGTTTAATATTTTGTTTCTGAAAATGTTTCAGAAGGGCTGCTATAATATCATTAACAAACGAATTATTTCCATGAAATACTAAAGCTAATGAAGGGCCATGAAATATAATGACTTCATTTTATTCTGCAAATATCTTTGCTTTTGCATTGTGCGAACTAAATGTATGACAATCCCAAACTAATGGTTGCTTATCCCTGACGCATTTATCAAATGAGCCAGCTCAGAGAACACAATACAAACAAGACCATCCACCTGAGCTACAAATATTCTGCATCATTTCAAGAGTGTTAAGTGTATCAGAACTTGTACGGAGTTCTCAGTACCCATGAAGATTTAATCAGTTGACAAATTCACATTATAGAGAAAAAAATCATTCAGCACTTATACATTAAAGAACCAATGATATTCTGTATTAGGTAGCTTGGTAATACCAAAAAGCTCACGAAAATTTGTGCGATATTGCCGATTTGTGACATTATTACGACTCAGTGGCTCCAAAACCAGTTACTCGAAAGCATGTGTTACTATCTCTCTTTCATATTTACAAAAGGTTATAAAACTTACTGAGTCAAACATATTTCTCTTACCTTATTATTTGCTTTTTCGCCAACGACAGTATCATTTTTTAACCGTAAGAGATCAAAATTTCAGACTACTGGGGTAAATGTAAGTTTTACATGGATTAGAGTTTATAACAAATGTCTGAATAATCATAGTAATAATAGTATTCCTAATGACCATGTTGATATATTCATACAATAATATACAACAAACTGATGAAAGTAACAGTTTGTTTTAAGATTATACAGTAATGACTAGCATAGATTTATTATTCCTTTGATGTTTACCGATAATGTAGCAGATGAATATAATGCTTTGAGTTGAACAACAAAACCTTTTACAGAATCGCAAAGAATGCATGGAGGATTAATAACAACGACGAAGAGAAAAATGGAAAGGGAAAGAGAAAGAAGGGGAAAAGTGAGGAAATTGATAAGTGAAATCCATGCACACAAATGCTCATCGACATGATTAATTATTGAGATACCTTATTTAGCCATACAGAAGTGGAGCCTGAAAATAGTTCTCAATATCGCTGTGTAGTTAATCAATTACACTACAAGCTGTCGGCCGTGTAGAGTCAAAGATTACAATCCATTTATAATCACAATTAAAGCAGTTCGGGATTTTCGTAGAAAATCCGTCGTTTTATCAAACTGTGTTCTGTTCATTTATCTGTTTATTTATTTTCCCCCTGTATACCTATTGGGACATAGGTGACCAGTAGCACGTCACCATTTCACTCTCTTCTCGGCAGTCTTTCCACCCTCGCTCCATGACTCCCCACAACATTTCATTTCTTCCTCACAACAACACCGTGTCACCCTCACCTCGGACGCCCAACTCGTCGTGTCCCCGTCGGATTCCACTACACGCCCTAGACTGGTGCGTGATATCCCCAGTCGGTTTTCTCATGGTTGGCAAAATCCAATCCATCTCCACTTTATTCTGCATAACTGTTGAAAGATGGGTTCCTGCTTCGTTGGTTCGTTGCCACCCACACTGACTTCCTTGTTGCTTATTCTGATCATTCTGGCCATCCAGTCGATCTTCACTATCGAGTGAGCCAGAGTAGGTGGCAGCTGTTGATGTATGATGTCTGTGGTTTTTTGTAAATGCTTTCCGGAACGCACCAAGTCTCTCAGTCATCACCTAGAAGCACTGACGTACTTGGCTGACCTTTTGTTGAGAATACGAAACTTGTTCTTTATGCCGAGTTGAGTACAGTAGATCTCCACACTGATTTCAGATTATTTCAAGAAGCCCTGTATTCCTGTATTTCTGATCCTGGCTGCTTTGACATCCTCATGTGTGCCTGTGCCACCTGTAGTTGAAACGATGATGCTTGTCTAGGTGGATAGGTGAAAGAGACAACTTCCTTTAGGTTTCTCCTGATAATGGTGATTGCTGCTCGTTGTTATTGCTGTTGTTGTTGGTTGAGTATCTTCATCACCTCCGTCTTCTGTACATTCGCTTGCGGTCCCGTCTTTGTTGCCCTACCTCTTCTGTCAACTTCCTGATGATTTTTGCCTGTAGATCTTCGAGTTTGTGCTACAGGAAATTAGACATAGATCGTGGTTGGCGAAATCCAAATCTTCTTCTGGGGTCTTTTCATCGGTGCAGCCAGCGTTGCCATCTTTTCGCTCTTCACAGTGTTTTGCATGATCCATTTCAGTTGACCACAATCAGGAAGATCATGGATGATAGTAGGCAGCTTTGTCTTACTCGTGTCTTCTTTCATAGGCAACGCTGAACTTTCCATTGTGAATCACTAGGCATATAGCATCATATATCATATGGCTGCTGTTGAATGAGTTCAATAAAGTTTTTTGGCATTGAAACCGTAGTGCTGAAACAACTGCCGAATTACTTCTCAGTGGACACTATCGAAGGCCTTTTCAAAATCGCTGAAGTTGATGTTTAGTTGGCTGGCATTCCATACTCTGTTCGATGATGATGTGTAGCGTAGCGTTGCGATTCGATCTGCATATGATTTGTTCTTCCTGAATCCAGCCGACCAGCCAGCGTGTGCCGATCGTGGTTTTGAATGTGTTCTTCCACGCAGGTTTCTTCAGGGATGTTTCCCAATGTCTCCCATTTTGTCTTGATTGGTGATGTGGAGATGTTCCCTGTAGGTTTGTCCTCCGGTTTCTGTTCTATGTGTTGAACTTGAAATGTGGTCTTTCATCAACTTCCTTGAAGGCTTTCAACTTGATTTTGAAGGCAGCTACCTTGTGTGTTGTCCACTCCCTGTTTGGCATTCATTTCACCCCACCCATTGGAATTTAGATGTCGCCAACTGTAGTGGGGTCCTGTCCAGTAGTGATCGCAGTTGTCTGCAGAATTCCTTCTTCTTCTCTTGATCCTCATTATTTGTAGGTGCATAGCGTGGCACTGTATGATTTTGAATTTCCTTCATTTCGAGTTGAATCTTGCTGTCATGATCCTGATCTTCCAGGAGGAGATTGGTTCCCATTGCCTGAGAAATTTCGATGCTGTCGGGGACATCATGATAGCCACTCGAAATTTCAATGTATTCGTGGTTGTCATCTGGGTGACAATATCGGAGTAAATTATTGACTCTCCAGTTGACAGTTTGGAGAGTCCACTTCCATTCCTTCTTCTTTCGCAGATTCCTAGCATTTCTGTGTCATACCTTCTCATCTCTTTTGCAGTCTAGGCAACCTAGCCAGCTAGTTTCAAACACTGTGCGGACATTACATGTCCCCATTTATTTTTCGCTTTCATCAAGAGAAGAGAAGAAAGAAGCATCGACAATTGGCTTCCCGAAGGCTTGCATCAACGGGCATCATCTCGTCTCTCCGATTCCAGCAAAGAATAAGTTTTGCGCTTTGAAGTTTCTTTAGCAATTGGATTGGTTTTACGGGATAGGGTTGCTAGTACTATGCCCAACCTTCCCTCTTTATCAGAGCTTAGGACCGCCTGGTAACTAGTGAACTAGTTAACTAAGCGAGGTTGTGTTCTGTTCAATTCACCTCCTTTTTAATCCGGATAACACTATGAACAAATGGCTGTGTACTATAATTCGCTAATGTTAGACATGAACAGTATAAAATGGTGGTTCGCTTCACTTTCCTTCAACAAATAAACGAAGTGTACCAAAAGTGATGTTTTTCAGTTGTGTATATCAAAGTTCACTGCAAGCAGGTGTAGTGCATGTGATAGGAGAAGAATTTAGAAACACATGTGTTTTGGCATATATTTTATTTCATTTTTCTGAACGTAAGATCATAATGAATAAAGGACAACAAAACAACATAGGCTGATATTGTATTTGGCTTGTTATTTATACATAAGAATGTGCCGAGTGAAAATAATTAGCCAGTTTAACCAAATGGTAAGTATCTTCATGAAAGGAGAAACTGTTTTTAAAGTTTCTGTTTTGTTTCACTCTCAGGTGAACTGAAGGCGATTTACAACTATCTAGAAAAATATGATTGAATTATTTGAAAAGTGGAATATTCAAGGCAGTCCATAGGGTATAGTATTCTTACAAAGTACTTAGTTTCAAAGATTTACTGGGGGTGGAACATATTTTTAGAATATTACAAGAGTTGATAAATAAAAAAGAATTATAAAGTTTTATTCACTGCTGCGCATTTTCTAGTTAGTAATGTGGTTATCTGAGTCGAATGTAACTGTATGTTCAGTGCTGTCTTATGAAGTCAAGAAGTGTAACAACGCGGATATAAATGAGTTTAAGGGTTGAACTTGGACACTGTAGTAAAGTATAATTTCAAATTAGATTCTTTATTTGATACAGCACAGAACCGATACACTAGTATTTATTGGATAATCTTTCGAGCAGAATTTATTGTACATATTCATACCAAAAAAATTATATGTCTTTCAAACCCTTCATACAGTCTAACAGATCTTCATTCTTTTATTTGAATGAAAGTAGAATTTTCTAGATATCTGAAACAACTGACGAGTCATTCCTGTTACGTGTTGGGTTTTAATTCAATGAAAAAAAATCTGTGATCAACTTCTCCTTCCACCTATCTATATTAGATTTTAGAATTGTCACCCTATCCTACCTTATATTGGTCGGGGGATTCACAGCGATACAGACGAAAGAGACATATCGGTAATTCATAGAAGTGTTGAAATTAGTGTGGCAGTTAAACTTACAAACTCAATGAGAGAGAAACGTGGTAGGCTAAAAGACCCAGTACAGTCAATTATGAAAAATAACCTAATCTATCGAATACCGTGTAATGATTGTGAGGCCAAGTATATAAGTTAAAAAAGACGATCAGTGTCAAACAGAATAGCAAAGGGCAGAAATTTAGCGAAGCATAAAATGATATACTCCAATGTAATAAGTAATGTAGAGAAAAAATATGTAGATATCCAAACCAAGTTGGAATTTGATGGTTTGAAAACATTTTGGCATTGTGTAAATTATATTCACTATTTTGGTATTTGTATTTCTCAATAAATGTAAAATAAAATAAACTTGTTCCAGCTGACGTTTCGCTATTTAGTAATAATACTTCATCAAAGTTATGGTTATAGTTACAGTATCCAAGCTTATATTGCAAATCTCGGTTTGTTATGATTTTGATAAAGCTATTAGCAATAACCAGGAATACGTCAGTTGAAACAAATTTATTTTGTTTTACATTCATTAGGAAATATAAATCACAAAGTAATGAATAGAGAAAAACTCGGCTATCGCTATGAATGAACTGACGCATAATAACACTATAGAGAGATACTTCTAAAATCCAATGTAGCTAGGTGGAAGGAGAGGTTGATCATAGATTTTTGTTCATTAAAATAAAACCCAACATGTAACAGGACTCACTCATCAAGTGTTTCAGATATCTGGAGAATTTTACCTCCATTAAAATAAAAGGATGAATAAATGTTAGAAAATGATATGATTACTCTATATGAATTACTATTACTATTATATTTCCCTTGGGTTCCTAGTGAAAAATAGGTAACCAGTAGAACGAATCCATTCTACTCTTATCTCTGCAGTCTTTCAACCCTCGCTCCATGACTCCCCACAACATTTCATTTCTTCATCAAACGGTCCCCTCCATGTTACCCTCGCCTCGGACGCCCAACTCGTCGTGTCCCCGTCGGATTCCACTACACGCCATAGACTGGTGCGTGATATCCCAGTCGTTTTCTCATGGTTGGCAAAATCCAATCCATCTCCACTTTATTCTGCATAACTGTTGAACGATGAGTTCCTGCTTCGTTGGTTCGTTGCCACCCACACTGACTTCCTTGTTGCTTATTCTGATCATTCTGGCCATCCAATCGATCTTCACTATCGAGTGAGCCAGAGTAGGTGGCAGCTGTTGATGTATGATGTCTGTAGTTTTTTGTAAATGCTTTCCGGAACGCACCAAGTCTCTCAGTCATCACCTAGAAGCACTGACGTACTTGGCTGACCTTTTGTTGAGAATACGAAACTTGTTCTTTATGCCGAGTTGAGTACAGTAGATCTCCACACTGATTTCAGATTATTTCAAGAAGCCCTGTATTCCTGTATTTCTGATCCTGGCTGCTTTGACATCCTCATGTGTGCCTGTGCCACCTGTAGTTGAAACGATGATGCTTGTCTAGGTGGATAGGTGAAAGAGACAACTTCCTTTAGGTTTCTCCTGATAATGGTGAATGCTGCTTGTTGTTATTGCTGTTGTTGTTGGTTGAGTATCTTCATCACCTCCGTCTTCTGTACATTCGCTTGCGGTCCCGTCTTTGTTGCCCTACCTCTTCTGTCAACTTCCTGATGATTTTTGCCTGTAGATCTTCGAGTTTGTGCTACAGGAAATTAGACATAGATCGTGGTTGGCGAAATCCAAATCTTCTTCTGGGGTCTTTTCATCGGTGCAGCCAGCGTATGCCATCTTTTCGCTCTTCATTGTGTTTTGCATGATCCATTTCAGTTGACCACAATCAGGAAGATCATGGATGATAGTAGGCTGCCTTGTCTTTTCCTATCTTTACTTCAGAGGTGTGACTGAGCTTTCCATTATATGAATATGTACAATAAATTCTACCGGAAAATTTATACAATAAATACTAGTATATTGGTGTGTACTGCATCAAAGAAACAATTTATTGCGCAATATTACTGAACGCTTGAACAACATCAGGACAAATTAATAATGTACCTTAAATTATATGTGACTGACTGACTGAACGACGAAATCAACTTTGAACGTCTCACACACGTTTAACGTCTCAAGTTGTACATTTCGCAGTAGTGCACACAAAACTTTGGACAGAGAGAGAAAGAGAGTGATAACAAAGTAGACACAATTGTAGATAGAGTGACTAGTTTGGAGTTAAAGGTTACAGCAGATATTCAAGCTTTAGATGTCAAGGATAAATATATCTGTTCCATTGTGTCCAATTTTCAGTCATCTCACCAAGTGTCCTCAACCCCTGATTCCTTTCGTCTCGAAGACTCTAGCCAAGCAGTCTACATAGCCGCATACGACTCAGATTAAAAGTAAGAGACTTCATCGACTAGAGGCAGGTTCTAAACTTGTGCTTATGAACTCTCTCCCAACCTAACTTCCCTTGCACGGTTCTTCGAGGCAGGTGGTAGCTCAGCAACACAGTACATGACCAAGCCATCTCAGCCAACTTAGGTTCACAACCTCATCACTTCACTGGCCTTTCTTACCTAGTACCCTTCGCCTGACCTCAACATTACACGATGATTCCGCCAAGTGGGAGCTATTCTACGAAGACATCTGTGATCAAAACCCAGTAATTGCTTCATGCCTTTTACTTTTGATGAAAATTTCTGACAACTATACAGCAGGAGAGAACCAACTGCAGTGCAGTATACTCTTCTTTTGACAGATAGATTGATATCTGGCCATCGTCATAGGTTAGGTAACTTTGTAAATATCAACGGCCTTACTATATAGGAGCTGAGATTTTGTCAGCAACCAGAGAGTTCGAGTTGATGCAACTCCCTAAGTAAGTGAAGTTGTTGACATATTTCACCATTTCACTCCTTATCATTAAGAATGATATATCACTATCTTTGAAACACTAGCGAGATGGTACGGATCTAAGCATTCCGTCAGGTTAGTACTCAGTTTATAAATATCATAATATCATGATATAAGGTGATTTCGAGGCAGCGGAAGTGATGCTGAATAATGTATTCATTGTAATGAAGTCTACTACTGACGGATGATAGATGTTGTCGCCAGAAAACAGATGTCTGTTTTATTTCAAACAAAAACTACATGTAAAAGCTGGACACAGTCATTGGTTCACGTACACCTTTTTCAAAAGTGGAGACAATATATCAGAGAGGGAGACATAGAGTTAGTAGATTATTTTTATAAAATGCAGATAGTATGTGATTTCAGAAGTGAGCGCTTCATTGTAAAACCTTGGCTATATTTTTTCAGAGAAATCCGACCTTATGACTATTATCAGTTGTGTTTAGGTGCATGACCCAGTTGTTCTGTAATTAATCACTGAAGGTAGACATTTCTAATTTGTAAACCAAATTTTGGTGTACAGACTGAAATAAGCCACTCAACAATACCTCACCGACACAAGATTATATTCGGCTGCACGTTAGAAGAGAATCAGAACTCAGTGTAAACCTTTAAAACACAAGCTACCAGAGATGACATTTATTGAAAATGAATTTTAATAGAGCTGTTTGACAGGAAAAATCCCCGTTTGAAGTACTTGTCAATCGTATCTCTTGTCAATCTAGAAAAAATTCACCTTAACTTGGAAGATAGCGATCACTACTTTGACTATTCAGCTGAATTGAGATCTGCAATTACAATTAAACTGCGGTTAGTCATGGAAGATAGAAGTATGTGAAATTACCTAGATAACTAGATGGTCATAAACTGTGATTGCAATGTACGGGTAATTTAGTTCCCTAAAACAGAATTCGTGGAGTCTATAACTTTATCACTAATTCATTTTTAATCTATAGATTTATGATTTTATGCAAAAAAAACCCTGTAAAGACGACATTTCTCAGTAATCGAAGCATTTTTTAAACACTGAAAACAGTATTTTAGAATTGAAATAACCACGATGATATACCAAGCTAACCAATATCCTGTGTACAAATTTATCAGGTAGACGTCTATTTTCACCTCTAATTCCTGTCAATAAAGTGTTCGACAGAAGCATAGTAAGCAAACTACTCAAGAAGTTGTGAACAACAATATAGGTAACGAAAAACTAGGGACTAAAGAAAAGCCAGACAGAAATAAACACTTCGAGTTATTGACACTGAAATAAGTAATAATGATAGACAAAAGTTTGTTCCTACTCATATTTAAAAGAAAGACTTGAAAATATGTAAGTGACTGATACAAAAATGGGATAAAAAAACGTACAGCACAAGGTGAATAAAATACATTATGTCGAAGTGTTAACTATAAAACCGCCTACCGCATCATAAGTACACTTTTAGTTGAATTCTACCATCCGTTATGAAGAATAACGAAAGAAGCACAGCCTCAACAGACACTCGGATCGTACACCATATACAGCTACAGCTTTATTATGTCTAGCAGTGTCATAATGTTAAGCTTATAGCCTGGTTTAAGATGACCTTATCGTATATTTTATTAGTATATCACATTGTAATCTTTGTCATGAAAGGTGAGAGAAAAATTCAAACATCAATTTTGACCTATAGATGCGTCCACGGAAAAAGTAGCTTACTTTGAGTAAAATCGAAACTAAACTGTTTTGATGGCAAATTCTGATAATCTATAAAGGTAGAGGTATTCTTGTTGTGCACGTGATACCAAAGAAAATTAAAATACACGATCAAACATATTAAAGGGAAGTCTTAGGTTCATGAAAGAAAAACAATTGCATCTCTAAAATGTAGAATGCTTATGAATCCCCCAAATTTACACAAGGTGTGCGTGTATTCACGATACAGTTAAAAAAGTGAATGCAAATTAACTTTTGATATTTGCAAAGTTTACTACAAATAACATCCAGATTAGCTAGAAGCTTCACGGTCTGACTAAAAACTAGATTAAATGATGTATTTGAACTTTGGAATGACTAGTGGTTGAAAGTCAACCTCCTAACCGATGAACCACAATTCTACATGTTGAAGGGGAAGTTTCTTTCGGCCAATGAATATTTCAATAATCATATATTTACTATCGGGTAACTTCGCTGATTACTAGTTGCAGATTTCGAGCCAGAAGTTTGTGTAGAACGCATAAACTGTTTAGCTTCCTGTCGTAGTAACTGGAATGACTGGAGTTCTAAATTATATTGTAAAGTGAATTAAACTGTATACGGCAAACATGTAGGCAAAGTTAGGAAAAATATCTCGGATATTTGATAATAAGGTGGTGAAAAAACAGAAATAATAAAATTATTTGATTGAAATCATGAAACAGTCATTTCGAATCCGCATAGGAGTTAAGATGTATATTATTAGCCAGTTAAAACAGATTTTTTTTATTGATAATTATTCATTGTGTTGCATCTATGATCAACTTAGAAACAAGCAAGTCACTGGGGTGAAACCGTGAAGTCTCAAAATTCGAAGTAACTGTTTCTCACAAAGTGTAAAGATAAGTAACAAAATATAGAGTCACTTAAACTAAACAGGTTAAATCACACTATATTCGGTTGAAAACTAGTATGTATGAATAAATGTGTTATTGAATATGTAGTATAGCAATTCCGTATAGGGTAGTTAACTAAGTCGAAGGGCATATTAGATGTGTAAAGGTTTTTGTTACTATTCAATTGCCCAAGCTGTAATATCAATAACTGGGTTCAAGTTCCTGAATATAAGGTTTATACCAAGTAGACTATATGAATCATTCACTGCTCTAAACCAGTAAACAATTCATTATATGACATCTAAAGAATGTTTTGTCTAAATAAAATTATAACAAAAATAAAATCACGTCTTACACGTGATTCAGTTTGAAAAAGATTAGAAACAATGCTAATTATATTGGTATGGTTTTCAAACACCACAGAAATGAATTCAGTTTCGAAAAAACAACACGAAAACTTAAAACTTCGATTAAAAACAAATGATGATGAGAAATAGTCACAGATTTCATTTATTTCAAATAAGATTACATGCCATACTGTCATTCTATTGATATCAACATTATCACTGATATTAGCAATGAAATTCGAATCATGAACTATATACGTGTTATATGAAATGAGAGTGACTGAATTATAATGAGAAGTAATTTTTAAACAGTTCAATAAATTTATGACTGATTTCATAAATCACGTTTAACGCACAAAATGACAATTTATTATTCACTGGTGAATTGTGATTTATTACACTGAGATGTGCATGACTAACTCATATATATATATATATATATATATATATATATATATATAATTTATTTTCCCCCTAGGTTCAGAGTGGAACACACAACTTCAGTAGAACACCTCCATTCCACCCTCTTCTCTGCAGTCTGGTCAACCTGCCTCCACGACTCCCCACAAGCCTCCATTTCTTCCTCACACCATCTCCTCCACATCACTCTCACCTCGGACGCCCAACTCGTCGTGTCCCCTTCCGATTCCACTACACGCCCTAGACTGGCGCGTGATATCCCCAGTCGGTCTCCTCAGTGTATGCACATTCCAGTCCATCTACACTTTCTTCAACTGCATATTTGTTGGGTGATGCGTTCCTGCTTCGTTGGTTCGTTGCCACCCACACTGACTTCCTTGTTGCTTATTCTGATTATTCTGGCCATCCAATCGATCTTCACTGTCGAATGAGCTAGCGTGGGTGGCAGCTGTTGATGTATGATGTCTGTAGTTTGTTGAAAATGCTTTTAGTGACACGCCAAGATTCTGAACCATCACCTAGAATCACTGACGTACTTGACTGACATTAGTGTTGAAAATACGGATCTTGTACTTTCTGCTGAGTTGAGTACAGTAGATCTCCACACTGATTTCAGATTAGTGAAAGCCTGTATTCCTGTATTTCTGATCCTGGCTGCTTTGACATTCTCATCTGTGCCTGTGCCACTTGTAGTTGAAACGATGCTGCCTGTATTTACTTCAAAGGCGTCACTGAGTTTTCCATTGTGGATCACTTGGTATATGGTGTCTGCATATGGCTGTTGAATTAGGTTGATAAAGACTAGTGCCACACCGTATTGTTGAAGCAATGACCAGATTACCTCTCAGTTGACACTGTCGAAGGCCTTTTCAAGGTCGATATACATATATATCCATACTTGGAAAGGTATGATTTGTAAACAAAACATTCATCATAAGTAAACGCGATCTCATTAGCAAGTCAATATTTCGTCATATATTTGAGAATGCTGAGGTTCTTTACACTCGGTTGAGAAAAACAGTATTGCATAATTTCTCTTGAAACTGACCACAGGATGTCTTTCATTAAAGTAGGGAGATTGCATGTGTCAAAAGAGTTATAGTATTGAATTCAGTTTGGCGATGAATTGAGTTTTCGGTAGGATTCAGTGGTTCTTATTTTATAGTATTACTTGTGCACCAAAAATCCACAAGTTTTTATCCGGATGAAGAATTAGAGAAGAGAACTGTTTATGATCCCTAACTAAAATCATTAATCCTTGCTATGCTTCTTGTTTTATCTACTTGGTACTATTTGAATTTCTCCCTGGTGTTGCGTGTTCTTTACTCGTGAATCATAATTAATTTACTGCTATAATTTACTTCCCAATGGCCTGTTATACTCTGATTACGTACCTTTTTCATTACTAGCGTTAAGCATACTACATTTGATGGTTCTCCAAATGGTACCAATCTATATGGGGAACTACTCATAAATTAGTCATTCCCTACAGACCGCCAGTTTAATAGGGGTGGTCAATAAATAACTGATTAAAATATCATATATTACGAAAATATTTAAGTGTTGTACGATACTTAAAAATGGTAAGACAACAGTGTGAATTTTAACAGTTTGATGAGTGACATGATAGCAAAAACATTCAGATAAGTGACATCTAAACTTTCACTCTCGTGTCAGAATTATCTTTGTTTGAATATGATGTGTAGTGGAACAATCAATTCAAACTCATTTAAGAAATATCATGCTAACGACAACCTTTATATTACGAGTCGACTGGAATTTTCGATAACAGAGATATAGCCCGAGTTTTATGAAAAAACCCATCCTCTCCACAGTGTACCACCCACTATAAAAACTGTTATTCAGTAAACTGATGTGAGTTGTTGTTCATTTTGCATATGGATGCAATTTATCCCATGAATTCACTGATATCTCACACGGTGAAGCAGTACACTAATTCAGCGAAGTGGAAAGTGATGACGGAGAAGTATCATGCGTTGTGAAATCAAGTGAATGTGAAACAGAGGTTTAGACACTGGTTCGTTTGTACTCTGGTCTATACTTGAAATTTAGGTTATAACGTTTGACAACAATTAAGGTGGGCAGTCAAAAAAATGAGTCATTTAGAGAAAGTATTGTTGCTCAATAATATCCGTTTTTCTATAAAAATATAGGGAAAAATGGGATAGTACTAATTATAGTTCAAGTACCTGTACAAACTGGCAATAACAGAGTTATGGGATAGGGTTTTAAAGCCTCTACAGTTCTATAACATAAAGAAGGGACCTATATAGGATTCCTAATAAGGCTGCGATTGAAGTGGTGTTTACACCTACAAACTGATTACGAGACAAAAGTTTTAGGCAATAAACTCCCAAATAACCTACTGAACAAAACAACTTAGTTTACCGAGTTCTGTGAAATGACTGACGTGAAATATATTCATCGAAAGTTGATTTAGTTAGCTAAACATTAAAACCTAGCGTAATGTAGATTTTAGCAAGATAACATGTGTAGACAAAAATCTGTCATAGCCAGGTCTCTAGCAATATACAACTGCAAAATAAGATGGGAGTTGGAGAGATTGATAACTGAAGCTCTGGATATTTAATTGACAAGACGCACATACCAAGAATGACGCAACACCGATTCCTGAAATATGGATAATTTTACTACCAATCATGTCGAAGGATGAAAAGCAGCAGAACCATCAAAATTAGACCATGAAGCCATGCAATCACTTGGTATGATTATTAGCAATAAATTCTGCTCGAAACAGTCAGTTATTACATCTGAAATAAATATAAGCAGATATACAATGGAATTATACTTCACCAGAGTACCCGAATTCTACGCTTATATTGGTGAAAGTATCCATGCACTTCTTTCCTGTTTAGACTAATCGTTACTTGGGTTGCGAAAAATTGGCATAGTTTTTAAATACACTATTTATGTATACTAAGTTAGATTAAATGACAACGAACTATAATTTATCAGATGTATGATGCTATCGCTATGGAAAGCCACCAATGAAATTTTCATACTGTATGGATGTGCAAATAGTAAAACCTGTGAGGGTGAACTACGGCCAACAAAACACCGAAAATCGAATCACCACCGTACATACAAGACCTCATGGTGATGCCAGTGATCCACTGAAATCGGAAACACTAAGAAAGATGAGCTTTACAGTTCGTTTGAGATTCGGAAAGCTCACTCCCTGACTTGGCTTCGTCATATGACCACTGTTTGGAACGAAAGTAAAAGCTTTCTACTCAAACTTTTCTTGTCAGAGGGGCGAAAACACCAATTTCGAATCTCTCAACATAAACTCATACCAACCAGCATATAACATGCATGAACAGGTTGTAAAGCTGCTTACGAGTAATAAATATAGGGACTATTTTCCTTTTCTAAACATTTTATGAATTGCTTGGTGCTAATTGTGACAGTTTGTTACGTTTCCGCACATTTGTCATCTGTAATTACTTCGAGAAATTTGGTTAAAAGGAATTCACATCTTCTTAAAAGCTTAAGACACCCTTATTTAAAAGAAAACCAACTAATCAGGTTAACTATATTTTAACCGATTTCCATTGGTCATTTTTATCAGCTGTGAACACCACTATAATGTTCCTAATTTGCATACTGTTGACTACTTTTCTTAAAGCTCTAATAAACAGTTAATATAATCACCTAAAATATGAAACTCATTTGTGAACGTCAACATAACTAATTTCAACAACTACACCACAACTATGGAGATCTACTGCACTCAACTCAGCAGAAAGTACAAGATCCGTATTTTCAACACTAATGTCAGTCAAGTACGTCAGTGATTCTAGGTGATGGTTCAGAATCTTGGCGTGTCACTAAAAGCATTTTCAACAAACTACAGACATCATACATCAACAGCTGCCACCCACGCTAGCTCATTCGACAGTGAAGATCGATTGGATGGCCAGAATAATCAGAATAAGCAACAAGGAAGTCAGTGTGGGTGGCAACGAACCAACGAAGCAGGAACGCATCACCCAACAAATATGCAGTTGAAGAAAGTGTAGATGGACTGGAATGTGCATACACTGAGGAGACCGACTGGGGATATCACGCGCCAGTCTAGGGCGTGTAGTGGAATCGGAAGGGGACACGACGAGTTGGGCGTCCGAGGTGAGAGTGATGTGGAGGAGATGGTGTGAGGAAGAAATGGAGGCTTGTGGGGAGTCGTGGAGGCAGGTTGACCAGACTGCAGAGAAGAGGGTGGAATGGAGGTGTTCTACTGAAGCTGTATGTTCCACTCTGAACCCAAGGAAGAAATAATTATTATAGTAATAATAATAGTAGTGTGCTCCTCATTGAACATGAGGATCTTGATTTTGACTCCTGGGGACCACGGATGTACAATGCTAAGGAGTTGTATAGTAGGACATATCAGCTGTTCAGTGCTCCCAGACTTTTAATGACTTTCCAGCTGTTGCCAGTCCATAATGAATACTAACTTGAAATCAAAAAAATATTAACCATCCTAAGTGATAACCTCACATCAAACATGAATTCAACATTATTTTAGAATTCGATGACGTATAGATGACTATTTATTTCGGATCTTTTATGCACTTATCATGCCTTCCTAGATCTCTCTGAATTCAAAATCTCTTTGGTATAAGACTGCAGATGATATCTAGATTTCAACAAATTTGAGTCATACTAAATTATATCATTAAGCAGCCTTCTTCAGGAGGTAACCAATGAAACAACCGTAGTAATCAATAGAGTTATGAAAGAGTTATGTCAAAAGTAGTGTAAATTGTCATAGACATCAATACGGACTTAAAAAAACTATATTTCATTGATTTATTTTTCAAAAACATTCAGACACATGCTTCTTATCCTTTGTATATTTTCTGATTAAAAGTGACAATAGCAAGAAATAATCAAATATTTTGCGTAGATTTTTATTTGTTACACATATTATACGAAGAAAAATGTGTAAGGGGAAAACAGGTTATGCATTGTGTACATGAATGTAGAGGAGTGAATCATCAAAATATAAATCAGAAATTAGGATCTTTTAGTGAAATAGCCCTTCTATTATCGGTAAAATGTAAATTTACTTGTGTTTTAGGTCGCCTTTATCTCAGAACAACTGAAATCAAACACACAATGAATAAGTGAATTAGTGATAATTAAAGTGTAGTAATGATAATCTATCTGCGTAAAAACCACTGCTTTATTTTTGTTTTACACCTGGAGTTGAACAAATTTTCTATTAACTATTTTTTTATCTCACAGAAAATGGGACTATACGGAATACGTTTCTATATTCATGAGACATTATACAATGACAAAATATGTAGTTTTTTAAGAGAATATATTTAAGCATACAGATAGCTTCAGTAGTGCCTATGACTAGCATGACTTAGCATCTCAAAAGACAATGCTCTGGGATTCGAAATGATGGGGGCCGGGTTTGAGTATCAGTGAGAACCCTTACTGGGAGAAAAGTTTATCAAGCTGACGATTCCCTGTGATAGACACTGTTCATTATTAATATCAGGTGCATATAACCAATAATAAAGGAGTTAAAACTTGGAGTTATTAGAAACCATTTTAGATCTAATGCACGAATTCATGTGATCCACCTTGACGTTCAAACTCAAGTAAAGCAATCGTCAAGTTGGGGTTTGAGCTATTTTTTTTAGAATCTTTTCGAGGTATTGAAAGCTACTTCCATCCAAGAATACTTTATTAGGATAATGAGTTCAAGGTTTTGGTAAATGTAGAGGAAAATGAATAAAATGAGCAATAAAGGAAAACGACAATCTATTAACCTGAAAACAGATCTGCCTTTTAATCGAATTCAAACAAGTAATCTCCGGGTTATTAATCCAGCATTCTATCTGTTGATCTCCCGGCTCAACTGTTTGGCAGATATCAATTTCAATCACGAGAGTTTCGTTAAACTAGTTTTAGTAGTTTGGACCACTGTTTTTACAGGAATTTGATATTCACAAGCATAACGAATTTAAATGAGCTGTATAGAATATAATTTTTATTCTTCTGAAGAGGAAAAGATATTCAGTAGTTCAGCTAACAGTGGATATTCTTGCCTTAAGGAGAGATGGGAGCTTTATTTATTACAATTGTTTTAGGCCAAATAGGAATTTCATGAATCTGCTTGAATTTTACAGGAGCTGTTAACAAAGCATAAAAATGAGCTACAATGAGAATTCAGAGAAAGTTTGATCCATCGATATACAGCTCAGAACCAATATGGGAGCTATAACATCTATTATTTACTGTTATTCAAAACACAGTCTTCGGTTTGAGTTACATTAATTTCACACATGACTGCAACGAAGAAAAAAATCATCTTCTCGGCGAAATTGTTCTCTTAGCTGTAAATCCGTCAAAGGTCACTATAAACTGTATCACAAAAGAAAGTTACATAGTGGGGAAACAAACAAAAGGATTAAAAAACAACAAGTTACGTCATATGTAGGCTATCTAGAGAGATCGATAATTTACGATGGCCATGGAAAAGAAAGAGGTTGTACATGCTGATTTTGAATGATGGTTCGAATTTTTGAATCGTTAATGCTTCATCTATGCCCAGGTGTCTTAGTCTCACTCCTTTCGAGTGACTTAGTAGCACTTTGTACACAATTTAAAGGAATTATCAAGAGGAACCAAACATCCTGAGTTTACTAAGTGTTCTATTACAGAACTGAGGATGCCTTTTCGCTCTCCCCTTGTCAGCCAAGCTGAAAAGTGTTTGCAGGCGCACTTCATAAGCTGATGCATGGTACGGCCCATGTACTCGCCTCTACAGAAGCAAGTAAACTACAATACACAGAGTGATGCAGTCCAATGTTCTGGCTAATCCTTAATATGCTTCTATATTGCTTCCACAGATTTACCAAATTCTCTTTTCTTCAGGAAAGTAATTTAACCAATTCCGTTCTTAAAGAAACCATCATTATACTTCGATGAATGTGTGGTGGGTGGAAAGGGACTAGCGATTCTAGATACATTTTACACGATACAATTTTCAATTGTTTAGGCTATAAGTTAGCAGTGATAAGGCAAAGTGTAACCTTTACGACATATATTCGTTACTGTTTCAGCAATCACTCAAAAAAAACACTGTTTATTAAATGAAATTCGTTTCTGTTTCAAAAATCACTAGAAACTAGAGAGCCGTGAAATGTTATAAAATGAGATTTGTGATTTAGATAGGAGATGAATAAAAAACTGAAAATTTATAATTCCTAGAACTGCAACAGTACAGCTAAACACTTTATTCCCAGATCTTCAGGGTTTCTTTGATCCTATCAGTCAGACTTCTTTTAAAACTCCAAATAATGATTAATGTGTTTGTATAGTTTGTGCTAGCTCATGAAGTAAATTTGAAAGTATTATGAAATCTTCTTGATTCAATAAAGGTTTGAAAATGAACATAACAGGAAAATGAATTTCTCATTTTCCACAAGGTAAGACGAAGATACTAATATTTATCCGTGCACAAAATAATCATTTAAATAATTAAATGTGTTTACAAGAGGTAGAAAAATGAGAGTTGTTTGCAGATGACTTATTGTCGAAAAGTATGATATTAATGATGGATCGTGGCTAGCAGTGGAATCTAGGATGCGCATTTCGTCCTACTTGTGACTCATCAGCTGGATATACCTACTTAATCAATGACTGTATGGTATAAAATCAATTATGCTGAAAGGCATGATATGTTGAACAGATAGTGTTTAATCTTTACATAGTTCATAAATTTTTGTTCGGTATGTTGTTTCGATTAATTAAAACACTTCGCAAACATTACCGAACATAGCCGCCTGAGTTATTACTGTCCACTAAAATTGAAATCCTGAGTATTAGAAAGCGAAAATCTTCTGAGGAGTCATTAGTCTCCTCACGATTCATAGTATGGCTGACAATATATTTTGACTGTTTACTGTGGTTAGGAAGAAAATACTATACGTTCATCGCTCATTCTAAACACTGATTAGTATAATTGTATTTTCGAGTAAATCTTTCATCCAACAGACGATCACCCCTAGATATAATAATAGCAAACCCATAAAACAAAATCGTAATATTCTGGAGTTTGTAAAGCATGAACCTACTTATTTCCTTGCGAATACCTGTTCTTTCAACGTGAAACCTATTCTGAGTAGACAGCGTTTGTTTCAAAATTAGCGCACAATAAAAAGATTACATTTTTGACTGCTTTATGACAATTTCCATCTTACTTGGTTTTAATTCAAGAGGAGCATTCTGAAATAAGGAGTTTAGTCTGTACAAATGTTATTTTGGCACGGTTAATCCGTCGTCACAAATATATATTAGGTTGACGCATGAATTTCCTTCATTTCATTTGGTTAGTTTTTGAAAAATACAAATTACGACTGTTTAACCATCAGATAGGATTTCTTGCCAAAAATGAAAGCTAGTTATTTAGATGTAATCGGCAGGAAGCTTTGTAACCTGATTTCGTCTTTGTTGGCATTCGTCAGCAAGGTGTGTCTGAAACCTTGATGGAAGTGGTCTCATGTGAATTTAAACTCGCACCACCTTGTGCTGTAGTCCGCAACGTTATCCTGATCTATTCGAGTCACGACTGAACTCATGCAGGATTGGATTATATATATCGAAAGGTATGAGAGATAGTTATGAAGTTATCTTCTCTAATTTCAGAATATCAACTATACTGTAAGCTATGTTTTGGTCACTAGAAAATAATGCTTATTGCAAAAGTGAGGCTGAAAACATTTGAAAAAATCAGTAATAATCCAGCTATATTCATGAACTGAAATCCACTACAAACTGTTTCAGTCCGTAAACATAAAAATAATCATATATACATTAGTAAATTTGTTTTTCTTTGCATTTTCAAAAAAACAACATAAACATATGTTGAAAATGTTTGTTTCGATTTAAGGGTGCATAGAAAATTGATAAATTGAAATATGTTATCTTCTTCAATTAAAACTAAACTGTTTATAAAAATTCAATGTGCAGAACATAGAATAGGTGAACATGTTGGTGAACAGACTACCAAGAATACAGTAAGAAAAACGACCTGTCATACTAGGTAATAATAATAACAATAATAGTAAATGAAGATGATCAATCATTAATTTTTCATGTTTCTCATTCATTGAGATGGAGAATTGTCTGAAAACTCTGTCAAGTATATAAGAATAACAATAAGTAATTCAATATTCTGCTAAATTTGGAGCAGAATATTGAATTTCAAGAATAGATCTTTTTTTCATGCTAATCATGTCTGTATTACCTTGGATATCAGTATAGCAGCAGAATGTATGTCATATATTCAGCTTGAAGATAATTATTTAACTGATACTGGGAAAATACTCAAAGTTGAGATGAAGTATAGTCTGTTTTCTTATTGTCTATTACCAATCGAGAGTGTACTGTGATTAAAATCCTTTAGATTGTTGACCAAAGTTCATTGTTGTTTAACAAATGAATGAACATTTGTCAGACTTTGAACAAATATGTGATTTCCCTTTTTTGTGTACATTTCTTATGTTAAACTGTAAATTTACACAAGTGAGTAACCTAAGGTAATTAACGTTCTAATGTTAATCCATGTTTTGAAGGAAATACAGTTTATTGGTGAATTAAAACCGCCTAATTTTTGTCACTATAGAACAACATTAAAGAAGTAGAAGTGAATCATCTTTAGTAACTTCTAGATGGTTGATTAAAGTAGTGAAAAAATCATTTGGTGTAAAAACGAATGAATGGTAATCAATATTCATTTTGTTTTGCACAAGTGATCATAAACAAAATTCAAGTTGATTTCAATTTCTTAGCTTTGTGCATTGAAGAGTGAAGACTGAATGGTTCTTAACTCATGCGAAGATGATGCTTATCTTTAGACAAGAATTTTTCTACGGGGTGTTTGTTTTAGTTATTTTTCTTTAAAGAATGGAATTTCACATAATACAGCAGGAAAAAATATTTATGAAGACTTAAAAAATTGTAGGATGTGATAACATGTGTTCATTGGACTTCCAAATTTAAGGGCATCATTGTTTAGTGGTGATTAGTAAGAATATCCCTAATATCAATTTCAAAGTTAATAAATATCCCAATGCTTTTCATCTCTCTGACAACCCTACTTCATCACTTGAAAATGGAACGGGTCAGTTAAGTTCACATAATTTCATGACACAAAAGTGTGTTCATGAATTTTCTGGCTGTTATTAGTAATGTTGAAGACAATATCATCCATCCATCCAAAACAATATCAAGTGAACTTCTTCAAAATGACATATTTCTGAGATTACAGTCTCATACATTTTAAAATCAGTATTCAAGCGACGAGTTATCCTGTTACTGTATCCAATGACGACAATCGACATCTCTTGGAAAGCCTAACTCAGGAGCGCAAACAAATAAATACAAGAAGCTAGTTATGTAAAAGCTACGGAGTGATTTCTGAGCAAGATTTTCTGTATGATTTTAGTTTCTACTTCATCGTCATGAAGTTTCAAGACACCAGTTCCAAAGTATTTTAACTAATCATATGGTAAGTTAAAAGAGATTTAACACAGGAATATGTATAAATCTGACGAACAGTAGGGAAAATTGGAAAATAAAAACAGTTCGGCATGTGTTTGACAGTCACAAATCTTAACTGTTTCGTTCTTACTGAAAAGATTGGAGATAAATGTTTCAACCGATGATTATCGATTTTCATTTAGTGTGTTTACATTTATATTTTTGATTACTGATTGAATGGCTTATTTTGTTGTTTATTTTACGAATTTCTTCAAGAAGTCATCAGACTGCAAAAATAATTACAATCCTCAGCAAATTAGTTAAGTGACACAAGACTAAAAAGTGGGGGTAATATCATTTTCTGAAATTCATACAAAATCTACTAGATGTTAATATGCAGAAGCATACCATTTCGTTTTATACATAAAGGTGAGATAATCTGCATCTCAAAATTAGCAAAGAAACTGCCATACAAACTGATCAAGTTTAATGTTATTAAAATCCAAAGGGGAACTATAACTGCATTAATCGACCCAGCTATCACCATAGAAGGAAGGATTTGGGAATAGAAAGTACATTGCATCATGAAAAATAAGTAAAGAAGGAATATGAGGGATTTTTAACAGTATATTTCTTCCTTGCACGAGATTGTACAGTGTGTCTAATAAAATAAACAGCAAGCAATCTAGACAGCCCACGAGAGGTGGGCGTGAGGTGATGCACGATGAACAAATTGACTAATTGCATGGGATCAACAATATATGAACCAATGAACCCAATGCTTAGTGTATGAAAAAGGTATTTTTGTAAAACTGCAATAGACAATAATTTGTACATTGGTCGAACTTTTTAACCAACATTGATATTTAGTTAGGTTAACAAAAATATTTCCCTGTTCTTCTACAGATAGTTATTTAGAAAATTTCCTAGCAAGCAAGACATGTTTAGTTATAATTATGGTTGACAAGTAATCTGTCTTTACAATTTCAGATTCTAGTTGGTTCCCTACCAAATGAAAAAAGGAATCTTTTTTGACTTCAACCATATCTGTGCATTGTAAAAGAATACAATATTTAGTCACCAAAATGGATGATAGAGTCATAATCGATTGAAAATATACTTAGTTGTAATAAGTATATCTCTGTGATGAAGAACATTAACTAGACTTGAAAAGACAGAATAGATTTTGAAAACTGTCCTGAAATATAGTAACCCTAGTGTGTATGTAGGAATCAGGAAATACATGTAGAGAACATTGTTATAGAATAGACTTTTGAACTAAATACTTTAGCGCTGAAGTCTCTGACTTCAGTATTTAGTGACCGAGGTTTGAACATTCTGCATATAAGTTGTGCCTGGCATCCAACTTGACTTCAAACCTACAGATAAATAGTTATAGAAAGTTCTTTATTGATCTAGCTGCCTAGTTATCAGTTTCAATTTTTTGAATCTGTGCATAAGCCGGAGGTACAGCTGAGAAAACCATCACAGCAAAGACACTTGAATTGACCACTACCTTCACTGTAATTTTCGCTACCCTGTCAGCTATAAGCAAGGTTTAGTCAGGACGCTCCCCACCGGGATAAGATCAATATATTCAGAAGCCAAACTGGAAGATGAATTCGCTGATATTGGGAATACTTTTATGTAGAATGGATATCGGTAGAAACTCATTGTGATGCATGGAGAAGAATATATTGAGAGGCCCAAATATCCAATTGTTGAGGAGACACCTGTTTCCCTTCGTGTTGCATTCAAGGATGATAGGATATCTGAAAGAGTGGACAGAAGAATAAAAGCTGCACTGAGAAGAAGCTGCTCTGTGGCCAGACTAATCTCAGATTACAAGACACAGTTGAAAGTAGACATATATCCAGCTCACGTCACGTCCAACTGCGCATATCAATTCACCTGTGTTTGTGGAAGCAATTTCACAGGAAGGGGCTAAAGAGTAGAATCTACTCAATTTTACGGGTGCATTCTTAGAAATCTGTGTCTGAAAGGTGGCAAGTTCTTTAACAGCACAATCACCAGGCAACTGATAAAAGCAAGACGCCGAATTGACGTTTTTTAGTACTTTATGATAATCAACAAAAGAAGAGTGGCATGTTTATCATGGTTTGCGAAAGCTCTCGCCATCTTCACCTATTAATTACTGACTGTTAATTACTTGCGCTAAAGTTTTCCGGTTCCCTATATAACCTACTAGCTCTTTAAGAACATTTTTACACTCCTACCACTTTGTTGACGTCCCTCTTTCTACAGCTCCGAAATTTTCTGTCTGAACCGCTACTGACTTTGACTCAGATTTCTGATTATAATTCATGTTATCTCGACTCACTACCTTATTGTTAATCCTGGATTTCAAATATTCAATTATTTCTCCATATTTAAAGTACGTTATGTCATAATTTGTACTAATATTTCATTTGAATGGTAGGCTGTTTACTAATGATGAAAGGCTGTGAGATAAGGGGAGCTCATTTTATTCTTCAAACGTCTTGGATTTTACTTTCTTCAAATACTTACTAATACTAGGTGGTGACAGAAAGTCAGATGAAAATTTGGGTTTCGGTGGGACTCGAACAGGCGACGCTCGCGTTTTCCGCCCAGTGTCCTACAAAGTGGACTATGAGACTAAACTGCTGACCCGATTTCTATTTCGTTTCACTCACTGAAGGTTTTGCTGAACTACAATGTGAATTCTTGACATGTTAATACCACCTGATCGTACTCACACTGGCTGTCCAATCTCAATCCAAATCTACTTGATTGAAGTGAAATAAAAATCTGTCAGGAGTAAACTCTTGTAGTTCAGTTGGTAGAGCACTGGGCCGAAAATCCAGTGGCCGCTGATTCGAGTCCTGCCACGGCCTAAATTTTTAGTTCAGCTTCAGTCATTATCCAGTATTGATACTAGCCAAAATGATTAAAAAAAATAATTATTAGCAGTTAAACTTGAATTTTGATTTTATGTTACTAACACTCTATATAGCTAACCTGTGATAATGTATAAACAAAATATCCTTTAAAGAGTAACACCATATTCTCTATTCTTGCAAGCCAATAACAACAGCAAAAAACTTGATTTGATTCAATAAAAGCTTTACTGCCTTAAATATTTTACATAGGCCTATTGAATATGTAAACTTAGGACATTAAAACTTGATTGAGCTAGACAAAACAATTCATCTAATAACAGTAAGGGATAATCTATTTCAGATATCTTTAATTGGTGTTCTGTATTATATAAGTGATTTAATAAAAACTGAAGGCAAAATAATCACAATGAAATCAGCAACATAGATAATATTAGTGATATTATTGACAAAGGTAATAACCATAGAGATGAAAAAAGTAGTGATCATCGTTTTAGTTTATTATAATTGAGGTGCATATGATATTACATGCATACAGAGTCAATAGACTTTATGAAACGTAAATGATTTCAAGTCACTTTACCAGTTTGTCTTTTCGTTTCTGATTCAAGTGGATAAAAGCAGTTGCAGTATTAACTTATTGAGAAGCAAGTTTGTAATATCAGTAGTCAGTTACATGTACCGATACTGTACTCATTAAAACAATCAAGTCACCCTTCAGCATTACATATATGGAAGTGATTACAATTATATTCCTGGAGTTTTTGAAATTATTATCTCAATGAGTAGTTTTTTTAAGAAGTGAAGTGCTTACCATATAATGTTACCTTATAAGGTAAGTCTATGGTTGTTACAGATTCAAAATCTTCACGAATACTGATCTTATTAATATATCTGAAGCATGCACTGAGGGTACATCGAAAAAGAAGCTGATTTAAACAGCGATTTAAAATACTTACATCTATGTTATGGGGGTGAATGAAGTCACAAAAGAACCAATAGGTAAAAGAATGATACTTTTGGATGTTGTATTCCTCTTCACAAATGTCCATTGACAGAAATTGTTAGTTTCTTATGTAACTTCATTCAGTCGTATAGCTATTGATTTATTGGATAATTGTTGATAATTAGTTCTAATTAACTTTTTTCTTCAGTATAGAAAAAACTACTGGGAATGAATAAAATTATTGGCTTTCATAAGTGTTATTGACCTACAGTGAAACTTATGACTGAAAACTAGCATATTGCTGAAAAGTAGTAATCTACCAAAGTTCTAATATTCTCTCTATCTACCTCCTTTCAGATTCATGCAGTTACTAAAAGGTTAAACAACATTTACGAGCAAAAATAAACATCAAAAAAATATGTTAATAATTAAAATGCAGTAATTAATAAACAGAACAAAAACTTACGAGTCATCTTGACCGGGTTTTAACGAAATAAGTGAAGAATTATTCTTAATAGGTATAGCTTGAGTTGTCATATTTCATTTGGAAGTGTATTCAACGTCCACATGTAGAATCTGGGTTTTTTTTTACAAAGAAGGTTAATAAATCATGAGAATCATGCAATAAGGTACTCGTGTATATTGTAATATTTTTACGCAAATGCAGTAACTATTAATTTTTGTAGTACGGTAGTTAAATAGACGTAATCTTCAGGAAGCTCTGCTTCAACTACATATCATGTTTTTTTGCACTCAAACCCAGGTTATTCACTGTTGTAGTACACGACGTTACCGCTGAGTTATTCGGTGCCCGATTTTCATAATAATCAAAATTAGATGGAAAAGGAATAAAACAAGTAATTTTATATTAGATATGGAGTTGTACTCTATCAGATTACCCACATTTTACTCTTTAACTAACAAAATATGTATTTTTACAGAAACTTCAAATATCAAGGAGTTTTAGTCTGGTAGGAAAATTGTCCAAGTCAAATGAACAGATATACTTACAGATTTCGCCAGTCATAATAAATAGACGGAGTGCTCGGCTAGATGTCAAAATTGACCTCCAGTCAAACAATGTTGAAAAATTGATTTATTTACATTTTATTGACAAAGTGAATCACAAGCTACATTTTGGTGACAACGATGTGACAATTTATTAGCTTGATGTAATCCATCATCCCCAAATATTTACTACTGGTCAAAATACAGTTTTTTACGAATCTTAAATTTAGCGTTTACATATTTACAGATAAATAATAAAGCGTGGAAATCTAACTACCAAGTGTTGCGCTCTCTCGGGGTACATAAACAGTTTCATACTTTTAGTCTACTTCCCTTAGATCTAACACAAGTAATGACACAAATAACCAGTGCAACAAATTAACACACTTCAAATGATGTGAAAGTTATTGGTATGTTTTGCTTTACTTGCTGACAGCTTACATGAGTATCACATAGGAACCCTTATCAATAATGGTATGAAATCTAACGTCCTGTGTTGCACGAGTTTATACCGCTATGTTATCACAAAAGACCTTGAAATATTTTCCGCTAAACGTGATTTGATTTATTGTTTACCAAAGTAAAAATTGGATTCTGTAAACAATGCAACAAAGCTGAGTTTTGATAAACTTTCTATAAAACTCTGAGATATACTTTTTCCATGTGGATAAATCGGTGATAGTCATACGTCTTTGTTGACTGTGTACTGCCTTCAGGCATTCACCGTTAAATACATTGTTTCATGTTGTTGAATCAAATAAAATAATGAAGGAATGATATGATTCCTCGATAATACTGAATTAGTTGAAGCACAGTTAGCTATCAATCCGAGTATGAAATGGTCAGTAAAATCCGGATATAAAGATGAAAAATGGAGAAACATTTTCACTTAGGCGAATGATGTAGATTCTGTGCACTACTGACTCTTTATAAATTAACTCTTCAAGCAAAAACTGTCAAGCAAGGCGAATTCGATGGCTTGTATTACTTGCTTCACAGTTTTGATCTATTTATTTCTATAAACTGGAGAAATTTTAGATTACAAAGAGTGATAATTTCCAAATACTTAATTTCTCATTCGCCTACCAATCGAGAAAATCGATAAAAAAGTGGTAAAGAACCTTTTCTTTGTAATAACAACTTCATAACTACTTACACAAAAAACAACCCACTAACATTATAAGGCATGGCTTGTAAGTGTTTCAGCACCACACTTTCAAATGATTCATAAATGGCCAACAACAAAAAAAACGCTTGAAAAATATAATTAACTCAGAGAATTAATTTCCTAGTAATATGGACTACGAATATCCTTGTGAAAATTTAAGCTGCTAATCCAATTACGCAAGTGGAAATATTCTGATAAAAATTATGGTACAATTGTTTGTTCACCAGTCTGCTACCTCGTTATTTTGATAACAGATATCAAGAACAGTATTTGTTTATTAAGTTTAGAAAAATATATATATATATATATATAACACTATATTAGCTCGAAGACTAACTATACAATACAACGTAAAAGTATCCCTTAATGTATTCATTATGCCCATTCTTGTGTCATTTAAAAATAAGACCATTATGAATTCATCCCACTAGCATAAAAAACAATACACAGAGGTGAATAAATACATTTACTGTATGAGAGCAATAATTTGTTTATATTTACCATTTATTTGTCACAAAATGTTTGAATGGCATTACGCACTATAATTTACATGATCATATCGACCATATTTTAATGTCAGTAGATTGGTATTTTTGTTTATTAAGGAAATTATTCACATGATTCAAAAAGCTACACACGTATAATTTTGACGAAATCTAGTGGAACATATTTAAATATAATTAAACAGTAGCTGAAATGATTCAGAAAAATGAATTTTAAAGTTACAATAAAAGTATAGCATGAGATGATTAACTTGAATGTATGATGGACAGTTTAGGACGGAATACTATTGACCATGGCATTGTTAACGCGGTTAATGACAATATTGAATATATAAATTTAGGCAACTAATGAAGTTGTTCAAATAAATGTGTGGTGTATTTTAGCGTAAAAGTTGAGATTTAAGGCAAATAAACAATCAAAACACTATATAATTACGCTATAGGAAGAAAATGGAGAAACAAAGGAAACAATGGGCTGACCACTTCAAAAAACTCTTGAATCGACCACTACCACTAACTGCAAACTCGTGCAGAAATACAACCAGCAACGGCAGAACTACCAGTGAACACAAGCCTACTGACAAAAGCCGAAGTTCTGAATGCTATACGGCTGCTGAAATGCGGGAAAGCAGCAGGACCAGATGGAATTCCATCAGAAGCACTGAGAGAAGAAGCAGAGATAACAGCAGACACGCTCATACCACTACTGAAGACGGTTCGGAAGGAAGGAAAGGTACGTGCCTACTGATTGGAAGAAGGGCTACCTTGTCAAACTCCCGAAGAAGTGAGACTTAGGCCTTTGCAAGAACTGGCACCGAATCATGCTGCAAGCAAAATATCAAGCCGCATGATCCTGGAGAGACTAAAGGATGCGCTGGATTCAAAGCCACGACCGGAACAGGATGGCTGGCTTCAGGAAGAAAAAATCATCTGCGGATCGAATAGCAAAGCTACGATACGCACCATCATAGGACAGAGTATAGAATGGCAGTCAACTCTCTAACTAAACTTTGTCGACATTAAGAAGGCCTTTAACACCGTCTACCGAGAAGTGATTTGGCAACTGCTACAACATTACGATTTTAGTGACACAAACCCTTATGAACCTTATTCAACAGCTATATGAAAGGTCTAACCCTACCAGGTGATCCACAATGGAAAGCTCAGCGACGCCTTTGAAGTAGAGATAATAGTAAGACAAGGTTGCCGCTTATTATCACCGATGTGGTAGACTGGATCGTGCAGCAAACAGTGAGGAGCGAGAAGATGGGCATACGCTGGCTGCACCGATGAAAAGACCACAGAAGAAGATTTGGATTTCGCCAACCACGATCTATGTTTAACGTCTTGTTGGACAAACTCAAAGATCTACAGACAAAAATCATCAAGAAGTTGACAGAAGAGGTAGGGCAACAAAGACGGGACCTCAAGTGAATGTACAGAAGACGGAGGTGATGAAGATACTCAACCAACAACAACAACAATGACAACAAGCAGCAACCACCATTATCAGGAGAAACCTAAAGGAAGTTGTCTCTTTCACCTATCTAGACACCAACGTTTTAACTACAGGCGACACGGACGACGATGTCAAAACCAGGATCGGAAATACAGGAATACAGGCTTTCACTAATCTGAAATCAGTGTGGAGATCTACTGTACTCAACTCAGCATAAAGAACAAGATCCGTATTTTCAACACCAATTCGGCCAAGTCAGTGCTTCGATGTGATGGTTCAGAATCTTGGCGTGTCACGAGAAGCATTTCCAACAAACTACAGACATCATACATCAACAGCTGCCGACTACGCTGGATCACTTGATACTGAAGATCAGATTGCCAGAATAATGAGAATTAGAGACAAGAGTCTCTGGCAACGAACCGACCAAGAAACCATCACCCAACAAATTTGCAGAAACAAAGTGGAGATGGATTGTGTATACACTGAGAAGGCTGATTGGAAATGTTACGCGCCAGTCCAATGCGTGAAGTGGAATGTGCATGAGAAACGACAAGTTGGGCTTCCGAGGCGATGGTGACGTAGAGGAGATCATGTGAGGAAGAAGTGAAAGGTTATAGGCAGTCATGGTGTCAGGTTCAACAGACTGCAGAGAAACGAGTGCTACGGAGGCGTGCTACTGAAGCCCTAAGTTCTACTAGGAACCCAAGGGGAAAATAATAATATGATACGAAGAAAATAAATAAGTTATTCATTTTACAGTTTTTGCCTCCCTATATACTCCCGTTAAATCTTGTATATTACGAATGGTAATAAGAGCTGAACTCATTTACTTTATATCCCTAAGGTGCTGTTTTTTCAGTCAAAACACGTATTTCTCAGAGTGGAGAGAGTTTTGAATTGCTTTATCATGAAAACGTCATAGTGTATAGACTGAAAAAGATCAGCTGTATTTTATAGTCACATTTAATCACATGCTAAGAACGTATGTGTATATCACATGCAGGGTTGTAAAGATTCTCTGCTGTTAGATCTGTGTACAAAATTTGTAAAAAAAAAAACAGTGTGAACTAGACTAATAATGACTGAAGTGACGTAACTAAGCTCATCACAATAAACGATAGTCGTTAAACATGAAGTATAATGTTTTGACGAAAAACGAAGGAAAATAATCATGACAAGTGAATAAAAGATGACAATAAAGACAGTTTGAATACAATTCCATCATTCCAGTGATTCATGTGACGGAATTTTATAGCTGTCAACTGGATACTTTTAGTTTTGTATCATACCTTAACATTTCGTAATATTCTAAAGTCTATACTATACTGCATCCGCTTTTCATTGAATGTTGTATACAGATAACTGAATTCCATTGACATGAAAAAAATGTGACTTGATCTCGTTAACGTATATCAGAAATTTGTCAATATAACGCTCCCTGAAAAAATAAACATTTGTTACTTTAAAGTCATTAAGTGTTATCTACTTTATGTATACCAAGGTTGATATAGATCAATTGACTTCAGTTTCGTTTATTGTGAAGAAAATTTTAAATGAACAAAAATTTATTTCAAAAGATGTCAATACTAGTGTTCGACTCTTAAGGAAAGTACACTCATGATACCGCGGAAGACTGAACCAAGGAGTCTCATATCTCGTGGTTAGTACATTAGCATAAAGTAAGTGGATTTGATTCCCGTGGTCCAGCATTGAATGGTGATTATACTATGTAGGAAATTTCGGGTGCTAAACTGAAAGTAATCTGTTCTCATAGACCACTAGTCAAACATTTTTGAGTCTCGATTTACCTTAGGTTAAAGGAAGACGTGAAAGCATTATTGCAATATACAATTAATCTTTTTAGACCTATATCTCGAAAAGATATTTTATATCATTTAGTAAAAATATACCAAATGCATTTTATAAATGTAATAAATTTATTTCGATCGTAAATTTAACAATTAATTTATAAATCATGGAGAATATTTGTAGCTTAGGTGAATGGTCTTAGTTGCATTGTGTTCTCTCAGCTGAATTGTTTAATCGTGAAGCTCTCTTCGTTTTGCTAGACAGCGACATCATCGCACTAACTTCAGTATGAAGTGAGCTGTCAATATCTCTCCGTCAGTGAGTGATTTAGTGACTTGCTCTGACGATTTGGTCTGTGATTAGTTATTTCCTTTGATTATTGTGTTATTGATTGTATAGACTTACCTATTGGCTGTTCCTCTGCTTGACTTCTGACCTTTCTGTCGTTTAGCATTTTACTCATTGGTCGATAGATTGGGTCTATATTTATACACCTAATGATTAGTTGCCAACTGACCTGAATGCCAAGCTTCTAGAAATTCTCTGATGTTCTTTGTGTTTCCTCTGTCCAAAATTTCTACATTGTCGAAAGTGAACTCATGTCCATAATCATCAAAGTGCATTCAAATGAGTGACGAAATGCCGTGGTGTTTAGTAGCTGATTGATAATCATGTAGACGAAGGCGAAGAGGGTGGCCACTTTGTCCAATGTAGTGTTGACTTTAGTTATTGCAGTTGATTTTGTAAATGATATTCGGTTTGTCTTCTTTCGTTGTTGCATCATTTGGTCTGCATAGCAGTGTTTGGAGGGAATTCGTTGGGTTATGAGGCACACTAATTCCAAGTGGTCTCAGTAATCTTGTCGTGATTTCTGATATATTCCTTATGTATGGTAGGATGATGCATTAATTGATTTCTATCGATGACTCTGTAGTTGATGATGCACGGGATTGGAATCCACTGATAAAGTTTCGTGGGTAGCCGTTCTTCTTTAGGGTGGACATCGAGTGATTTTCTTCTTTTCTCCGTGAAGCTGCTGTGCTGCAGTGTGTTTTCGCTCTTTTGAATAGAGTCTGCACGCAACTGATTTTGTGTGTCGTTGGGTTGCTGTTATTGTAGTTGAGGATTTGGTCAGTGTGTGTTGGCTTCTTGTATACTTGGCTTTCCAGCTTTCTGGCATTTATATGATGATGTCGTCCAGAAAGACGATGAAAGCTTCATGATTAAACAACCAAGAATTTATAAATCACAAGTCACTTTAGTAAAGACAAACAATGTGAGCGGAAATGTGTTGGTTTTTAACGAGTTCCTCATCAGTCACTGTACACTAATATATAATATTTTCAAAATGTAAAAGTGCATATCAGTCTAGTAGTGGGAGTTGTTTAGTGACAGGTTATCAATCTCAAAGTATCAAGCAGGTGATAATTGATCAGATAATTAAGTCAACTAACTAAAGCATAGATTAATTATAGCAGAAAGAATTTGTGAAATTTATGTATAGATATAATTGATATTTTGTATAATAGTAACTAATGAGAAGAAAAAAGTGAGAATGATTTATTACTTCAAGTGGTAATTTATTGACGGTAAGTAGAGACAGTAAGCGGAGAACAAGATGGCTAGAACGGTAATAATAACAATAGAGTTATTAAAATATTAGTTACACTCATTCGTGAGGTGAATGAAAGGAAGTAATTTAATTTACTAGTAATTTAAAGAATGAAAACTGAATAGGTCCTATTTGTTGAAAAATAGTCAATCGGTTTCATTACAATGAAATATGGCAGTTCGTCGTAAATGTGAATACCTCAGTGTTAACGTTTCAGATTGCATTTTAAGTTATACGACACTGTATCTCTACGATAGCAGCAGCTATTTTAAGCTTTGAAATACGCCATTCTGGCTTATAACAACAAAATTTTATAAGCTTCAGGGTCAAAATTTGACCGGTAGAGTTGAATAAGTTGAGCAGTGGGTAAATGGATTATAAATGAAATACATTCTACTTCATTAGGATTTTACAAATGTATTTCAGTCATAGTAACAACAAACATGAAAATTAGTTTTACAGACTATTGCAACAAAAATTCAACAATTTAAAACAATACTTGTTACATTATAACATTACACCAATATGACCCAAAAAAGTTTATTATATCTGATCCAGACGTGTTTCAAATAGTATTTCAGCTGTCAGCTGACAGATAATCACAATTTTTAGGAAGTAGCCATTTTGAAAGCAAAATTAATTGTATTCCTATAATAATTAGTCACGAGAGTGCAACCAGTTTCATGTTGTCTAGTCCTGAGTGCAGACCGAATCCTATCAATCATATTTGTAATGTGGCAACCAAGATAGGAAGCTCAGCATCGCGGCTCACATTAGTAGATGTCAGTTGGTTGGAGGCAATCGGCAGGAAGCCTTGGACCTAGGTTTCGTGCTTTTTGGCACTCGTCAGTAAGGCGTATCTGCAACCTCGACGGAACTGATGTTTGCACTCAGGACTAGACAACATGAAATTGGTTGCACTCTCGTTACCAATCAATACATGTAAGCCAGTCCTACAGGAAGTCAATTGCGGCCCGAATAGCTCGGTGGTAAGGTCGCTGACTATAACACTGGGTGACGCCTTGCTGACGAGTGCCAAAAAGCATGAAACCTAGGTCTAGGGCTTCCTGTCGATCGCCTCCAACCAACATCTACTAGCTGTATTCCTAGTAGACTTCTTTTTACTTTCATTCCACTACAAAAGGTAGGTTATAGCTACAGAAACATGCATCACAACTTGAACATAATGAATCAAACCAGAGGCTTGAATGTATGAGCACTGTGTTTTCGGTTGCAGTGAAAAACTGTCAATTTCACGTGAAATTCTGGTATATCATTCTATTAATCCAATGATATAATTAGACATGCAAACCTTTAATTTACTCATAACTGGGAGTAGGGAGGCAGATTCAACATTTAACGTTACCTTATTTATAACTTTTATAAACACCATTCAATGAATGTTTCGTTAGGTGAAAGGTACATATTTTTACCTCGTTGAGAAAATTAAGATAACCACAATATTATGCGCAAAGAATAAATCAGACAGTGGGCTGAATTAACTATAAATCTACTCTCACAATGTCACCACGTTTCCAAATTTGTAGAATGATGAAATCCTTGTGAAAAATCTCAGTCTCAAAATGCCGGTTAATTAGTATGCCATACTCTTCAGATGTGATCTCTGTAATAAACATTTGAAAGGAAAAAACACTCAAGTGGAGATAAAAAAAGTAAAATAAGAGCCTCCTTATGAAATCACTGTTATATATTTTCAGCTTTGAGGACGATACTCGTGGAAGTCATTGAATCAAAACAAGATGGTAAGTATATTACTGAACCACATGAGTAGTTAGAAACCACTCAGGATGATCTGTAGGTTTCGCCAGTCAGATCAGAGTGATCTATGCCAGCCATATTTTGGTGATCTGAATTAAATTGGCTCTGTGAGCTGAATTCGTCCCATTGCGCCACTGAATAGCTCAGGAGCAAAACGGGCGAAACGGCTGTCCTGTGGTTACACCACTCTGATCTATCTGATGAAACCAAGCCAACATTTTAACTACTGAAGTTGTTCCGTAGTAATATATTTCCCTAGTTCTTGACACGTTTGTGCAACAGACCACACCCTTTCATCTTGGCTGGTTGATTTCTAGCGAAAACACTGGTTACACCACAGTCGGATAGTTAGAAAACTACTTAGCTATGAAAAATATCAACGCTGACCGTCCAGTTCACATGTCATCTGCATATTTATAGTCCTAAAACAAAATGCTGTTTTGATGATCAGGAATAATAATAACATGTGGATAATTTTACCTCGACTGTAGCCGTGCAAAGAAACAATAAAATCAATGAAGAGTGACTGCCTGGATTATTAGGATTCAGTTAGTGGTGACATGCAAGTCAACAGATACTACAATTACGAGTGTTGTCATTATGTACACAGTGACATACTTTTACCAAATTCCACTAGTCGAAAGGGGGATCTGCAAACACCATTTTAACTTGAGGGAATTTTTCAATATTTTTCTGTTTCTAGTAAAAAGAAATTGATCCTAAGTTTCTCTTTGTCAAAGGTAATCAGGAAATATTTCTATTCCTTTGATCTTTTTTCTTATGAACTACACCATTTTTTTCATTATTGTCGGTTTAATTAATATCTAAAAACCAGTACAGTTTGTACACATCAAAAGAGAAATAAATAAATGTAACTGGCGGGAACAATTACACACTTATATATCATAATCTAGACAAAATAATCCGAAATTAATTTAAGTGATGGAATACATGCGCCTGATTTTAGGCATTCCTATATACAAATTAATGTAATTAGCCGTGTTAGTTATGTGTTGGCTGCTGACAAGAAGCCATGGTTCTGTTGTATATGTAATATTATCAATGACTTGTTGATGATTAGGGTACCTTGAAATGTGTTCAAATCCACGTGACTAGAAGGTTGAACAATCTTGAAAATGGTATGGTTATAGCAATAATAGCTAAGTAATTGTTTTAGGCAGTTGTTTTTTGTAATCAACTGAAGCATAACACAGTCCACTGTTAGATGCAGCAATTAGTGTTCGCCAAGACCATTTACTAAAGTCTCGTAGTAGTCAGGCGTATGGATAAGCATAAAACTCAGGCAGTGAATGCGAACGCATAAATGACTTCCTTGAAAGGAAGGTACATTTAATTTGTAGGTAATGATAGTATAAGCACTTTACGTGCTGATTATGATTGCATTACATTCTTCTTGCAGTGACATAATTACCACTAAATCCAACTATAGTCACACAATTGTAATTTAGTATCTAAAAAGTGTACTTTGCAACTGAGCTAAGAGACTTAAGTGATTTTCAGTCTCCATCTGAATAACAGTTTCTTTCACTACAAGTGATTACTAATCTTTATTAAAAGTCATTTTTACTGCTATGTTAAATAGTATTATAACCACAATTTCTAACAAGTTGACAGAAGAGGCAGCTAAGACGGGACTTCAAGTGAACGTAGAGAAGACAGAGGTGATGAAGATATCCAACCAACACCAACAAGCTCGAATCACCATCAACAGGAGAAAATTAAAGGAAGTAGCCTCTTTCACCTATCTAGGCAGCCAGGATCGAAAAAGCAAGACAGGCGTTCATTAGCCTGAAACCAGTGTGGAGATCTACTGCACTCGACTCAGCAAAGAAAACAAGATCCGGATTTTCGACACCAACGTCAAGTCAGTGCTTCTGTATGGCTCAGAGTTTTGGCGCGTTATGAAGGGCATTTCCAACAAACTATAGATAAGCATCAACAACTGCCTACGCTGGCTCGTTACTGAAGCTCAGGTGGCCAGAAAGAATAAGAATAAGCTACAAGGAACTCCGGCCTGTCAACGAACCAACCAAGAACCCATCACCCAACAAATATGCAGAAAGAAGTGGAGATGAATTGGGCATGCACTGAGAAGACCATTCAGGGACACCATGTGCAAGGCCCTTGAGTGGGACCCAGATGGGAAACAGCGAGTTGGGCGTCCGAGGCGAGGTGATATGGAGGAGATCGTGTGGGAAGAGATGAGAGATTGTGGGCAGTCGTGCAGCCAGGTTGAAAAGATTGCAGAGAAGAGAGTGGAATGGAGACGTGCTAGTGAAGCCCTATGTCCCACTAGGAACCCAAGGACAAATAAAGAAAATATAGTAATGACCACAATTCTAGAATAAAGTGCTGAGCAGTGTTGTGTAACTAAGCCTTTTTTTTCATTGCAAACCTAACAGATGGACCTCGAGCAGTGCTGGGGATTCAGTAGCACAGAGCCACATTAGTTACTCACTGGTAACCGATCTATGTCCACAGTTCAGTTCAGCAGATGGCCAGTGATGATCTTATAGATAAGTAAAAAGCAAATGGCTTCGGCACTGAGTGGCGCAGGTTCGAATCACTGGGGAACACTAGTTTCCCCGTAGTTACAGATATACCTTGCTGATGAGTGCGAACAAGCACGAGATCTAGGTCCACACCTTCCTGCCAAGTGAATACCAGAACCTTATGGCCAAACTTCTGTGTTGAAGAAACGTAAAACAAGACACAGGTATTAAAATTATACATCTCTTCAAAATACCATGCATAAATCTTACTATTTAGCTCGGAACCAAGAAGTTGTAGATATGAAAAAATGAAGTTAATTATATAGACAATTGTGAAAGGCTGTAAGATAAGGAAAACGTAGATTCATAGGAAAAAGTTCGAGATACTGCAGTTGTTATAGAAATAGAACGTGGATGCCTCGAATAATGGTTGAGTTTACTGTGTTGCAATTAGCGATGTTCTACTGTATAGCTGTGCAACATGGTGATTAAAGGTAGAAGATATGAGAAGGCTTCAAATAACTTAGTAGCGTAGGCCGTTTATCGTGGTGTAACCATGTCAGCAACCTCACCTGGTTAACTAGTTCACTAGTTACTAGTCGGTCCTAAGCCCGGGTATGCAGGGAAGGTTGGGTATAGGGCTAGCAACCCTACCCCGTAAAACAAATCTAACCGCTAAACAAACTTCAAAGCACAAACGATATTTAAAAATTAAAAACAAAACTATTCCTCGCTGGAATCGGAGAGGCGAAATGACACCAGTTGGTGAAAGCCATCTGGAAGCCGATTGGACCCTGTGTCTTCTCTCCCTAGATAAAAGCGAAAGTAGACGTGGGGAAATGGAATGTCCGCACAATGTTTGAACCCAGCAAGGCAGCCCAGATTGCATGCGAGATGAAGAGGTATCACAGTGAAGTGCTTGGAATATGCGAAAGCAGATGGAATGGGAGTGGACTCTCCAAACTGTCAACTGGAAAGTCAATAATCTACTCCAATATTCTCACCCAGACGACAACCACGAGCACACTGAGTTTTCGAGTGGCTATCATGATGTCCCCAACAGCATCAAAGGCTCTCATGTAGTGGGAACCAATCTCCTCCTCCAGGATCATGACAGCAAGGTTCAACTCAAAAGGAAGGAAGGTCGCAATCATACAATGTTATGCACCTACAAATAATGCAGAGCAAGAGAAAAAGGAGGAATTTTACAGACAACTGCGATCAATACTGGACAAGACGTCAGTTGGCCACATCAAAATCCATCCTAATGGGCGACATGAATGCCAAACTGGGAGCACACAACACAGGATGAGAACTAACCATAGGTTGAGAAGCACTCGGTGAGGTGATGAACGAGAATGGAGAATTGTTTGCAGAATTCTGTGCATTCAACGATTTGGTGATTGGAGGCCAGGCATTGTGTTCAAGCACAAGGATATCCACAAAGTGACCTGAAGTTGATTTCACCAGATGGATACACTACACTAAAAATCAAATCGACTTTATCTCAATCTCAAGAAAATGAAGACGCAGTCTACTTGACAAAAGATCAAGAAGAGGAGTAGATGTAGGTTCAGACCACTCACAATCTGATGCAAGGAACCTTCCAAACCAAGTTGAAAGCCTTCAAGGAAGCTGGTGATAGACCTCAATTCAAGTACAACACTCGGAAACTGAAGGATGAAACTACAAAGGAAATCTTCACGGCAGCCAGCCATGAAGACAAAATGGGAGATATCGAGGAACATCCCTGAAGAAACCTGTGTGGAAGAACACTGGAAGTCTTTGAAAGAGATGTGAAGAAGAGTGCACGGAAAGACAAAAGACACTTCTACGACACATTGGCAAGTGAAGCAGTACAGGCTGCCGGCTGGTAGGAGAGACAGAGACCTGACAACACTGTATCAAATAACCAGGTTGCTATCTGGGAGGGAAGAAATCAACGCAGACGAAACCAATAAAAGATGATGACGGAAATTTAATTACGAAAGAAGAGAAACAAAGGAAACAATGGGCTGACCACTTCAAGAAGCTCTTGAATCGACCACCACCTGCACTTCGTCCACAAATACCACCTACAGCCCAGCCGCTGAACCACAAGTGAACATAAATCCTCAAACAAAAATGGAAGTCCTAGACGCCATAGAGCTACTGAAATGTGGGAAAGCAGCAGGACCAGATGGGATCCCACCAGAAGCACTGAGAACAGACGCAGAGACAACAGCAGACATGCTCACACCACTATTGTAGAAGGTGTAGAAGGAAGGGAAGGTACCTGGCCATTGATTGGAAGAAGGGTTACCTTGTCAAACTGACGAAGAAGGGAGACCTCAGTGTTTGCAAGAACTGGCATGGAATCACTCTCCTGTCCACCCCAAGCAAAACATTAAGTCGCATCCTCCTGGAAAGGCTTAAGGATGCACTGGACTCAAAACTACTACCGGAACAGGCAGGGTGACTGGATTCAGGAAGTGCAAATCATGTGTGGACCTGATTGCGACGCTTCGCATCATCATAGGACAGAGTATAGAATGGCAGTCCACTGTACCTCTGCCTCAACTTTATCGACTTTGAGAAGGCCTTCGACAGCGTCTACCGAGAGGTAATTTGGCAGTTGCTTCAATACTACATAATGCCACAAACCTTTATCAGCCTCATTCAACAACTATATGAAGACGCCACATGCCGAGTGATTCACAATGAAAAGCATCTCAGTGATGCGTTTGGAGTGAAGAAAGGAGTAAAACAAGGTTGTCTACTATCCCCAATGATATTCCTGATTGTAGTGGACTGGATTATGCAGCTAACCGTGAGTAGTGAGAAGAGGGTGATACGCTTGACCGGGTAAGTAATCCTAGATTTGGATTTTGCCGATTACTCGTTCTAGATGTCACACAAACTTGAAGATCTACAGGCGAAAACTAACAAGTTGACAGAAGAGGCGAGGCGGTGAAGACGTGACTTCAGGTGAATATAGAGAAGACAGAAGTGATGAAGATGCCGCACCAACAACTCCAACGACAACAAACTCTAATCACCATCAACGGGAGAAACTTAAAGGAAGAAACCTCCTTCACCTATCTAGGAAGCACTGTTTCAACTACAGGCGGCACAGACGAGGATGTCAAAGTCAGCCAGGATCGGAAAAGCAAGACAGGTGTTAATTAGCCTGAAACCAGTGTGGAGATCTTCTGCACTCAGCATTAAGTGTGAACAAGACCGGGATTTTCAACACCAACGTCAAGTCAGTGCTTCTGTATGGCTGAGAGACTTGGCGCGTTACGAAAGGGATTTCTAATAATCTACAGAAAGTCATCAACAACTGCCTGCGTTGGCTCGTTACTGAAGATAAGATGGATGGCCAGAATAATAAGAATAAGCAACAAGGAGCTCTGGGAACGAACCAACCAAGAACCTATCACCCAACAAATATGCACTGGAAGGAAGTGGAGATGGATTGGGCATACACTGAGAAGGCTGAGTGGGGATATCACGCGTCAGCCAGTCCCTTGAGTGGAATCTCCATGGGAAGCGACGAGTTGGGCGACGGTGCCGAGGGTGACATGGAGGAGATGGTGCGAGTAGGAAATGAGAGCTTGTGGGCTGTCGTGAAGCCAGGTTCAAAAGATTGTAGAGAACAGTGTTCACTGGAGACGTGCTATTGAAGCCCTATGTTCCATTAGGAACCCAAGGGACCAACAATAATAATGACCATGTCAGCAATGAAGAAGTTAGGTGTGGAATTTCAGGAAGAAGATAAAATTTACTTCAGGAGATTGTGAACCATCACTGACTAAGGTAGATGAGATGTATGTTACAGATGTCTAGTCATCGTCTGACTCATCTCACAATGTTAGCTGAAGTAGTTTCAATCTAGAGAATAGTCAGGGTTGGCTAGATTAGGACATAACATCAGTGCAAGAAGTTCATGACTTTTTGACTGAACCATATAAGGAGATGCAGACTAGACGGCTGGGTTTCACGTGACAACTGAATACATTGGATTGAGATTGTAGGTTATATGGGTCAGAGTGAACTGTATTGCGCAGATGTATCCACACTCTACCTTCATCTTAAGTCTTATATTGAATCCAGCATTTTCTAATTCTTCCTTCCTCTCTTTTATTACTTTTCACTGCTTCCAAAAGATTTTTCTTTCCTCGTCTTTCATCTTATTACTTTGTTACTTGATGTGATTAGATGAGGTGTGGCAAGTTGGACCGTTTCGCAGTAATGTCTGGTTCTTTGTTGATATTATGATTTTTTTTTAATGCATCATAATAGATTTGACAAAATACTAACTTGCAGTTGGAAGATATACGAATATGAATATTGGAAAACTTGTAAAGACGCCTAACATAATTCACTTTCATAAAATAAGGATTAAGAACTAAAAATTTCAAACTTGAATTGTCTTTTTAATTACCATGAATATATTTCAATCCGTAGTGTCTGTTGCCCTTGCATTTATTTCTGAGTAACACCGCAGTGTTGGACGTATGATATTTATAACCGATTTTTATACTGATAGAAGATATGTATATCCAAGTTGATGAATGTCTTTTCTGTTGACAGCTCCTCCCAGTCATTTTATATAATTTCAGGGTGCAACGAATTGTCAATATAATCCCACCAACAAATATATCCAGTCCTTACTTTGGACAAGTATATTGCTAATAAAATAATTTCTTGTTGGTTCTTGTGTAGTGAACGCTACTTCTAAGAATGCATATCAGTAGTAAATCTAGTTACACCGGAAAACATAAATAATGATAATGATCGCCTAGTGAAGATTCTGGAGAGAAGACAGAGTACCTATTAAAATATAGAGAGCAAAGAAAGTGTACACCGAAATGCCAGTACGAAGGATTTTCGCTAATGTGGCTATATTGTACAGTTAAATATTTATATCAAAACGAATTGTAGTTTTTTCAATGAACAAGCTCTGCTCTCCTTTCGAACTTCCTGTAACTGACCTGTGCATACCTAAATTTAAGTAATATTTGGAATAGCTTATACTAAGCGGGAAGCAGTGACAAAGTTATGCGAAGCAGAAATAAAAGGCTACTCTTTCCAGCTTTGAAAGAACTTGCTTTTTGAAACTCACTCTGTTTTAAAATAAAATTACTTACAAGCATACAGGACTTCAAGTGAATGTAGGGAAGACAGATGTGACGAAGATACTTAACCAAAGACAGTATCAACAACGAGAGGCACCAAACACCATTAAAGGGAGAAACCTAAAGGAAGTTGTCTCTTTCACCTACCTAGGCAGCATCCCTTCAACTTCAGGCAGCAGTACAGATGAGGAGGTCAAAGCAGCCACGATCGGAAATACACGAAGACAGGCCTAAACTAACCTGAAATCAGTGTGGAGGTCTACTGCACACAAATCAGCACAAAGAACAAGATCTGCATTTCCAACACCAGTGTCATATATTAGTTCAGAAACTTGGTGCGTCATGAAAGGTATTTCCAACAAACTACAGACATCATACATCAACAGCTGTCACCTACGAACACTCGATACTCAAGATCAGATGGTCAAAAAGAATAAGCAACAAGCAACTCTTGGAACGAACCAACCAAGAAGCTATCACCCAACAAATATGCAGAGGAAAGTGGAGATGGATTGGATTGTGCATTGTGCACTGAGAAGACCGACTGGAGATATCACCCACCAGTCCAGGACATGGAGTGGAATCCAAATAGGAAACAACGAGTTGGGCGTCCGAAGTAAGGGTGACATGGAGGTGATGGTATGAGGAGGAAATGAAAGGTTGTGAGCAGTGATAAAGCCAGGTTCTGAAGACTGCAGAGAAAAGAGTGAAATGGCGACGCGTTGCTGAAGCTCAATGATCCACTAGGAACCCAAGGGAAAAATAATAATAATAATTATTATTATTATAATAGAATTAATTAATGAAAGCACTTTGCTGCTTGAATTTTTTATATATTTGGTGAAAAACGAGTACGATGTGAATTGAGTCCATTATCGCATTAGCAATCACCAAAAAAAGAATGAATTAAAGGCTGTAAGATTCCTTCTGATATTCTCATTCAAACAATTTAGCTACCATTTTTCTTTATCAAATGCCACGGGCAGATAATAAATATAAACTAATCGGTTACACATAAAGGTTGTGATGTCAGAAATCTGGTTGTTATACACATGAAAATTCTGTTGCTTTGAAATGGTTATTGAATGTTATCTTAAAATGTAAGAGAATGTTTAAGGAATCCATTTAGATATACAAATATGTATGCATGTTAGTATGTAGACATGTTGACATTTAAAGCATAGATATTGGGTGAATTCTGGACTTGAAAATAAATACGTTTGCGTTTCTAGGCAACATTATGTCTAGTCCATGTAAATGGCATTTAACACGAATTGGTTGGAACAAAATTCCTTTCACAACGTAACTTTGCTCTCGATGTGGAACATATAAAATCAATTTGCACATTTCACCTACTTTTCGATGTCATTTATGGAGTTTAGATGAGCACAAAACTAATCTTTATAGATTTTGTAAAAAAGACGAAATGGTTCGCTAACGTTGATATGACATGTAATAGAGCCTTAAGCTTGTCATTTGGTCACCACATTACACGTCACCAGCTACTAGTCATCCTACCCTTGAACAACTTTGGTTGTAGAACGTGCATAGTGTAGATTTCACAAAAAATTATGTTCTTAGTGGAGAATATTTGTAGCTCAGGTGGATGGTCTTGGTTGTATTGTGTTCTATGAGCTGGGTTGTTTAATCGTGAAGCTTTCATCGTCCTTCTAGACGAAATCATCAGCACTAACTTCAGTATGAAGTGAGCTGTCAATATCTCTCCGTGAGTGTTTTGGTAGCTTGCATTGACCATTCATAGACCGCTTCGTCAAGGCACTAATATTGCACTAATATTTCAAAATACATTGAGACAAGAAGTAGTCTCACATGATTGTAGAAAAAATACATTTCTTGGGTTTCTGCTTTTTCAGTCAAAAGGTAATACTTTATTTAACTTGCCTATATCACTTGGGTAAGAACTGCAATAATACAGTGACAGATAAACAAATCAGCGTAGAACCTCCCAGAGAAGTGCATTCGTTTAAATTGTCACACTTCATGGAAGTATGCAAATAACGTATGTAGAAAAAGAATGGTATTTTAAAAAAAGCATGTGAGAGGAGATGGAGTTTAAAAGTAGAGGTTAGTGAAAATATTTAAACTTTCGAAGGTGACAGCGTAGATATCTGCATCTCTGTGACTGATTTTCAAGCATGTCACCAAGTCTCCAAACATTGGTTCCCATTATGTCGAGTAAACCAACCAGGCAGTTTGCACAACTTCATCGCCTCGGTTGTCGAACAAAACTTTGAAGATACCACGGAAATCCACGAAATCCTGATATCTCTTCATATTTACTTCCAACGGCTATTTTTCTCAAGCGTATAACAGGAAAGAGCAAACTGCTGGACAATATACTCGTCATTTAATGGGTAGTCGGATGTCTTGACGGCACTCTAAGTGGCATGAAAAGGGAAATATCAAGGGAACTTTTGTATCCAAGCTGAGATTTTGTTAGAAACCGATCTATTTGTGTTGATGCAGCTTCCAAGTTGTAACCACCTCAATACCGATCCTCGACTCACTGTAAACCAATCTTTAAGCATTTCACAGGTGCGAAATGCATGCCAGACAAACTCAGATTTTGGCTAAAGGCTAGCAGAAGACTATATTTCTTCAACGACTTCCTTTAGGAAGAATAGAATCATTAAAGCTTACAGTTCGTAGTAATGTCTGGCTGTACAAGTGTGGAAAACAAAAAATATGTTAACTGATACGTACAGGATGAAATTCTGTCCATGCTGAATAAACTTTTTCTAAGTACTCATTTATTTGCCTCCTAAGATAAGACATTCATGCAGACGGTTATAACGAGTGTGAGTCTTAATTTATTCTCAAATTATATAGATAAAACAACCAACAGGCAGATTTTCAGAAAAACAAGATGTCGAATTGGTTGTTGTCTCACTATTAATGTAGTTGCTGCCATTACAGTATAGATAATTAGTTGTAATGATACTCTGCTGGTCACCAAGACCAACATACTTAGAATTATTTTGTCAAGTGAAGCCTTTATGCTAACAGTTTTAAACCACTATCTTGTTCTATTACCATATAAATAGCTGATAACTACTGTACACAAGACACTAAATTTAATCACATTCCGTCCATTTGTACAGTAATTTACTATTACCTACTGGCATAAAGAGAAAATGAACAGGTAAACGTGTTAAACATGTGATAATTTGAACTAAATTCTTTACGACAAAAATCGTTTATCCCCTAAGTGATTAGAATTACACACATGCGACGATCAAAACTATGTATCCTTTTCGTTTCAAAGTATAATGAAGTAACATAGCTAGTTTAGAAAAGGCACTCCATTTCTTTCTTACAAATAGTCTAAACAAGGTCAAGTTCCGAATATTGTGTAAAACTGAGATGGCTATTGACAAGTCTTTCATTGAGGTTAATATTTTACTCTTGATAATGAATTGTGAACGTCAAAGCTGCCGACATTCAGTACTCTAGTCATAGTTGCCGCCTAAAATAAATTCTTGTTATTAAATGTATTTTTACCCAGTTTTTACGTGCGCTAAAATGGCATTCTAGATGGGAAGATTACCAAAATCCAAAAAAAATAGAAAAGGTTAGAAACCGGATTTATTCGTTATAAAAATTTACAGTTTTCCCAGCAAATGATCTTTATATTAATCAACGGTCTCTTTGTTTCATGTTGACGTTGCTTTAAAATAAAATTTTTAAGGTTTCTACCAGACGAAATATTTACTTTCTTTTAAATGTACATTTTGGTTATTTATTTATTCAGTGTGATTTAACTATCTGAGATAGCCGTAGTTCGGCAAAACTAGCATTTGTACAGGGTGGTGAGTGAAGGTGAGATGAAAGTCTGGATTGCCACAGAATTCGAACCAGCGACCACGGGTTACCGGCCCGGTGCTCTGCCAACTGAGCTACGAGGTCCGACTGCTGACCAGAATTTTATTTCACTTCAAGCACCAAGGCTTTTGCCCGACTACCATGTGAATCCGTGACGCGTTACTACAGCTTGATCGTGTTCACACCGGCTGCCTAGTCAGGACACAAAGTGGCTTAGTAATTTATAATTTATAATTTGTAAGTGCATAGATAAATGTTATGATTTAAAAATTGCGATGTTTAGCATGTTAAGTTAGACAGAACTAATAAAATATTTCAGGTCTATTCGTAGCATATTTCGCTACGGATCACTCTGAGCAATGAGATTTTACATGAGCGAATTAAACCCCACTTAGTAAAGCAATTCATCGAGTAAATAGGAAACATTTAACGGTTTTTAATAAGTAGGTTAACTACTTGAAACTGAAAGCATAACTACAAGTTATATTTTATTTATGGTTAAAACAAGAGTGGGTTCTGTTACTTAGGTATATATAGTATAATTGTTTTTATATCATAACATCGTTGATTGGACTGAATTGATCGGTCTCTATTGGCATACGGGCTCGGGTGCGGATGCCTCGATATTACTTGTGTTCTAATTATATTAGTGTTGGATTGTGGTTAGCAGGGGAATCCAGGATTCGCGTTTCGTCCTAAAACTATATCCGTTGCACAAGAAGTGGCTGTCGTGGTTCAGTGGTGTAGTGGATAACCTTCTGGTGTTTGAAGCGATCACTCTTGAGCCCGAATTCGATAAGGGCAATATCACTCACTGTGAAGCAGGTACATCCGGCTGACGGGTCGCAAATAGGACGAGATGCACATCATGAGTTCCACTGGTTGCCACGATCCAACATTACTAAGGTATATATGTTTACAAAAGCAGTGGAAACATACTTTTTTTACTCTACGACCAATAGTCTTTGAAAATTACTTTTCCGAATCTTCATCATTATAGAAATTTTGTCGCATATAAGTTCTGTATGCCGTAAATTTATGTTGGAGTGCCTATGAAATGTGCGTATTTCTCTCAATAGAAAAAAACGAAAAATAACCTACAAAATTCATTTTAGGATAACCACTAAAACATATCTATCTCGTAAGAAATTCCAAAGTATGTTGCACGGATCGTACAACCGAAGATCAAATGAAGAGGTATTGTTAGTTTGAACTCATCTAGTATAAAACTATTTGTACGAACTACTATTGTTGTATTTTATCATCATCATCATCACCATAACAATAATAATACTATTGCCACTTGACACCAGTGAAGGAAAATTATAGTATTTCGAAATGCATCCTAATGTTTACATCCAAACATATTTGAACATCACAATAAAAAAATCGGTGAAACACTCAGTAATATTCCATTCGACTTACATGAAAATGAGGTATCTGATAAGTAATCAACTACACTTTCGGCAGTGGAATGGTCTTAGTTGAAAAGATATCAGTAAGAGTTGAATAGATTCGATCTCAAGATGGATGTCAAAGGAATATTTGAATGCATCACTAATATAGTATCACGATTACGAAATTCCAAATGTAGCTAAATCAATATCAGATGATGTAGTCCGATTTAGCTCTAGTCAAAACATTTGAGACAAATTAATCATCTCTGGAAAAATAGAAAAAAAGACAGATAAGAATACTTCTTTTCTATTGGCTAAATCTCGACCAATCAGCAAATGAAAAACAATTATATTTGAACAATGGTCTAGGTCCATGCGTAAATAGTTGTATTGATTTAGGCAAATGTCATATACTTGACATCACCTGAGAAAATGTTTCAACTGATTTATTTTTGTAGTATGTTTATTTAATAGCATCATCATACCATTAGCACACAGTCAGAACCACCAACTGAATTAATTCAAGCGTTGATTAGTGAGTTGCTTCGATTTGAATTTTCCAAGATTCTATTACGAAAATGTGAACTGTGTGAAGACGATGCTGCCTGAATGCATTAGATTGCAGCCAAAACATTTTAAAATGTGGATCACTGAGTTCACAGCCAAAGCCCGAATCGAATATGTTCACCATACGAAATGATGAACATAAGCATGATCTCTCACGAGGTCAAATTTGTGCACACCTAGATAGTCCTGAAGGAAAGACGTATAAGTATCTAGGTCATCGAGGGTTTCCGTGGTATGCTAAAACTTATGTTGAGCCATGACACCTAGCTAAAGATAGGTTTTGACTTCACTTCAAAAACCAAAGATTTTGTTCTGCTGCCATGTATGATGAGTCACAGTGATATACCTGACTATTGGTCATTTTCATTCTATAGTTGAAGTTGTGCATTGTAGCAATTAAGTAACTTTAAGGCTCGAAGTGTGAAGTTTCAGTATTAGTGTAACAGACTTATGGATTATAAACTATGGTCAATTTTAAAGGTCATTAGTTATCTTATTGGAAATTTCTGGTCCTACTCGTGACTAAAATACTAACATTTGTGTTAAGGAAAACGAATTGGTACATTGCATATTGAGAATTCACAATAAAATATTCCAGTTTGCTTACCGTATAGAAGGTCAGACACAAAGTTCATCTGATGACGATGGGCGGACATGAGTGTTCACGATGAATTTGTCTTAAACTTCTGTTGTATAGATCGATTTTGTGACTTTCTATTCAACACTGCTAAACTTATCCTAAAATTCAGCTCTTTCGTAATGTCCATTTGCAGTTATTTATCATTTTGGTGAATTTGTTTTATACAGGTAGTATTCATCATAGATTGACATCAGTTGGAGAACCATTGAAAAACTGTGAACATTGGATAGCTATTTCATTTTAGTATGGGAATCCTCGGCAATTAGCACTCACGAACCGGATAGAGGTCGAACTCAGGACCAACAGGTTTCATGGTGAACGCGTTAGCCATTCAGCTACTGGGTTGGTTACCTGTGATTCACAATTTCCAACTTCTGTCAATTCATGATATAGCACAACTATCATCCAAGCTCTTCAGTCTGCTTTAAGTCCGACTGGCTGACCCACGGGTCAAGGCTTCTTATTGGAGCTTCGTGATATGTATCTGAAAGCAAGTCACTAATGAGTACTATACAGTAATGTGTTTTTCAGATTAATGGGGATTTTTTAATTTAAGAGGTAATATTCATCATGAATTTACATTAGTTGGGGAACCATTTGAAAACCCGGGAAGACTCGACAGCTGTTTCGTCCTGGCATGGGACTCCTCGGTAGTACGTTACATTTTTCTGTCACTGCTCTTGTATACTACAGAAAGACTATGGTTTCGTATTATGCAAACATACCTGAAAGCCACACATAAATTTTAAACTTCAAAATTCCATTTGCTACAGCTCTGCACAATCAGTGTTCCAGTGAAATGAGCCACCGCATATCAGAGCCGAGAGAATATATGCATCTGTCTTATCCGGTTTAGGGATTTTTCGTCACATCAGACAACTTAACATCATACTCAGAGAAAATACATGTGAAATAAAAACGAGTTTTCACTATAAACGTTTCAAACCGCGTTTTTCTAAATTTATCACACTGATGACAAGTTTGAAAAGATAAGAGATGATGGACAAATAACCAACTACCCAACTAACAACCGCAATAGCAAGCAGCAATCACCATCAATGGAAGAAACCAAAACTAAGTTATATCCTTCAATCACCTACCTAGACAAACAACATCGTTTCAACGACAGGCAGAACACGCACAGATCACAATGTCAAAGCCAGCCAGGATCGAAAAGACGACAAGACACGCACTCTCAAATTAAACTGAAAACAGTATGCTGATCTACTGCACTACACTACACTACACTACACTACACTGCACTGCACTGCAATGCAATGCACTACGTTCAGCATGAAGTGAGAACAAGATCTGGATTTTCAACACTAATCTCAGTCAAGCAAGTCACTGCTTCGATGTGATGGTTGACAGACTTGGCGCGTTACCAAGAGCATTTCCAACAAACTACAAACATCATACATCAACAGATGCCACCTACGCTGGCTCACTCGATACTGAAGATCGATTGGATGGCCAGAATGATCACAATAAGCAACAAGGAAGTCAGTGTGGGTGGCAACGAACCAACGAAGCAGCAACCCATCACCCAACAAATATGCAGTTGAAGAAAGTGTAGATGGATTGGATTGTGCATACACTGAGAAGACCGATTGGGGTGTCACGCACCAGGCCAGGTGGTTGGATGAAATGCAAAGGGGAGACGACGAGTTGGGTGTCGGAGGCGAGTGTGACATGGAGGAGATGGTGTGAAGAAGAAATGAAAGGTTGTGATTAGTGGTGGAGCCAGGAGGTGGCGACGTGCTACTGGATCCGTATGTTCCATTGGGAACCCAAGGGACAAATAAAAAAATAAATCTCAAAGCATTGCTGGAATGAATTCCTTCTGAGGTGTTTTATTAATGTGCAGTTCAAATTCAGCAACGATCTATACAGACAAAAGAATTAGGTCGTAATGTAGTCACCAGTTGGACCTCTGCTTGCTTACTGTTTTACAGGAAACGTAGAAATGTTGTGCTGCGTTCAACAGTTATTTTTCTGCTTTCTAAATGGTATATGGGTGATGCAATCATCATGTGTTATCAAAATACAAATAATGAGACTGTAGTTAACATGTGAAATGGTTGTTCCTTATCAGTCAACTTCACATCAGAATTTGAAGCAAACTCAGAGTTTCATTTTCTCGATGTTTTATTAAAAGGGAGACCAAATGGTCCCCTTAGAAAATCATTTATAAGAAGCCAACATAGAATGGATAATGGTTGAATTTGCAAAGCTGGGTGCCTCTCTACTTAAAAGGGATGTGATTCATCCTGGGTCATCAAGAAGCAGAAGAAACCGGACGAGTGATACTATCAACGATGAGTTAGACAAAACTGCAGAAAATTCCAATTAGTAAAAGGACACCCATCCAGATTTATTGAGCAGGACTTGAAATTAAAACAGGATACACACCAAGAACCCACAGTTCCGAAGAATACATTGTTTATGAACGTTGGTTTCAAAGGTGATACGGTAGCAGAAGAGGAAGAAAACATTCTTCTGGGTGAAGTTACAGATCAGCTTCTCCAGTCAGCTATTGGTTCCGGGATGTTTTAAGGGCAATTTACTTCTTTGAACCCTCTCAGCTGTCAATCTACATGTTTACTTGCTCCTGTACAGATAAAATGCATCTTATACAATGAATCGTACTACACCAGTGACCAGATTTTTATCAAACCATCCAAGCGACTGTTGACAAAGATGCATTCCATCTTAAAAACACCTTGCAGTGAGTAGACTTGAAATCGTTGTGGTATTTATTAACAATGACTATTGTTCATATGTTACCAATGTTGCTAAACATTACCTATCACAGTGATAAAATAGATATGTTAGTCATATTGTGTTTTCGAAATCTCTTATGCTCTTTCTAAACTGTGTGATATTTATACTAATCCGTCCATGACTGAAATTATTTATCATTGTAATCCATTCAAGTTCTTGAACGGTAGTGTTCAACTTTATAAAATTTTTAGGTCTAATCGCATGAATATTGGACTGTGAATAATGGTATTCTAAGCCTAAATTCTCATATCAAAGATGCTGTATAACATCTACCAAAAGATGGTAGAGATGACAGTTTTACACTGTAGGCAAGCATTAAACTTATTAGAAAGATGAAAACAGCTGTTTTTCCCAGAAAAAAAATGATTTCTTGATAAACTTGATAAACAAAATGATGAATTATTCATTGTTCACATTCTGTAAAATTTTGAAAGCATTATTCATTTTCTAAAATAACATATTTCTTTTAAATGTTTGATAATAAATAAACTTCAATTTGGAAGTTTTTATGCACATCTGATTAAAATTTCATTATATTGAATTTTGAGGGAGTTGTGGGAATTTGGAAATATTTCAAGTTGTTATTCATCGTAGACTGATATCATTGGAGGAACAAAGGGAACTTGGGAGCACTGCACAGGTGTTTTGCCTTAGTATGGGACTCCTCAGCAGTGCGCACCCACGACCCGCCGGAGATCGAACTCGCAACCTTCAGGTTCCGTGGGCAACACGTTACCATTGAGCCACTGTGTCAGAATCCAATGGTCTAGATTTCCAACTTGTATTAGCTCACAATACAGCGCAAGCGCCACCCAATGTCATCGTTGAGTAACTATCCTCACGACCATCAGGCTTTGACTCCACCGGCCACGACTTCTCATTGAACTTTGGAATACCTCTTGAAGCTAGTCACCAGTGAGCATCAGTCCAGTGCCCCCAGGTTTTCTTTGTTCCTCCAGTTGATGTCAGTTTACGATGAATAGCAACTTGAAATGTTTCATTATATACTTAACGCATGATGGTTTTTTTGGCTTTTCAAACTCGAAACTCACTAGAATTTTGAAGTTGGTATATATTGTCCATAATAATTTTAATACTATTTAATAAACTTTCTTCGATTATGCCGATATAAACGTATATCAATCAGCTGGAAGTGAAGGTGATATCATCTGAAAACCTTGGGGGATAGTTGGATTATATCACGAACTGACATGTGTATGAAACTGTGAACCAGTGAACGACTGAATGGCTCGATGATTAACGGGTTCTCTGTGAAACCTGAAGGTCCTGAGCTTGAGTCCCGGTGATGCAGGTCATGAGTACACCCTACGCAGTAGTTCGATACTAGAAAGAAACAGTTCTCCATTACTCCCAGGTTTCCAACTGATTTAAGTCCTTGATGAATGCAACTTCAATAATGAAGTCCCCATAAAACTCAAGCAAAATGGGTGGAGAGCAATTAGACTTTAAAAATTATAAATCTGTAATACAGTATTGAATAAATACGAATTTGGTTCCCTTAATCTAAAATCTAGCCTTATTCTATAGAATCGTATAAAATTCACTGGTTAGCACAACCCTCAGCTTAAACTTTTATCAAAAGCTTTATAAGTGCTAAAACAGTTTTGGTTAGACGTAAGTGTCAGTTGAATAACTTTTATATATATCAAGGATACCACAATAACTGTTTCCGATATTTTCACTGACTCTGTCAACAATCAGTAGAATTTGTCTATGTCTTCATGTCATTGCTTTTATTCAGCTTTTATGATTTTATAATTAGGGTTATTTTTACAGCAAGGTTCATAGAGTTCGAAAGACTGTCTCCTTATAATTCTGTGAATACGTGAACAAATGAATTCTGTCATCTTGAAACAATAATTTTTTTCCTTTATTTCTAAAATTTGTCTACTGTGAATAACATTTGTTTTCAATATTATACCTACCACATAACACTAATTTAACTGGTTCATACTTATACTAATATCGATACGTTTAATCTGTAAGTAGTATGTTGAAGACATTAAACATTCATCTACCAAAAGTTAAAGTAGTAATTTTAAAAGAAACTCAGTGTATACTTACGTGTTCACCAGTTAAAGCTTTTCACCACTTTCTTCAACAATAATAAACAGCTCCTGTTGACAACATGAGTTCACATACATATATTATTTTCAGATGAATACTTTGAATATTGAACCGTCTTTGTAGAGTAGTAAACCAGTAATACTTACGCAGAAGCTATCATATTGACTGTACAATTCCTAATGCTTTTCAACAGTCGAATACAATTCACATTCAATGTGTTCAATGAGTATGTAAATAAACATGGGTGACTCTTTGTTTTAAAAAATGAAACTTGACTTTTTGAATTATAACAGAGTCATAAGTAACTAATAAAAATATTTTGTGAAACAGGAAAAACGGTAACTTATTTAATTTCTTTTACAAGGTAAGAGTCACTTTTTTTATCATAGACATACTCAGCGTTCTATACCAGGCATATATAAACTTTGAAATATGATGTTGGCTAAATCTTTCATCATAATTCTGTGCCCTCTAGTATTTGTATTATATTCTTTCAGTTGTTCGAAAGATTTTATCTTCTGCTTTCTGAGGTAGTCCTGGAGTAACGAACGAAAATAATGCACAATCGACTTATGTGTCTTCTCAGTTACTTTTATCCGTTTGTAGCATTGAATTAGGATATGAAAATTCACTTATCACAATTTCAAGATCAAGGCTATCTTATAGGAAATATTTGTTTGTTATTATCCCTAATTTACGTATTTTCATCCAATCACGAAATGATGATACTGGTAATCGCTAGATTATAGTATTTTATTTGCTGCACAAAATATAGAAAAAATAATTTAAGACTTTTCTTTTTATTCATACTCCAAGAATTATCCCCAAGAATAGTTTTCTTTGGAATAGCATTTAGTGAACCGTTTAACATCACTTACGAGTTAAAACTTTAAAAATTAAACTGAAGTAATAGATATCTTTTCAAATAACTGTAGTTACCTCTTCTACTATTCATAATAATCTACAAAGCATCATGAAAAATATGATGAAGGTCTTAATGATATGATTATATTTAAGAATTTCATTCACATCTTTATAAACTTCCAGTATTTTCTTTGAATTGAAATTCCTCGTTTGAACAGATTCTTGTTAACTCCTTTACTATGTCAGATTTAGCTGAACATCAAATATAAGCACGACAGAATGCAACAACCATATTTTCTGATTTTAGCATACACTACTATTTTTCAATTTTCGCAAAAGTAATGAATGAATTACAATAGACATGGGGTCATATTTTACCTGAAGTATATATATGTATATATATATATCGGTGAAGTACTAAATATTTGGTCAGCTGGCCTGTATAATTACAAGACTGAATACTTGTATCTAAACAATACCTGTCTGAAAAAAAGTACTGGTGAATGTTGGGCTTCCATCTCGTAAATATACCCGAAGCGATTCACATTCTAATTTCAACTCTTAAACGTTTGCATTTTCTGTCTAAATGAACTAAATTTCACAAAAATTTATCGATACCATGAATAATACTACAACTATCCTTAGAACAAATGCATTTATTATTATTCTTACCGTTTAATTATCCTTTCGATACCTAGTGGAACATAGCGATCCAGTAGCACGTCGCCACCTCCTGGCTCCACCACTAATCACAACCTTTCATTTCTTCTTCACACCATCTCCTCCATGTCACACTCGCCTCCGACACCCAACTCGTCGTCTCCCCTTTGCATTTCATCCAACCACCTGGCCTGGTGCGTGACACCCCAATCGGTCTTCTCAGTGTATGCACAATCCAATCCATCTACACTTTCTTCAACTGCATATTTGTTGGGTGATGGGTTGCTGCTTCGTTGGTTCGTTGCCACCCACACTGACTTCCTTGTTGCTTATTGTGATCATTCTGGCCATCCAATCGATCTTCAGTATCGAGTGAGCCAGCGTAGGTGGCATCTGTTGATGTATGATGTTTGTAGTTTGTTGGAAATGCTCTTGGTAACGCGCCAAGTCTGTCAACCATCACATCGAAGCAGTGACTTGCTTGACTGAGATTAGTGTTGAAAATCCAGATCTTGTTCTCACTTCATGCTGAACGTAGTGCATTGCATTGCAGTGCAGTGCAGTGTAGTGTAGTGTAGTGTAGTGTAGTGTAGTGCAGTGCAGTAGATCAGCATACTGTTTTCAGTTTAATTTGAGAGTGCGTGTCTTGTCGTCTTTTCGATCCTGGCTGGCTTTGACATTGTGATCTGTGCGTGTTCTGCCTGTCGTTGAAACGATGTTGTTTGTCTAGGTAGGTGATTGAAGGATATAACTTAGTTTTGGTTTCTTCCATTGATGGTGATTGATGCTTGATGTTGTTGTTGGGTATCTTCATCACCTCCGTCTTCTCTAAGTTCACTGAAGTCCTGCCTTCGCTGCCCGCAGTTCTTCGAGTTTGTGCGACACGACTTTAGACATAAATCATCGTCGGAAAATCCAAGTCTACTTCTGGGGTCTTTATGTCAGTATAGCCAACGTTTAGCCGTCTACTCTCTCCTCACAGTTTGATGCATGATCCACTTCAGTTGGTCAGGATCAGGAACATCATCGTTGATAGTAGGCTGCAATCTTGTCTTATTCCTGACTTCACTTCATTGGCATTGCTGAGCTTTCCTTTGGTAATCACTTAGCATATGGTATCATATATCATATAGCTGCTGCTCAATAAGGCTCATAAATGTTTTTGGCATTGAAACCGTAGTGCTGAAGCAACTGCCGAATCGCTTCTCGGTAGACACTATCGAAGGCCTTTTCAAAATCGCTGAAGTTGATTTTGAGTTGACTAGCATTCCATACTCTGTTCGATGATGATGTGTAGCCTAGAGTTGTAATTTGATCTGCATATGATTTGTTCTTCCTGAATCCAGCCAACCAGCTAGCGTGTGCCGATTGTGGTTTTGAATGTGTTCTTCCGCGCAGGTTTCTTCAGGGATGCTACCCGATGTCTCCAATTTTGTCCTCCGGTTTCTGTTCTGCATGTTGAGCTTGAACTATGGTCTGTCACCAACTTCTTTGAAGGCTTCCAACTTGATTTTGAAGGCAGCAACCTTGGGCTAAAAAGTGAGTGGTGTGAACCTACATCTGCTCCCCTTCTTGATCTGTGCCTGGGTAGCTGCGTCCCTATCTCCACTTTCTTCACATTGAGTTGAAGTCGATCTGATATTTAGTGTGTCCATCTGGTGAAATCATTGTCGCTCGCTTTGTGAATATCCTTGTGTTTGCACACACTGCCTACAATCACCAAGTCATTGAACGCGCAGAATTCTGCAAACAATTCTCCATCCTCTTCATTTCACCGAGTGATTCTCAGTCCATGATTGATCAGTTCTCTCCCAGTGTTGTCTGCTCCCAGTTTGGCATTCATGTCGCCAACTGAGGTTTTGTCCACTGTTGATCGCAGTTGTCTGTAGAATTCTTACTTCTTCTCTTGATCCACATTATTTGTAGGTGCGTAGCCTGGCATTGTATGATTGTGACTTTCCTCCCTTTCGACTTGAATCTTGTTTCATGATCCTGATCCTGCAGGAGGAGATTGGTTCCCACTGCATGAGAATGAGCCTTCGATGCTGTTGGCGACATCATGATAGCTACTCGGAAACTCAGTGTGCTCATGGTTGTTGTCTGGGTGACAATATACAGGGAGTAGATTATTGACTGTGCAGTTGACAGTTTGGAGAGTCCACCTCCATTCCATCTGCTTTCGCAGATTCCTAGCACTTTTATGCTATACCTTCTCATCTCTTTTGCAACCTTGATAGCCTTGCCAGTTAGCTTCAAACATTGTGCGGACATTCCATGTCCCCATGTTTACTTTTGGTTTCATCGAGAGGAGAGGAAACACATCGGGCAATTGGCTTTCCGAAGTCTTTTACCAACCGGCGTCATTTCGTCTTTCCGTTTTCAGCTAGGAATATGTTTATTTTTATATATTTTCATATGTTTTCTTTGTGCTTTGAAGTTTGTTTAGTGGTTGGATTGGTTTTCTGTGGTAGGGTTGCCAGCCTTATGCCCGACTTTTCCTCTTTACCCGGGCTTATGACCGGCTAGTAACTGGTGAACTAGTTACCTAGGCGAGATTATGGTGTTAATACCCATATGCAAATTATAGTCTTTAATGAAACTGCATGAAAAACATAATTTTCATTAAAAGGGTATTGGCAAAAAGACAAACGACGTCGAGAGGAATCATTCGCTTGCTTCAAACACTGACATAATTAACTGAATCATCAAATTTGGGAGGATTCAATACGCTGTGAGCATTTAGCTGTTTTCTGACTACCTGAAAGACACCCGACAGCCAGTTGGTCATAGCATGGTATGATGAATTGTTCATGCCGAAATTAGACGGTAGATCATATAACTGTGAAGATATAAAACCAGATAATTGCAACTGCTCAAATTGTTTAGGGCTGATGATAGACTCGTTCTTCATTTTGTTAAGAAACTGAGTGAGCTTTCGTTCAACTTGCTCAGTAGCATCATTTTTAATATTTCCAATTAACACTAGGATATCTTGTTTGCATTTCTTCTATCACAAGCCTAAAATTTCTTAACTATCTGTTACCAGTTTTGTTATCAGTTTCCCTACATTGTTCACAGGATGACCTATATGAACTAGCTTCTAAACTTGTTCCATCTAAAAGCTGTTCACTCAGTAGAAAATATGCATATTCACATTCAATATAATTCAACAGTTCACTTGTTTTTTTCTTAATTTTTCTAATAATTCAGCACCTGTACGTGTTAATATATAATGAACAATCGTAAATTATACATTGATTTTGGCAAACAAGAAGAAATACGCCACTCAAGAGTAATCATTAACAGATCTAATAAAAACCTACAAATTACCTTGTTACGACTTCAGTGAAATAACTGTCAGGATAAAAAGATTTTTAATCTTCAACTAGGTCTACTGTTGAAAATCGTATTTATTAGTAAAAAGGAAAAGTTAGCAAACCGATTTCACTTCTTGAAAGCGTATATAGAAACAAACACTAAAAATAATTTTTCCTGTTTTGAACACATTAATAAGATATACAGATAATATGTGAGTGAAAGAGGAACAGTATGAAAATGTAGTTCTTATGTGAAAACATTTTTCAATAGCCACTAATATCTTTCAAATTCTCCCTGATTATAGAGAGGTTTTAAAACGTCTTTACTGCATATTTTACGCGTGCAACAAAACTTATTACTTTAGGTCATAGAGATATTACATTAAACATAATACTACTGATGGTGAATCTAATCTTTCCTGAGTTTAGAAGTTTAGAAGAAGTTTTCTGAAGGTCTTCGGTTCTAATCTTCAGTTCGTCTGTAATCACTAAACTGTACTAGTAATACTAACTAGCGACATCACTGCTGTTTTAAAATGCCTCATAAATGACAAGACTGGATTTTGAATAAAACACTGAACAGCACGAGTAACTTTAATCCACTTATGCTAATATGAGGACTTCACTATAGTCAGATCAGAGTGACATAAACACAACATGACTGTTGTGCTCTTTTGACGTATAGATTATCAACAGCTTTTTTATTACTTCACGTTAAAATAAAAATCATTGCCTTAGTTTATCATAACATATTTAATGAAACAGAGTGGAAATACTAAAAAGTATATTGAACAAACAGATAAACCAAGCATAGGGCTTCACACGACTGAAGTTCACACTGGTCACTCAACAACAGAAAATGAGGTAAAAATCACGAAGAATAGAAAGATAATCAACTGAACAAGAAAGAGGATTTATGATAGGGAAAAACTGCAGAAATTATCGCATTGCTCAGAACTTCAACATAAAGAGGAAAATGGATGTCTGATACTGTATTTAGTATTGAATTATATAAAAATACCCACTGATTTAAACATCTTAGGGATTCCATTCAGGGAATTTATACCTATATATTGGATTTAGGTCACTCTTAAACGTTTCAGTGGTTCAGTTTAAAATTCACTTGTCACTTGTAACTGAGTTGTAAATAAAATGTGTGTCTACGTATAAAGTGTCAACACTTCAAGTAAATAAGTTTATTAGTTGCTATTTAACAAACACTTAGAAATGTCTCTTCAGTATATTTATGATACAAGAATGAAAAGATAATAGTGTCAAAAATACATTATTCTGTGAATATAAAACTGAACTCCAAACATAACTGGATTTATTTGTCCGAGCGATTTAACAAAATCGGAATTATTAAGGGAATCAGGGGGTATCAGTATTACCTAAACTTTTGGCAAGTGATAAATGTTGGTGACTTTGAAGGAGGATTAGTTATTTAAATGATTATATTTCTGTGATACACATAATGTTTTCCAAGTCACAAACAAAGCATCCCATATGATGAGAACATTATCATTCTAATAACATACACCCGTGTCATTGGTGCAAATATAGAATGGTTGAGAATGCCTCAAGGGAAACTGAATAAATTTAAACAGCGCGAGAACAATTGCATACATCATTTCATACATACGTGTCAAAGAACATGCAGTGGATGAACAAAAATGAAAACCTATGGCTACATGTCTGAGCATATCCCAAGGAGTTGGTGACTGAGAGGTGTAAAAATCTTTAAAGCTCTTTTGTTTGTCACCTTACTGTTAATGCATACAAAAATCACTTCTAGGAATCGATAAAAAATAACGATTGAATAAGTGTTCTCCAATCTGTTCTTTAACTGAAGCGCTAGCCGCTATGAAATTCAGAAAGGAACAGTTATCAGTGGGTCTCTGACATGTTAAATCTCTGTATCCCTATCAATGAATACATCTTAATTGTTATTCCACTTCACACCCTTGACCTTGCTGTTTGAATTCGAATCATCTTATTTTCCTAGCTAGCATCAAACTTTTGACCTCTAAATGATATATTACGCAAGCTTTCTCAATATGTAGTAAACATTTGCATCTTCCTTCTCTTCTCAAACTTCCGCTCTACAATATTCGCTGAATCTATATACACATGACGTTATTATTGATTCTTATATATCTACTCACTCAGTTCGCGTGACTTGAGTTCCTCAATATCAATGTAAACTTTTGTTGGACCTAATAATTTTCTATCGAATTGTTTCCGAAGCGAAAACTTATTGTATACTTCCATATTAAAGTTGTTTCCAATTGTAAGCAAATGAAAGAAACCCCTTTAGTAAAACTAATCCATGCTATGATACCAAAACTGTTGTTTTCCCCCTGTTTGTATATAATTAAGTAAAGCTTTGCGTCAGTTTAGAAGTCACTGACAAAAGCTGAGCAGTATTGCTGACAAAAGCCTGAAGCCGTAAATCGAAAAGGACACTCAAATTTTGAGAAGTCTTTCAGGCAATTATTCAGAATGCAGATATTCCAAGCTCTGTTGGACTCAAAAAAGTAGCGCCTAAAAAGTGCTGTTTTATAAGGTAAAATTTCATTTCATAAATTGAAGGCTAGTTGTTTTGTTCTTCATTTTCGCCTCATTCACAATGTCCAGATAGGGCTTTAGATTGAGACTATAGTTGTTGATATATCTTCAGGACTATTGTCTACTGGCAAAAATGATGGTACATGTTTCATCTTATGAGTAACGCTGCATAGCTATTGCCTAGTTCTGAACGATTGAAATGATAGAAATATGCTTTTTGAAGAAACAATATCCCACTGAAATATAAATAACACAACCCAGTTAAAATTATCAAGCTTTGAAGACAACTGAATCTGAATACAAGATGACTTCCATCTGGCATTTTCGTAAAGACTGAAAATAAACTATTTGACCGACTTTTTGACATTTTATTGTCATTGTTGCTTTTTTTCTACTCATCCATAAAACACGTGGATAAGTTTTGTGATGTCTAATTTTAACAGAAAACTTGATTGTTGAAAAAAATCTATTACATTCTTCAGATGAATCACTGGAATAGAACAGTCTGTATCAAGACAATTTTTGTGACAGCAGATTGTTAATTTGTTTCTGTTCAGCTACAGAATCCTCTGAACATACCACACTTACAAGCCAATTGCGCAGCACCTCTGATACCATAAATAAAAGTGACTTTCAGGTATGTTAAAAGTAGATATTGCGGAAATCTTTCACAATACATACAATAAATAAGTTATGACAATTAAACATCAATATTCTCCGTTTAAATGTCGCCCAGTTTACTAGTCCACTGGTTACTAGCTGGTCCTAACCCAGATAAAGAGGGAAGGTTGGGCATAGGGCTAGCAACCCTACCCCAGATAATCAATCCAACCGCTAAAGAACCTTCAAAGCACAAAGAAAATATGGAAAAAACTTATTACTTGCTGAAATGGGGGAGACGAAATGATGCCGGTTGGTGAAAGCCTGCGAGAAGCCAAGTGGTCGATGTTTCTTTTCTTCTCTCGATGAAAGCGAAAGTAAACATGCTTCGGAGTGTGACACCAAAGTCTATTCCAAAGCATGGTTTTTCAAACTTAGATTTGCGTTATCTGCATTCTTATCGATCACTTTAAGGTCATTCTAAAGAACCGCCCAATATGCCGCTAAGGTATAATGTTATCATTTATGCTTACCGATATTTCCTGTGAAAAATCTATTTGCCATAATTCTCATTATGAAAAAACCAAACAATCATGATATTCAAAAGTATCGGAAGGAAAATTTTCCAAAATAAACGTGAATACAAAAAATAGTTACTACTGTATATTTAAAAGTGATGAAAAATGTATCCTAAACTGTGAGATGAAAATCTGATACCATCTAGTAGCAAATCTGTAGAAGGTTTTTTAATTCAGTAATTCATTGACAAGATTGCTGAATTACACTTTATGTTATCTATGAGCCTGAAATTCTAAGAATCTTTATGGGATAGCCAATGGCCTCTGGAAACTTCTTTCTCTTTTGGAATAACGGACAGTAATTTATTGAATGTTGGTGAAACATCAATGTTAAAGATGTTTTGAAAGCTCAATGGTATAATAGGGCAGAAGTTGCTTACTAGTTTAGGATGAATATTTTAACGTTTAATGAGCATCACTGCCTATAATACAGATATTTATGACACAAAATATTATTTCTCTTATATTGAAATATTGGAAAATATTTGTAGATCAGGCGGATAGTCTTGGTTGCATAGTGTTCTCTGAGCTGGGTTGTTTAATCGTGATATATTGCATGTTGGAGTTCCCGGAAGTGAGACCATTGGTCGCAGAAGGATGTCTGGTTTGTATATTTTCAGTCTTTTGTAGAACCGAAGTAGGACAGGTCCATTAGATTTCATTCTCCATTTGTCTTGCTTTGTTAGTTCTTCTGCTTTGAAGAGTTTGTTCAAGGTTTTATTGAAATGGTTGTTGAACTTCTGGATAGGGTTGGTTTCAGGTAGTTGATATACATTTTCGTCCTTGAGTAATTCCCCTGATTTCCTGATATAGTCTTCTTTGTCCATGACTGCAGTAATGCGTCCCTTGTCTGCTATTTCCTATTTTTCAGCCTTTTTAATGTTTTCTGTTCTTATATGTCTGTTAGTTTTTAATACAAAAGTCTTGCATTAAATTGCTGCAGTCACTTTCGGTGTATACCTTGTATCGAAATCGATAAACCGAAAAACATGTATGCCGATTTTTGGCAAACCATAAATTTAACAACCTTATATTCAAGGAAAGATTCTCACTATCAACCGGGCAACTACTAGAGTTACTTTGTTTTGTATTGATCTTACAACTTCTGGGATGCATTATTTACTTGTAAATGAACATAGATATAGTCGAAAGCAGATAGCTGTCTTCTCTGTGTGTTAGAACTTTTTATATCAGTGATAGTGTACGTAAAACACTGGTTATTTATACGATTTCAAGCATTAATTCACTGACTGGGTAACAAGAATATCATTTATATACTGAATCGAATTTAATTAGTCTCTATAAAAGTCGATAATCAATGCTGTGATAAAAACTAACATCAACTTCTTCAAGTAAAATGTTTACCAAACCAAGCACTAATCATTACAGCAAGTTCAAGTTGGATTCTGGATGTAAATGAAGGCGAAATGAAAATCGAAATCTCTGTAGGATTCATATCACTGGCCTCCAGCTGTTGTACTAGCTGAGGGACGATACCTAGCTGCTGATAAGATCAAAAATTTCACCTCAGACTGTTATTTAAATTCGCGATCCGTTAGTATCCATTGATCGTAACTATACTGGCTGCCCAGTCAAGACTTCGCATCGAAATCTAGATCAACCTGAATTATCAATTTGATCATCTAAAGTACTATCACTTTAAAAAATCATATTCTTCAGTTAAACAACTGATATACTGTAGCAAAATCGGGATGAAAATTATGGTGATAATTAGAAGGCGATGTTATTTTATATACGAATGGTTTAATTGTTGATCATTATTTGTATTCAATCTCTGACATTACTTGTTTTCGACTAAAAAAAACACAAGGCTGATGAACAACTTAGTGCATAAACTGAATAACTGAGATATTTTTGTATCCATGTATGCTCACTAATACGACAAACAGAGAAAAATGTTCACTTAGTGAACAAAAGGTAAACTTTCTCGGTAAATATACAAATACACAAATCAGCAGTCAGATAGTAGATCTTTTTTTCGAAAACAAATTCAATGTGATGCAAAGTGACCTTGGTCTGAACAAAATGGTGCTGGAATATCGATTTATTGAAGTAATTACATGCAATGTTATCATTACCTAAGTGTTTTTTAAGATTAAAATATTGTTTTACTTAGCAGTTACATGTGTCTGTCAATAAAGCGGTGTGTTTCATAGTGATAGAAGTATGCGCCTAGAACAGTGTATTCTAACCATGAATAACAACTGACCACATACAGGTAATAACTACGAATATATATTCATTCTTATCGTGTTCCCAGTCTATGCAAACTCTACATCGATAATAATCGAAGTTGCTTAGATGTATGATTTACAAGATAATGAAAACTAACAGAAACCGATCGAACAGTGAAAGTAACATGTTCACATTATTTGAAAATATAATACAAAGAACTCATGCAAGTGAGTAGTCAACTAATGGAAGTAAGAGATGAGGGCCAGATACAACTATGGTTAGTTGATTAGGTAACAAGTAGTTTTTCAAAACAAACACTAATAAGATGAGAAAACATTTTAGAATATATGACATAGGATAGCGTGATGTCTTGCAAAATCACAATAAGTTCTTTACACTCATATGCTATATCCAGAGATATAAATCATGGAAACTAATATGTATTTCAATCATATGATAGAGTACAGATGGAAAGCTATACGTGAGATTCGTGAAGCTCATTTCCATACTTTTGTGCTACCTGTGACAGTAGTGCTTATGTGGGAAGAAAAGTTTACCGCTAAGGGTAGAAGCATACACATGGATCAATGTTGCTACAGGTGCACTGAAATTTGAATATTTATAAGTTAGATTTTCAAAGTATTCTTAATCGGAGGACATTAAAAAACTAACTGACATGAAAATATTTATCTTGGTGGTACAGTTGATGAATGCTATATAATGTTGGCGTCCAAAAATAAGAATCGAGAGAGAACAAATCCAGTCAGTTGTGTATTTTACACTGCTAGTAGCAAACTTAGAAAGGTCAGACAATTTATCCGCTAATAAGGTTTTACCAGTGTTTTTATAAGACTGGAGGCAGCTCCAAACCTGTAAAAAATGTTGAGCAGCAGGAAGTAACGGTTTACGACTAAAGGATTAACAGGATAGAGAATTGCTAAGCAGATTAACAAAGATGTCGTCTAGTGAATGAGAACTGGAGGTAGTTCCGGCAGACTGGCTAAACCACTGATCACTCCAGTCTGCAGGAAGTTGGAGTGTTCTTTCTGGTAAGACCCTAGGTTGAAAAAACTATTGGACCTCTAACAGGAACCCGAGAACAAAAAACTAAATAAAACTGGGTGGGCCTAGTGTATGCGAGACAGTACTTGGTCAGTTTTCAACTTTTAACAAGCTTTTGAAAAACACATACGTAGCTGGACTGGATACTTGAAATACTTCTTTATCTGATGGTGGCATTCAACTCCAACGATCAAGGAGAGTTGCAGGAGTTTCTGACTGTAAAGCGAGTACTGACTAAACATATAACTCTTATGAAGTCTGTCTACTTGAACCTACACCATCGTTTGAAGATTTTCGCACAGTTTTCCCCTTAGGCAAGGAAAGCCAGTAGTGTCCACCAGTGATATCTGACATAATTTGTTTAAATTACCTTGCCATGGCTTTTCAGACAAATGTGACTTCACATACGAACGCTTACCCATGAACCGATTTTTTTCAAGGAATAGCAACTGTATGACTCGGATTACACAGAAAACACTCGCCAGTTAAGCAGAGACGACGGCAAACGGCAGGATTTTTTGAACGCCTTGAGCAGAAATCTGAATATGTTTGGTATGAATTTTAAAGTGTGAAATACTCGATAATGATTTACAAGTAATATGTATAAAATCCTAGTTTAGGGATAGACAGTAAAGTGTAAGACTGCGTTGACCACTTATCGCAACCGCGGAGATGCATCAACTCAAAGTGCTTGTTGCTGACGACAGCTCAGCTTGGATGGAGAATGTTCGATTGAAATTTGTCGACTTGTTCTATCTCCCGTATTAGTGAGACATCCAATTACCTACCGAAAGATCGAAATGCAGCCCAAAAGTTTGCCTAATTGTATTGCACGGCTGTGAACCATGCCTACTAAACGCAGTAGATAAGGTGAGGTCACGTGAGTTTGATTGCAGATGCCTTAGAAGGATCGCCCATGTGTGGATAAATTAGAAATCAAACAATGTAGTGAACAAGAAAAAAAATATCGGTCAACGATGTTGTGAATCTTCACCGACCAACATCACTTGTCGAACAAGTGTTGCACATTGCTGAACCAATATACAACGACACAAAACGTGTACTGAAAAACAATCCTCTTCGAAAAAGGCTGAGTTTCAACTCAATACCTGATGACGGTGACTGCTGATATGAGTCGGATGCAGATGTGCAGAAAAACTGAGTGACATCCTATACGCGACAGGAAACAGTGGTCACAGACTTGACAACACGCATCAATATCGGCTACAATCGCATACAGGTATGCATACATTTTCCAGTTGTTGAGAGTTTTCATCAACTCTCATCTGATTACTTTCTCTACAGTCACATTATATGGCCTACTTTAATATCTGTCATGTTGTATCACTTTCGCTTAATATGCTTCTGTGAAATGTGGCTAATTGAACCGATTCACTTATGTTTGTTTCCATATTGATCAGCATATCTTTTGTCTCGAAGACACGAAGACACATTTGAAAGTTCCACATATTGTAACTTGCATTTCGTTCCAAAATCAATTTGACTGTCCGAATTCAACTTAATTTGTGACTAGTGTTTTCAATGGATAAGGCTAACCGTTTCTCAAACGTTTTTACTAGCGAAGCTGCTGCAACGCTTAAGACTTCCATCTGATATGAAAGGCCTCAGATATGATAATACTATAAGTCAAGCACAGCGTAGAAAAATGAAGAGATATCAACTAGCATTTGTTCTAACAGGAATGGCTTGCTGTTTCGTGTGCTATCTTCTACTACCACATCAATTTGTAAGAAGTCCCACTTGGACAGCTAATAAATGAAGAAAAAAAGGAATCTTTACACATTAATTTCTCTTCAGTATATTTCTTGGTATTTTTTAATAGCACGAAGCAATGAGCCACTGAAACGTACATCTGGATAGTTGAAATTAATCGGTGGTATGATGTTTAATCCTCATGAAAATCATGAGTTTGTAGAGTATTGAGTCCAATTCATTTAGTCGTGCAGTCAGATGTGCATATACATAGCAAATAAAATGGTGTGGACATTCATAGTGCTTGACAATGATAATTTACAGTATATAAGGTTTAGAAACTATGAACACAATGAACTTGAACGTTTAAGTTACAAAACTTTAGATGATTTCCATACGAAATAGTCAGTCAGGAATATCGAATGACAGAGTCATTTCCCATGAGGTCACAGATAAAGTTTGTTGACGTTTGACGACAAGCATCATACGCAAATGATGGTTCTGTCAACTATCACTCTTCTGTGAATTATATAAGCAGAATCTCACCAGTACCCATTCAATCATGGAATCGTGTGTATTTAGCAACTCATTTGGTTGAAAAGTCGCTAAAATAAAGATGCTAATAATAATAATACTTTGGAATTTCCTATGCAAAGGATTAAAACCAATATCGGATAAATAGAAATCTTGATTCTGACAGTTTGACAGTTAGACAAGAATAACACTATCATTTGACATGTCTGAATATGGTATTTGATGTTGATGAATCTCAATATGCTTTAAACGTTTATGACAGGTTGAGGGATTTCTGCTGTGCATGTAAACATGCATAAGTAGAAAGATTAACAAGTTTCGTTTACTTACTGCTATTTTCTTTACTTGTATTTCACGACTGAATATATAAACTGGGATTCGCAGTTATATAAATATAATCTAGTCTTAATTCGTTTTCATATGGCATGTGTAGAGGGAGTATGTGTTTGTGTGTGTTAAATTGCTCCTTATTGTCTGTAAATGTTTGGTACAATCTATCGAAATTCATGTGATTAGGTTGAAATAAGACTAATGGAAAATGTGATTCTTATTTATGACCAAGCTGGAATGATTGTTTACAAGCTTCTGACAACATATCACTTCAACGTGAGTCAGCTTATTTAGCAGCATATAACATTGGTTAACGGTTAACCAAATTATTGACAATATATTCAATTTTCTTGATAACTGAAAAATTTTCTACCGCATATTCACTGTTTCACAATGATCTTCATTAGAATACCTTTAATCCTTGCTTTGCTTATAGTTCTCATGATCAGTTATTGTCTCTTGGACTGATTAAGATTACCAACTAGCAAAACTGTAGAACCAGGAACATCTGACAAAAGTCTCACCTGCAGTAGAGTAAGTTCACCAGCGATGTGCTCAAACAGACTGCGTTAAAAAATGTTATGAAAGCCAATTTATGCTAGTTTGTCGTGACCGAATTCTAAGATGTTGATCATAGCAGAATATGAAGTGATTACTTCTTGTTATTCCTCTGACTATTTCACGTTAACAAGATATTCATTTTAATGAAAAGTTCCTTCAAAGTCCCACTTTGAAAGCAAAAGGATGTGTGTTTTTCAAAGGCAGAATAGGTGAAATCTATTCACAGATGTAATCTAACTGTTCGGGTATGAAATATGGGCTACACAGTAACTGAAAATTCTCAACCGTATTGTTCTCAGGTACATTTCCGTTGGAAAAAAAATTGTACGTCCTCCTCAGCACCGTATGAAGCCACTCAATATATCACGGTCTGAAAGAGGAGTAGCTAATAACTGATGGTGACGACAAAGGAAGCCATATATATGGCGTATTTTAAACAAGAGGAAGTCACTAAAAATATTGATTGATGCTTTAACGATAATAAGCCAGTGCATGATATGTCCCTTACTGTAGAATACATCCCAAACCAATTCCATTTTGATGTTACTTTGAAAAGTTCTCAGTTGACAAGATTCTGTTTAGATTAATCTATCGTTTACTTATTGATTAGTTAATTTCCAGAAACTCTTAGATTATCTATACAGTTAATGATTCCTAGGCTTTGAGATACCTAAGGTCTATGCACTGATCATGAGCATAATATAACCTACTTTCGTGAGCTAACTACTTCAATGCATACATATAGTTATATTAGTAAGTATATTATTGATTTCGATCTCAGAAAAGATCAGAAAATGTTTCCATTTCACCCATTAAATAGTTTTCTTCTTTTCCTTACAAGGTTGACGCACTATAGTGCGTCTTCACCCTCGTGTTCAATGTTCTTATACAAATGAATTTGTATTCTATTCGGTTCTTGCTACTGGAGTTCAAAAGAACGGCTATTCACGTGATGTCATCAAAAGATGTCAGCATAATTCGTCGTCAACCAAGAACGCATCTTCGGAAACCAACAAACGGATTGTCTTACCTTACACGAAAAATGTCTACGAGATGACGACTAGATTATATAAGTCTTTTGGAATTTCTGGAGTTCCCAAGCCTACAAGGTTTTTCACCCTGTGTTATTAGGTCAAAAGATCCAATAGCGAAGAAAGACAAACGAAATGTTATCTAAACTACAGAAACTGTCCAGAACACTGTGTTTGATAGAGTGATCGCCCCCTTGTATCTGTCTATATGAACATCAACTAGCATCATAGCATGTCTTCGCTCATATCAACACACACAGACAAGTGTGGACATGGATTTAACTAGAAAATTGTGAAAAACCTGGATACAGGATATACATAGAACAGTGGAGAATATTTGTAGCTCAGGTGCATGGTCTTGGTTGCATTGTGTTCTCTGAGCTGGGTTGCTTAACCGTTGTTTAATCACGATTAAATAACCCAGCTCACAGAACACGATACAACCACAAATACAAAGAATTTTTAGAAGCCTGACACTCAGGTCTGTTAGCGATCAACAGACATATTGACGCTAACCCAATCTATCAACCAATAAGAAGCGACAAGAAGGTCAAGATTTACGTCAGCATGACAACCAATCGAAATAAACATACAGACAATTACAGGATATCGGTAGAAACAACCAATAATACACAAGTAGGAAACCCGATAGCTCACTTCATTCTAATGTTTGTGCTGAAGATTTTTTTTAAAATGACAATGAATGCTCAACGACTAAACCATTCAGTTCGGAGAACACATCTTTAAAATCATCCTGCTGATCTACAAGTATTCTCTATCTCGACAAAATCATAATATATTATGTAATGGAATCGAGTCAGTCAATTTAAGCGCACACTCATATTTTTTCTCTACACAGCATGTACTTTAATTTTTAAAGTCCTCCCTAGGTTTTTTTGTTCCCAGCATTGCTTATAATGGTTGACTTGAAGAATTTTCCTTCCAAGTGGATTCTGTAACGTGTCGTCAGTCATGAAAAGCTCAACGAGTAACTTTTTAAATATGTGTTCTTTAATTTGCATCAAATATCTTTGCAAATCATCATTGAAACTGACAGAAAGAAATATAACACAAATATTTTAGAAATTGAACATCCAGGTTACTCGATGCTTTCTGTAATCTAAAATAAACAAAGTAATCTTTCGCTTCAGATTGGAGAAAAGTAAAAGGTGTTTTTGTCAAATTTTTTTCGAACATTTAAAATTTATTACTTCTCAAACATAAATCGAGGAAATTCAGTTGCTGCTTCTCGTCACATTCCATCGTAAACTTTGTACTATGATGTGCATTTTTGAAATGTTGAAGCACCTTTCTTGCTTGTGGAACATTTTCGAAGATAATAAAGTTATCATCATCATACCGTTCAACAGTCCCTGTCATAGTATTAAATTTACGATTGAATGGGAAACGAAGTAGTAACCGAATTTTCTCGACTTATCTTTGAGATGTAAACGAGACGTTACGTTAAAAAGGTGAATTAGCCACAAAACCCCATGAAGCGGTTAGTAATAAAAATTTAAGTGGATAAAACACATGATTAGAAAAGAAGTATGATAGATTATTGAACTGGGAATATGAAGTGAAAATTAAAACAAAAATTTAGTTTACGAGTTTCGGTTAAACTTTGTCAAACATTGGTATATTTAGAAACTACAAAAATGTGTATTTGATCCACTAAATTATATAACTTGGGAAGGGTTGGATCAAAACCACTACGTAAACAGTGAAGTAAACTAGATATCTGAAGTTAGTCCACCGGAAGATCAAATTACGGTTATCTCAATAGCTGGTATTCAGCTGCTAGAGGATATCTGAGACCATAAAGAAATAAACGCACATCCCGTGGTATCCAGGTGTGCAATTCCTCTTTAAAGATTGAATTGTGCAAGTTCAGTGACAGTTGGATAATATTCGTCAAAGCACTAATGCACGGTTTTTAAGTCAATAAAATCCTTTGAACTGACGTTAAACACCAGTAACCAACGAAACTACATGCATTCCTTCAACTTATGTTTTCATATACTGCTGAAAAATATTTTTTAAACGGTTTCGGCCCACACCAGAATTATCTGGCGTCATCTATTTTTACAATTTATATAACGGTTAAGAGTCATTGTGAAGCTGAATAAAATGAATACAACCCGATGTACTCAGTTATTGAAAAGAACCGGTATTGCCCTTCATATCTAAATTGATAAAGAAGTCAAAACCAAAATTTTCATGTGAAATGATAGCACTAATTACACTAACTTCCCATGTTAATGGTCTAAGGTCCAATTACTGCTTATTAGAAAAGCCTGGTCAATTAAAACAAAGAGAAGAAAAAGGTTTAAAATATAAAATTTAAGACTTATTTTTACAACATTCAAACAAGTGATCTATGCATTATTTAATGTTGTTCATATCAGAACTTGAAACTATAGTCTTCAATAACAACTTTCAGTCATCAAGCGGTAGCTGGCAACTGTGAGTTGAGGAATAAAGAAATAACATTTTGTACCTGAGACTATGGACACTTGGAAACTTAAAAACTGATCAATATTTAAGTTGAATGTCGCAAATAAGATAAGTTGTGCTTTCGAATCTTTCTCCACAGTCATCGTCTATATATGAAGTTAACTAATAAATTGCCTTGATTGGCTGATATTTTTTATATGTTGGAAGTTATGTATCTTCACATAAAACCTAAGGAAACCTGTTGAAAACGCTATTGTTCGATTACATGTCTCGTTATACAAGAAATTGTACAAAATTATTGATTTCCTTTCCATCAGTCAAAAAATAAAGTGGATGTCGACAAGGATTGGAATAAGAGACAACCTATTGAAAAGAAAGACAAAAGTCATTGCTTTTTTATGCATCAGTTGAACATGAGAAGGTTAAGTGACTTTGATTGCAGATGCCTTAGAAGGATCGCTCATGTGTGAATAAATCAGAAATCAAACAATGTAGTGGACAAGAAAAAAAATGTCGGTCAATGATGTTATGAATCTTCACCGACCAACATCACTTGTCGAACAAGTGTTGCACATTGCTGAACCAATATACAACGACACAAAACGTGTACTGAAAAACAATACTCTTCGAAAAAGGCTGAGTTTTAACTCAATACCTGGTGACGGTGACTGCTGATATGAGTCGGATGCAGATGTGCAGATAAACTGAGTGACGTCCTACACGCGATAGGAAACAGTGGTCACAGACTTGACAACACGCATCAATATCGGCTACAATCGCATACAGGTATGCATACATTTTCCAGTTGTTGAGAGTTTTCATCAACTCTCATCTGATTACTTTCTCTACAGTCACATTATATGGCCTACTTTAATATCTCTCATGTTGTATCACTTTCGCTTAATATGCTTCTGTGAAATGTGGCTAATTGAACCGATTCACTTATGTTTGTTTCCACATTGATCAGCATATCCGTTTATATTCTCTGGACCAGATAAATTAACCTTTATGCTTTCTTAGGTGTTTGCTGAATATTATTTTGAATAACCTGTATTATGCAGGCATGTTAACTTAGTCACTTTCATAATTTTTAATTTTTCAGAAGTCAAGTTAGGAGAATTCTTGTTCTCGAGACTAACAGAATGTAGGTAGCAAAATGGAAAATGAATAATTTACATCTTGATTTTAAGCTTACAACTTCAATACTTCTAAAATAAATAATCTAGGAAGTGGTCAGTTATAGCAAATATTTTTTCTTGATTATATTTCGAAAGCTCTCAGCTATAAAGTACCATCAAGTTATTCAACGGTCTAATTTCAATCGTTGAGACTTAATGAGTGCGAAATTTAGCGAAGAACATCAGCAATATCTAGTTATTACACAGAAACACTTACAACTTAATCAGACAAAGTGGTGTCTTTTCAATTGAAAAAAAATATCTGTAGTTTGTATTCTGACCATTTGATTAAATATTTAATACTAGGTATTTGTTTTATTTCTTACTGCAGGTTTTTAGAATTAAGACAATGGATATGCTGTTGATCACACGTACGCCATAAGATTCTTTACTACTGACTCAAAGGCGAATTTAGCAATCAGAACTTCTTTCGGCTACAAACTACTAGAGGAGAACAGTCTGTTGATCGAATAGGAATGAAGACTCACGTAACTAGTAAAAACTTCATGGCCCATAAATAATGAAATTCAGTGTGATGGAAGCTAAAACGTAGACCCTGAAGATTATCTACCTTAGTAAGGGTTTGGCCAAGAATTCGGCTTCAAAGTAAAACTTATTGAACGAAAAAAATTTTTTTCGATAATGTCATTTTCTAAAGCTGTGCAATTGTTCTTATACACACCAAAAACGTATGATAGTCTAATACTGAACGTTAGCGTATAGTTACATTGATAAACTGGTACTAGAACTGAAATGAGGACTGAAGAAGACCTACTTAATAATCTATCAGACAATGCAGATAGAGAGCAGGACGTGGAGTTTTATAAGGTGAAAATGCTTGGTAGATGTGAAATGCGACGATTTAGTGTCCATTTGATAGTTGCAAAGAAGGTGAAGAATGGAAGAAAGGATATACTGAAGGTGATAATAGGAAACTAACTAGTTTAAATGAAATCGAAAAATTGTGGAAGTGTTAGGACCGTGATAAGAAATTAAACATACTTCTTCTGCACGTAGATTTAAGGCTTGATTTATATCCATCAAGTGGATACTCAACCATCGCACTTTATCTTTTAAAGTTCCTTACCTTTCTGTCTATTTGCAATGTCTGATAGATTATCACGCAGTTTCTTTCCAGATTTGATTTCAGTTTCATGATTAGCTTACTGATATAACTATACACCGTTGTTCAATGAGAGACTGTTATGTTTGTTTGATAAATCAATGAAAAGTCTATTCATTGTGGAGTGTTTGTGATTTGTATAAATACGACTGCACAGCTTTAGAAAATGACATCACCAAAAAAATTTTCTTCGTTCAATTATCTCTTTTCTCCGTGACTCAATTGACATCTTCCTGTATCTGAATTACTGAACCCTGATCTTTATACAGACATATGTTGAATTTATGTTTTCATTAATATGTTATATAAAACTAAGTGTTTAGTTTGATGAAATCTAAAACAGATAAAGTGGACATTTGTGATTATTCTGCTGACTAATGGTATGAATCTGTACTATTATACGAATATACCTGATCTCATGACAAGCAAGATTCTAAGTTTGTCTGCTAAATAAGATGCATACATTTCGTGAAAATAATCAGGCAGGATGCATAAGTTTCTGTCAACCAGACAACCTTGTTTGCAGCCAGAAATACTGGTATTATACTACGTAGGTAAGTGATAACATGGTTATCAGTTCATTAGTCCATATATCGGCTGTCTTAAAAGTATAGGTAAACTGAATACTGAACAGGTTATTATGACAATCGACATAGGGCAGTGACATGAACATTATTCTTCTGGAGCAACAAATTTGGTCAAATGGCTATAAATAAGAAGCCAAATTCGGACCACTTCACCATGCAACAGATAACTTATTATTGTTGCGTTCAGTATGTACTGTCATGAGATAAATGAGCCGCTGAATAGCTTTATTCAATTGAATACACATAAAATACGGTGATATGTGCAAGCAAAACTGAATAAATGCATCTTTTATACTGCAAGGCAATTTAATTTACTTAACAGTTCTGTACAATGCATTTTCGAGATGAATGGGGATTTTTATTTGGAAGTAGTATTCATCATGGACTGATATCAGTTGGGGAACCATTGAAAATCTGGGAGCAATGGATAGCCAGCTGTTTCGTCCTAGTATGGGACTCCTCAGCAGTACGCACCCACAACCCGGCTAGGGATCGGACTTAGCACCCTCAGGTTTCACGGTGAGCGCGTTAACCATTCAGCCACTGGGTTAGTTCCCTGTGGTTCACAATCTCCAACTTCTGTCAATTCATGATATAGCACAACTATCATCCAGGCTCTTCAGTTGGCATCCACCTCACTTCCGACTGGTTGACCTTCCAGGTCACGGCTTCCCATTAGAACTTCCTGATATCCATCTGGAAGCAAGTCGCTAATGAGCACTATACAGTAATGCACTAGAAACTGACCTAGTGGCTGAATGGTTAACGCGTTCACCGTGAAACCTGAAGGTTCTGAGTTCGATTCCTGGCCGGATCGTGGGTGCGTACTGCTGAGGAGTCCCATACTAGGACGAAACAGCTGGCTATCCATTGCTCCCAGATTTCCAATGGTTCCCTGACTGATGTCAGTCCACGATGAATACTAGTTCTATATAAATTTATTTTTACATTGTCAGTTTCAGATACATATGTATACTGAGTCATTTAAAAATGAACACCATTTGTTTTCTGTGTATGTGTGCATATGTACCTAAGCTATGCTCTGATCGTGTACAAAGACTAAAATCAGTGATTGTGTTCACAATAACTGTTGAAAATATGTTTCGATATTTACCTGCGTTACGAACAAAACACAGTTTTGTCGCGTGTATTCAATTAATTTCCAGCGTTATTATATCTCAGTCCATTTTCACTAGGTAGTATCACTTTTCAAATCATTTGCATTAGTCAAAATCGTTTACTTGCTTATTAGCGTGCAATATGCTATGTACTAATTTTGAATGAAACTGTAGTTAGCTTCGTATACCGCTGAAAAAATCTGATAAGAAAATTAATTTTAGATGAAACAAATATGTTTCATTACTTTAACTTTAACTTCATGTGTTGAAGCGGTAGATACTAAGCCATGTACAGGAAAAACATTAATCAAGACAGTTCTAACGAAGTCCTTATGACAAAACGATTATATTAAGAATGACTGAATGTCTCAAGAAAATATCAGAACATTGAACGTCATAGAACGGTTAACAGATACAAAGTCATTTGTTTCAAAATAAAATGACTAAAATAACAAACAATGCACACCATGGAATTGTAAATTTCCTGTACAGTGAGCATATATCCATTGATTGCAGTCTTAGCCAAAAATTTTCTGTTTTCGGAGTTGATATTCATCAGGAACTGACATCAACTGGAGAGCCATTGAAAACCTGGAGGCACTAGACAGACGTTTCGTCCTTGAGTGTGACTCTTCAGTAGGGCCCACTCAAGACAGTCAGGTCCCAGGGGGGAAGCATGTTACCATTCAACCACTGGGTTAGAATCCACTGATCCACATTTTTCTATTTCTTTCAATCATGATGTAGCACGGTTGTCATCCACTATCTTATAGCAAGTATTTGTCCTCACGGCCGACTCGCATAAGCCCACAGGTCAGGGTTTCTAATACGGATGTCAATAAATCTACCTTGAGGCTTGTAACTAATGCGAACTAGGCAGAAATTAGACTTACGGATTTGTAGGAATTGACTGATCTTGGGGTTGTACTCATCACGGAATGATATGAATTGGAGAAACATTGAAAACCTGAGGAAAAGGGACAGGTGGTTCGTCATAGTGGATGACTCTTCAACAGTGCACACCCAAAAGATCTGCAGCGGTCCAGCCCAACACCGTTAGGTCTCACTCTATTAAATGAGTTCGTTGAAATATGCCAGGGTGGTTTGGGACTATTGACATTCTCACCGCTGATTCCACCTAATTCTTAGTTTTATGGAAGTAACTCCTGATTATATTAATATTTGTATTTTAAAAAGAGAAATTCGTTTACAGTAAACTAAACGCATACAGAAGAATCAACACGCTGTAAAGGAAGTAGATAGATAGCTAAGCAAGAAACAGAAGACGTAAGCCAGAGGTCACACATTCCATAAAGAATTATGAAAGTCAAGATCTTTGAAAACATAAAAATATTCCTTTAATTTTTCAAAACACCTCATGACTTGTGTCAAAATACCATTAAGATACAGTTTGGAAAGTGTTCACTTAAATATGATCTTTGCATATTCTGCCATTGTTATTGCCATTTTAAGGTAGCATACGTACGGATATTGTTAAATGCCTACTTGTTTGAGAATAAAACAAAAAGACTGATTATAATAACATCAATAATAATAACTGTTTTTCTGCAGATCACTGGCAAATGAGTCAAAAATATTTTATACTTTATCTTTGATGATAACCGACATTGCTGCAAGAGAATATTTAACAAAAAAAGTTTTGTTTTCAATAAAAACTATAACAGAGAATTATTGCCAAATAAACAAACAATGAGACCAATAGAATGCAGTCAAAGTTAGGCATACGGGAAAAGAGATCAAAGTCGAAGGCTGGGTGTGCATTGACTTTCTTTAGTACAGTGAGACTTCCTGGCATTATCCCTTGAAATCTAGCAATTCCAGAAAGAAAATGATAGACGGTAAAGTCTATCATCCTTTGAACCGGTTTATTTACTTAAATTACTAGCTGTATGCTTTATAAAGATACGGGCATTTTGACAGTTGATACACACAGCTAACAAACGGAAAAGTTATTTTCGTATGATTATTATCATCTAATTACTCATTTCTTGAATATCTCCTTCATTTGCTGATCAAAAGACAATGAATATAAAGTTACACATGTTTTTTACTTAAATTTTACTCAAATAAAAATCATTTACTTTCTGAAAAGAATGTACCCACAAAAACAATTGTATTTTGGTTGTATTGTGTTTTCTGAGCTGGGTAGTTTAGTCGTGAAGTTTTCATCGTCTTGCTAGACGACATCATCAGCACTAACTTCAGCATGAAGTGAGCTGTCAGTATCTCTCCGTGATGATGTCGTCTAGCAAGACGACGAAAGCTTCACGATTAAACAACCCAGCTCAGAGAACACAATACAACCAAGACAATTCACCTGAGCTACAAATATTCTCCATTATTTCACACTTGTATTTGTTGTTGTCCCATGCGTAAATTTTAAGAACTACTTGATGTTGCTCGAAAAGCAAAAGAATAAGACATACGTATACAGCCTATATTGATCGAGTGGTTTACATTTCAAGGTCCTTTCACTGAATATGAAATAAAAATATTGAGATAGGGGAGGAATAAATAAAGTTATTTGGAGTTGATAGCAATCAGTAAAAAAAACGTAAGAATAATTTGAATGGAAAAAGGGTCAACACCTGTTGGAGTTGACGATAATGGTTGAAAGTCTAAGAAGACACTAGCTTCTCGTTTCACTTAAGTTAATCTATACCTCTGTAGATATTGATTTTCATAAGTTAACTAAACAAACTTAAAAATCAAGAAACTTCATACATTGATTCAGTTATTAGTTACCACTATCTAAAGCAAGTTAGAAAAGTAACCCGATTATCAAGTGGCTAATTTATCATTAGGTATGACCTTTATATTGATAGTAATCTCAACCACTCTGGTTTACTCTCAGTAAGATGTAGCCGATATTATTATCGCAAGGTAAATATGTAACGTTAATGCGGCTAGATGAGACAAACATGGTTCGACAGACTAGTGTTGTTTACGCTAGCTGATGGTTGAAGGAGAAAAGAAGACCCATTTGGCAGCAGCATTTGAAGCAATAGCTTTCTGGTTACCAGCCCAGCACTCTATCAGCTGAGCTATAAACCCAGATACTGAGTGTTAACCCAAAGACCGCTAGCTCGCACCTTGTTACAACCTAGGTTCTGATTTCATCTTCAGTCCTCACCGAGCATAAATATACAATGCTCATAGAATATTTTATATTTCTATATAAATCAAGATGGAAAACTTGTATGATTCTTGTAAAAACAAGGTTGCAAAATATCCTCAAAAGTTGTATGCATATTAAAAAGAAATTATTTAAAACTTTTATATCCTTGTAGTATTCATTATTATTATAAGTCCCTTGGGTTCCTAATGGAACATAGGACTTAAGTAGCACGTCTCCATTACACTCTCTTCTCTGAAATCTTTTCAACCTGGATCCACGACAGCCTACAAGCTCTCATTTCCTACTCGCACCATCTCCTCCATGTCACCCTCACCTTGGAAGCTCAACTCGTCGCTTCCCATGGGGATTCCACTCAAGGGACTGACCTGACGCGTGATATTCCCACTCGGCCTTCTCAGTGTATGCCCATTCCAATCCATCTCCACTTCCTTCCAGTACATATTTGTTGAGCGATAGGTTCTTGGTTGGTTCGTTCCCAGAGCTCCTTGTTGCTTATTCTTATTATTCTGGCAATCCATCAGATCTTCAGTAACGAGCCAACGTAGGCAGTTGTTGGTGAATGTCTGTAGTTTATTGGAAATCCCTTTCGTAACGCGTCAAGTCTCTCAACCATACAGAAGCACTCACTTGACGTTGGTGTTGAAAATCCGGGTATTGTTCACACTTAATGCTGAGTGCAGAAGATCTCCACACTGGTTTCAGGCTAATTAACACCTGTCTTGCTTTTCCGATCCTGGTGTTTTGACATCCTCGTCTGTGCCGCCACCTGTAGTAGAAACAGTGCTGACTCTATAGGTGAAGGAGGTTACTTCCTTTAAGTTTCTCCCGTTCATGGTGACTGCAGTTTGTTGTTGTTGTTGTTGGAGTTGTTGGTGCGGTATCTTCATCACTTCTGTCTTCTCTATATTCACCTGAAGTCCCATCTTCACTGCCTCGCCTCTTCTGTCAACTTGTTAGTTTTCGCCTGTAGATCTTCAAGTTTGTGTGACATCAGACACAAGTCATCGTTGGCGAAATCAAGATCTTCTAGGATTACTTACCCGGTCAAGCGTATCACCCTCTTCTCGCTACTCACGGTTAGCTGCATAATCCAGTCCACTACAATCAGGAATATCATTGGGGATAGTAGACAACCTTGTTTTACTCCTTTCTTCACTCCAAACGCATCATTGAGATGCTTTTCATTGTGAATCACTCGGCATGTAGCGTCTTCATATAGGTGTTGTTGAATGAGGCTGATAAAGGTTTGTGGTATTCCGTAGTATTGAAGCAACTGCCAAATTACCTCTCGGTAGACACTGCCAAAGGCCTTCTCCAAGTCGATAAAGTTGAGGCAGAGGTAAAGTGGACTGCCATTCTATACTCTGTTCTATGATGATGCGAAGCGTTGCAATTTGGTCTGCACATGATTTGTACTTCCTGAATCCAGCCAGCCTGTTCCGGTAGTAGTTTTGAATCCAGTGCATCCTTTAGCCTTTCCAGAATGATGCGGCTTAATATTTTGCTCGCATTGGACGGACAGGAGAGTGATTCCATGCCAGTTCTTGCAAACACTGAGATCTCCCTTCTTCGTCAGTTTGACAAGGTAACCCTTCTTCCAATCAATGGCCAGGTACCTTATCTTCCTTCCACACCTTCTGCAATAGTGATGTGAGCATGTCCGCCGCCCTTGTCTCTGTGTCTGTTCTCAGGGCTTCTGGAGGGATCCCATCTGGTCCTGCTGCTTTCCCACATTTCAGTAGCTTTATGGCGTTCTGGACTTCCACTTTTGTTGGAGGGTTTATGTTCACTGGTAGTTGTGTGGCTGCAGGTGGTATTTATGGATGAGTCTCAGGTGGTGATGGTGGTGGTCGATTCAAGAACTTCTTGAAGTGGTCAATCCATTGTTTCCTTTGTTCCTTTTCTTTCGTAATTAAATTTCCGTCATCATCTTTTACTGGTTTCGTTTGAGTTGATCTCTTCCCTCTCAGATAGCAACCTGGTTATTTGATACAATGTTCTCAGGTCTCTCCTACCAGCCGGCAGCCTGTTCTGCTTCACTTGCCAATGTGTCGTAGAAGTGTCTTTTGTCGTTGCGTGCACTCTTCTTCACTTCTTTCTCAGTGTAGTGTTTTATACATTGTGCTAAGTTCTTCTTCTTGTTGTTCATCCTCGCATTGATTCATCTTCCACTTCACCATCACAATCCTCCTCTACCTGCTCTATCAGCTTCCATGTATCCATCGAGATCCATTCCTTATCTTCTTTCTTCTTCCTCCCTAATACGCTTGGTTATGCAAGTTTCTTTCCACATCTCTTTCAAAGACTTCCAGTATTCTTCCACAAAGGTTTCTTCAGGATGCTCCTCGATATCTCCCATTTTGTATAATGGCTGCCGAGATTTTCTCTGTAGTTTCGTCCTTCAGTTTCCCAGTGTTGTACTTGAACTGTGGTCTATCTCCAGCTTCCTTGAAGGCTTTCAACTTGATTTGGAACGTTTCTTGCACCAGATTGTGAGTGGTGTGAACCTACATCTGCTCCTCTTCTTGCTCTTGTGTGAAGTAGACTGCGTCTCCACTTTATTGAGATTGAGATAAAGTCAATCTGATTTTTAGTGTAGTGTGTCCATCTGGTGAAATCAACTTCAGGTCACTTTGTGGATATCCTTGTGCTTGAACACACTGCCTGGCCTGCAATCACCAAATCGCTGAATGCACAGAATTCTGCAAACAATTCTCCATTCTCGTTCATCACCTCACCGGGCGCTTCTCGGCCAAGGGTTAGTTCTCTTTCTGCGTTGTGTGCTCGCAGTTTAGCATTCATGTCGCCCATTAGAATGGATTTTGATATCACCAACTGAGGTCTTGCCCAGTGTTGATTGCAGTATATATATATATATATATATATATATATGTAGGTGGACTCTTGAACAATAACCTTAGGCTCCACTCTCGATGGCCCCTCGGTTCCTCGTAAAAAGAAGGAAGCTGAGAAAACGATACAGGTTCAGTCAAAGATGTGCAAAATGAAATGGTTTATATACATTTGTTGATGGTCTTGAAAAGTTATACGCCTGCCTAGAGAGTCCGTTGGCCAACCAGAGCCTCACACATATGACCACGTGGTTTCTCACAAATGTCTGACATACCATTATTGGCTGTGGAGGCTTGTTAGAGATCTTCAGGCTTCTCTGAGGAATCTGGAGGGTTCTTTCCTAATCTCGAACGAAAACGATAATTCAGGCTTAAAATAATGTGGCATGTAGTCCTTAAATCACTAATAAATAGAAAGTATTCAAGTTATCAAAATGTTACCGATACTGTATGAAATACCCTACCGACTGACATGTGTATTTGTAGATCACTCAAACCGGTCAGCAGTGCACGCTACCCGGATGAAGATGACTTAAGTACCAGACAAAAGTTTCACTCGCTTTAGTCTGAGCTCACAGGCCATGTACTCGGAGTGACTGACTGGTTGTTTCAATCCTTCATTTTACACAAATTTCGGTTAACTTATCAAATGGATTGGTAATACCTGGAATAAATTCATTGCGAGAAATCTTTCCACAGACAATGTATTTTGCAAACATATGGTTTGATTGTTACGATTACCAATTAGACTTTTAACCGCAAAATTAGGAAGGCGCATTCTTCTTCTCACCTGGTTACCTGGTTCACTAGTTACTAGCTGATCCTGAGCCCTGATAAAGAGGGAAGGTTGGGAATAGGACTAGCAAACCTACCCCGTAAAACCGATCCAATCGCTAAAGAAACCTCAAAGCACAAACAAAATATAAGACATAAAATTAAACTTATTTCTTGCTGGAATCGGACAGACGAAATGACACTAGTTGGTAGAAGCTTTCGGAAAGCCAATTGCCTGATGTATCTTCACTTCTCTCGATGAAAGCAAAACCAAGCATTGAGGCACGGAATGTCCGCACAACGTATGAACTTACCAAGGCTACCAAGATTGTAAAAGAGATGAGGAAGTATGGCATAGAAGTGCTTGGAATCTGCGAAAGCAGATGGAATGGAAGTGGACTCTCCAATCTGTCAACTGCACAGTCAATAATCTACTCCCTGTATATTGTCACCCAGACAACAACCACGAGCACACTGAGTTTCCGAGTAGCTATCATGATGTCCTCAACAGCATCAAAGGCTCCTTCTCATGCAGTGGGAACCAATCTCCTCCTGCAGGATCAGGATCATGAAACAAGATTCAAGTCGAAAGGGAGGAAAGTCACAATCATACAATGCCAGGCTACGCACCTACAAATACTGCGTGTCAAGAGAAGAAGTAGGAATTCTACAGACAACTGTAATCACTACTGGATAGGAGCACAATACAGTTGGAGACTTCAGAGTTCCAATGGGCGACATGAATGCCAGACTGGGAGCAGACAACACTGGAAGAGAACTCAACCATCATGGGTAGAGTAGCACTGGTTGAAATGATTGAGAATGTAGAACTATTTGCAAACTTCTGCACACTCAACGATTTGGTGGTTGGAGTTAATGTGTGCAAACACAAGGATATTCACAAAGCGAGCGACAATGATTTCACCAGACACCAAGACACACTAAATATCAGATCGACTTCATCTCAATCAGAAGAAAGTAAAGACGCAGCCAACCTACTGGATACAAGATCAGATCAAGAAGGGGAGGGGATGTAGGTTCACACCACGACCTAGTGCAAGGAGCATGCTTTCAAAGTCAAGTTGGAAGCCTTCAAAGAAGTTGGTGATAGTCCACAGTTGAAGTTCAACACCCAGAACAGAAACTGAACTGAAGTACGAAACTAAATAGGACGTTTTCAGGTCAAATATCAGGAAAAAATTGAAGATACTGAATAAACCTGTTTGGAAGAACACTGGAAGTCTTTGAAAGAGATGTGGAAAGAAACTTGCATAACCAAGCGTATTAGGGAGGAAGAAGAAAGAAGATAAGGAATGGATCTCGATGGATACATGGAAGCTGATAGAGCAGGTAGAGGAGGATTGTGATGGTGAAGTGGAAGATGAATCAATGCGAGGATGAACAACAAGAAGAAGAACTTAGCACAATGTATAAAACACTACACTGGAGAAAGAAGTGAAGAAGAGTGCACGCAAAGACAAAAGACATCTCTACCTCAGGAACAGTCTGGGTGGGTTTAGGAAAAATAAATCATGTGCAGAATGCCACAAACCTTTATCAATCTCATTTAACAGCTATGTGAAGACGCCACATGACAAGTGATTTACAGTGGAAAGCTCAGTGATGCCTTTGAATTGAAGTCGGGAGTGAAAAAAGGCTGCCGCCTACCATCAACGATAATCTTGATTGTTGTCGACTGCATTATGCAAAAGAAACTGTTAGGAGCGAGAAGAGAGGCATACGCTGGCTGGACCGATGAAAAGACCCCAGAAGATTTGTATTTCGCCGATGGTGGTTTATGTCTAATGTAGTGTCGCACAAACTCGAAGATCTACAGGTGAAAACCAACGAGTCGATAGAAGAAGCGAGGCAGTAAAGACACGACTTCAAGCGAACACAGAGAAGATGGAGGTGATGAAGATACTTAACCAACAACAACAGCATCATTTCAACTACAGGTGGCACATACGAGGATGTCAAAATCAGGATGGGAAAAGTAAGATAGGTTTTCATTTATCTGAAATCAGTGTGGAGATCTACTGCACTCGGCATAAAGCGTGAACAAGATCCAGATTTTCAACACTAATGTCAGTCAAGTCAGTACTTCTATGTGATGCTTGAGAGACTTAGCGCGTTACGAAAAGCATTTCCAACAAATTACAGACATTCATCAACACCTGCTTACGCTCGTTGCCGAAGATGAGATGGCCAGAAAGAATAAGCAACAAGGAAGTCTAGGAGTTAACCAACCAAGAACCCGTCACCCAGTTAATATGCAGAAGAAAGTGGAAATGGATTGTACATGCACTGAGAAGCCCATTCTGAGACTTCATGTACCAGGCCATCGAGTGGAATCCAAAGGGGAAACGCCGAGTTTGACGTCTCAGGTGAGGGTGACATAGAGGAGATCATGTAAGGAAGAAATGAAAGCTTCGGGACAGTTGTGGTGCCAGGTTGAAAAGATTGCAGAGATGAGATTGAAATGAAGACGTGCTACTGAAGCCCTATGTTTCACTAAGAACCCAAGGGACAAATAATGACAATAATTCTTCAACATATTTTCCTCATCAATCACACAAAACAGATAAAAACTAACAGATCCAGTCTTGGGCTAGATCCTGCATCAGGAATTTAGTGAATATCAAATACGTAAGTGCAAACATATATTATATTCACTAGCACTTCAATCGCGATAGATATATAAAAGTTGTTCTATTTGTACCGGCTTGCTGCAAACTAAAATTTAGATATGTCACAGGAAAGTTATAAAAAGATCAGTTACCCTGTGTACATTTCAGTGATCTTTGGGAAAGGATAAGGTAAGATACATTCTGGTGTTAAATATTTATACCTAGGCTCTTTACAACCAATGGTTTACATCATAATTCTTAGAAAAATTGCTTATGATACCTGAAAGCTACTTTAGTAGACTCCAGCAACCAATTTCTGTACACAGTCCAGTACTACAAGCGTTCAGCTGTAACTTAAATATCGAGGTGGTAAAGCTTTAGCATTGACTAGAATAGACTTCAATCATGAAGGACACATTGGTTTTGTCATGAATGCGGATATATGCAGCTTACAATTGTAAATAAGAATGAAACTTAGACAAAGTAGGGCTTCCTGCTGACTGAGTTTCAAACATCTGTTGCCATACGCACGAAAGCACTACATAGAGAAACTTGGCTACAGAATAACATTCCAATCTGTTGTTAAAACATTTTGTGTTTACAATTTCTCTGAGAAAAGATATGCATTTTTAAAATGCCACTGTCACCTTTTTCATATGAATTCAACTCCATATCATATAAGCATAATACTGAGATACTTCGATATGTTCGGCAGCAAAGAAGATAAATTAATTTGATTTTTAATTTACTACTGATTACACAACAATTGACTCATTATAACCACATGAAAATTCTCTGATTAAATGTTATCTTTCTATGCTGATAGGTAGGTATGCAAGAGTTACCCATTTCCAAATCGCTAAACCACTGAACTAACTTTATTCAGCAAGATTTTCGTGCACAGATGCTGAAGATAATGTTCAAGTCTGAAGGAAGAACAAGTATTTCAGCGAAGAGTCTCTTTTCGATGATTTCATTTTCAAAGCTGTACAATCGCAAATTTATACATTTTTCAAGTATAAGGATTTGATAGTTGTAAATGGTTTGTCAATCATGGCAACACAAATAGTGTCAATAAATGAGTCGTCATAAGAGTAAATAAACGCCAAAAACTAATGAGTAGTGAATATTAATCAAAATAAGTTTAAACAAGAAGTTTGGAAGCTGAATTATGATCAGGTAGAACATAACAACAAGAATGAGTAGCAAATTACTTAAAAAGTGAATAGTCTCGAAACAGAAGGGTGAGAAGATAAAGCGGGGAGTTGCGGAGACTGAAAACCAAGACCATGAAAGAAGTAGGGGTTGAACCATCTTCTTTTGTGAACACAGTTCAGGCTTCTCCATTTCGATAGCAAGAGCTTCGGCGATGCAAGGAATACGACGGGAGATTTCTTTTCGCTTTATAGATGACTTTAAACAAGGAGAATTTTGAGATAGGATGATTTGTGTTAACGATATGTTCAATTATAGCACTCCTTATCACTCCAATGTTACCTCTTTGTAACCACGCGGATAGTGTTCTTGAACCCTTTTGGACAGAAATCGTATCGAACAACATATATACCCGGCTCCATATGAACAGGTGAATTGATGTATGCACACAGAAGTGGTCACCTGCGAAAGTTTCTCCTTGAGTTGTTGGAAATCGTTAGGCGACAAGAGAATACGAGTCTCAGCGTTGATGCATAGAATGTTCTTCTTACAGCGTTTGATATTTTCCTTTTTAGAGTGTCAGCGGCAGAATCACTTTTGAAGTTGAGACTCATATGGAGTATCTTTTTAAGCACGGCAGTAAGGTTTTCTTTGAGAGGTTCAGGTTCGATATGTTTGTCTTTGAAGCGGGGTTGGAGTCCGTTTTCGATTAGGATGTTCTTTTGAACGAAAATTTTCTCTTCTAACACATTGGGACTGCAGATTCGTCGAATGCGAGTGACAAGAGATATGATCAGATTTAGCTTACCAATATAGACACTTCTGTCTAGTATCATCACACCCATACGCTTGTCCGGATGCATTATTATCAAATCTTTGTTGCATCTCAGTTGTGTGAGTTGTTCTGTTGCGCTCTTTTGTTAAGAAGCTGTGGCTGTTTGATTTTGTGCTGTGGTATTGATGGAAGCAGTCTGTAATGATCAATTTGAGGCGTTAAACTCTTGGTTGGAAGTCAGGAGAAGATTGCTAATCTGGATAATTAAATTTCCAAACTGTACGTGTGTATGAAGTTTGTTGATTTATTGGTTAACATCGAAACATTTTCGTCCTAAAAACAGAGCCTCTAATTGTAGGGCGAATAGTGGAGCTGAAAAATGACTGAATACAAATCTTTTGGGATAATTGGAAAATTTACGCTGGATTTCTACAGATTTGAGACTTTTTAATAAGCTTGATTACACTGATTGTGTTTGCTTATTGGTAATTGCAGTGATATATTCAGTGAATAACTTGTGTTCATTTGGTAACAATTCGAAGAGCGAAGAGGATCGTTGTGAAATGTTTTGTTCTAACTCTGAGATACGTGAGATGTTGGAGTCAATATGGTTTGTTGTATGAAGCTTGAAAAACTTAGCATTTTGATAAATATGATTTCGAATTCATAATTCATAAACAGTACAAGTGGTGGCTTTCTATCAACCTTCAGAGTCAGCGTACCAAAGAATTATTCTAGTCTATAACGACAGTAAACTCATTATTTCTCTATGCACAACTATGCAGTCAATAGTAAGGTTAAAGTATTTAAAGAAGCACAGTTCACTACTGGGAAGACTTACACTATTTTTCTTCATGACTAAGTTCAGTTGCAATATTTTTGGAAAGTGTTTGGTACTTAGTTTCACAACTAAGAGTAACTATCATAATTGGAACTGTAAGGAAAGTAAGAAACTCTTTTGATAAACAGCATAACGAAATTCCTATGATGATTCAATATCCTTAAAATCAATTTCGGCTCATTAAGTGGTGGATTCTAAATAAGGATGTTATCAGACATTGAATTCAAATAGATTTTAATGAGATGCTTATGTTGTACTCCGTTATGTTGCGAACACCAAATAGTCAAAAAATAAGCCACCAAGCAATCATTCTCAACATTTCAAGGTGCTGGTCTGTTATTTCCGCTGAAAAAACGACAAAATAAGGTTTTGTCAACATTGAAACTCCCCAGTAAGTATGTGGTACAATAGTTAACATAGATTTCAGGTAAACTACCTTACTAGGTAAAGTTGTAATATATATATATATATATATATATATATATATATATATATATATATATATATATATACGATCAGGTGAGCGAAAGATGCTTGACCGAATTAATGAATCCCTAAGTGTACTGCTTTCCATCATAAATGATAAAATTCCCTAACTCCTTCTCAGTTTTGTGTGATGTGCATAAGTGGTTATTCGAATATTCTAAACAATTGGGTGAGTATAGCTTTTCGCTTTACTGCACACTTTTGCTAGGTAGATAGAGGCAGTCGGCAGGAAGACCTAGACCTAGGTTTCATGCTTTTTGGCACTCATCAGCAAGGCGTATCTGTAACCTCCAATGAACGAATGTTCCCTACGAAATTGGAATCCCGCGTCACGCAAAGCTGCAATTAGAGACGCTACCACCAGGCTATTCGGGTAACGAATGATCTTTAGGACTACATAATGTACACTGATCAGTCAGTGGACAGTGATCATAACTATTTTATTCCGAAACTTCATGAGCAATTATCATAGTGTTTGTACCGCTAAGTTGACATCACATATAAAGAGGATCTAAAGGGGTTTAATTTGATGTCTTGAATGCTGATCGAATTCTAGATCAGTCTTGCAAACGAGTGCCGTTAAGCTCCAAACCTAGGCGAAACAGAGATTCTTGCTGTTTGTCTCAATCCAACTAACATCTATGCCATTATGATGACTAGTCTCCCAGCTTGGTGGCTGCATTGAGAGATGATTGATAGAATTCGATAAGCACTTAGGACTAGACAACATGAAGTTGATTACTCTTCAGTATACTGAAAGCTTTCATAACCACTAAATATATAAATTCAAAATGTCTTTCACAAACATACCCAGTAGTTGTCTTAGTTTATTCTTATGCTGTAAACATTCTATCCGTATTTTAACCCCCTTAACACCAACACTTATTCTATCTCCATAAATACTGCTACTACCTCTACCTCAAAAACTCTTAATACCATAAGTACTACTCGAAAAGTTCATCTCACTTACTTCCAAATACAAAGACGAATGTGACTACCAGTATCTAAATAGGCAACAACACTGAAAGAAATGAAAAATCTGAACATATGGTTAAACCATAGGTGCCAGATATTTCCTTTTGAAAAACACTAACTCAGATCATTATGTATGACATATGTGCCCAGAAAACAGAGATCTGAATTATCTCTTTTGAAAAATGTCCACTTAAATATTTTCTTTTTCTCAACATATTTTTACAATTATCTTTAATTCCATCTGGGGCATTCTTCCGGAAAAAAATTCTCTCATGGATTTGAACACAAATTCTTACATACAAAATATTTACACAGATTTGCATTTTGTGATATCTAACTTATTTGATAGTCCACGTGTCCATGCAAAGAAGTGATTTTGGCACCTAAACAATTGGAACCTTAAATAGTTTCAATTTACATCAGTTTTAACCAGTCAACAAAATCAGTCCTACGAATGCGAAATAGTAGTATTCAGTAAACTCTATTTCAGACAACATCGTCAGGCAAGAGATAAATTTTAAAATATTTACCGACTTATGCATTTGTTGCTGGTCACTGAAAAGAAACAGATGGTGTGTTATGTAGGATCCATCCTCAGGTTATCCTTAGTATCAGGTTTAAGTCAACCAATCAGTTATTATCCTCTTTAGATGTGATAGTTCTGTGTATCGCTCCAAACTGCCACGCTTAAAATCGACTTATTAATACGCAAGGTAGCACAATGAAATATATAGGTACACGAAAAAAATGATCAAAAGATGTAGACATTCATAATAAGAATGCAAGAGATCGAAATGACAGTGATTTAGATGATGCATAGACTCAACTGAGATTTATCATCAGCCATGCCAATTAAAGTCTCCTTCTTTTGCTACCAACTTCGATAATCATGGGACTCAAGTCGGGAAGCTTCCATTCTTCTACATGGGTAAAATCAGCAGTGTTAGGTAGCAGGAAACGCTTGCTTCCAAGTGCTGAGAGGCAACAAAGGAAATCCATGACATTCAAACGTTCGACTCTACCTACTGCAAAGAAATGACTTTAGAAACAAATTCTATGATTTCTGCTTGGCGGAGAACCACTATGTATTATGCAGAGACGAAAATACTGATGAATTCCTGTGACCTGATGAGCTTATGCTGAATACAAAAATTCCAGTCTATCTAATTGTACTTTTCACAGCTAAGGTAAGTAATCTTCCTGCTAATTATATTTAGCATAACCTACGGTCGTACAATATTTTACTAAGCCACACTGTTGATGAAGAAGTCCCATGTAACTGCATTTAATGTAGTAATAGGCTTCCTTTCTTCAGGCTGTATCAATCTACTGAGATAAATGAGGCTACAGCAACAGCTTCAATCGACAGAGCAAATACTTATTTAACGTAAGCAGTGAGTTTAATCAAAAGTAATCGTACATGAAGATTCAGCTATTTTATTTACGATCTAGGTTTATCTTTTTATGAACGTTGTCGATGAGTTAAAAAAACCTAAAGAAGTGCCATAGCTGATAATGGTGTTTTTTCATCAATGAACCTGAAAATTGAGTAGGCAAACAAACGAATGAATACAAATGCAAACTTCTTCCGAGTACGGGGACAGCTTTTATAATGTAACAATAACCCAATACGCCAGACCAGTGAGCTTTGATGAATTATTATTAAGATTATTAACCAAATCGTTTGTAGCAACGATGAATGTCACAAAAGTCACTATCATATTAAAAGTCAACTTCTGCCTCTGGTGTAATGGGACTTATGAAATTAACTTCCCCGAAACACTATATAAGGACTATTTCAGTTAGCTAAGATTATAAATTGTTACTTGAAGGTACTCATTCAGACTTCAGAAACTGCTTATCCAAGGATGAGGTAGTTATTAGAGTTTAGTTATCTCGTTAACTTTGCTAAACTTGATTGCCAGCTACATGAAGTTTGACAAGTGTTCGTTTACTAAAGGAAGATCACTCCTATATACCAAACAACTAATATTGAAAGTTTGAATGTCAAAGTTGAGGATTAAACTCTTTTTATAATGTGTCTGTCTTACTGTGTATGCATTTCTTTCCCTACGAAAAACTTAGCTTATCCATTGTCCGAAGATTTGTTTCCCTTGATTGTGTCTAAACTGCACTGTGGGTTCAATGTGTCAGGGGAAAACTGAAACGTTCCATTGGCTTCTAAGTTTGTGAACTAACCTCATTGAAATCAAACAAACATCTGCATGTACAACTTAACCAACAGTTGATGTGACTTGTAATTTTTAGGTATAAAATATGTGCAAACTGTAGTGAAACCGACAGCGAATTTCCAAATCGGTCAACAGGGTAGGTTGAGTTAGTGAAAAAAATGAAATTAAGAACAAGATATTCAGCGAAGAGACTCTTTTCCACGAATTTATTTTCAAGCTGTACAATCGTATATATATGGTATTTGGAAAAAAAACCAACGTGGAACGGACAACTAACTAATTTTTATAGTTGGGTTCCCATCAACAGAAAAAGAAATCTTATTCACTCTCTTTGCTATCGAATAAGAAGTATCTGTAGTGACGATTGTATCGACGAAGAGCTATCTTTTTAAAAAGCATACTTGTCGAAAACGGTTACCCTAGCCGTTTTATTGATAAAAATATGCGGGAAAGAAACACTAAACCAGTCATCCACTCGGTCTCAAAGAAAAGATTGTTTATGAGCCTAGAGTTTAAAGGAGACCTAGCATCGGATGTACTGAAGAATCGTCTTACCAGATCAATCAATAGGACTTTCTTCGCAGCAAGACTCCAGTTGACTTTTACCAGCCGCAACCTATTCTCCACCTGCGTCAAAGACAAGCTTCCTCGTTTGGCCGCCTCTATGTGCATCTACCAGTTCACCTGCTCTTGTGGAGCAAGGTACATCGGCCGTAGCCAGAGAATGCTTTCTACACGTATACGAGAACATGTTCCTGCTTGGTTTTATAAAGGTGAAAGAAAGTCTGTTAGAAGTTCGATTCTAGAACATTTGATTGACTTCCATCACACAACAAATCCAGACGATGACTTTGAAATTATTTATCAAATTCGCCCAAACCTCCCACGTTCTCTTCGTTTTCAACTCCTTAAAACAGCGGAGGCTTTAGCTATTCATGAACTAAGACCTGATCTGTGTGTACAAAAAAAGTATGTGCAGTCACTGTCTTTATCATGGCCATAACATTTTCCCACCCCATTAGCTCTCCCTCCCACTTTGTTAATTTAACCTTTGTATCCTTCCTTTATCACTATTATTGTTATTATAATCGCCTTCACTTCAACTAGTTTCCGGTGTTGTTTCACTTAATTGTCTTAATCCTTTTAGAAAACATTGACTTCATCTTGTCCAATTTGTCTAATGCCATTACATAATACTTAATTGATTTACCATTTTCAACAATTTTTTCACCCCCTTCTGAGTTATATACTCTCTATGTACCATTCCATATATTACATAATCTATTTGTTATCATTCGCACTTCAATTGTTATTATAATCATAAATGCCTATGTCATCACCCGCTCTATTATTATTGTCATCACCATATAGTGTTTAGTTTTCCTCACAGGATATATTTTTTTCCAAATACCATATATATACGATTGTACAGCTTGAAAATAAATTCGTTGAAAAGAGTCTCTTCGCTGAATATCTTGTTCTTAATGTTACAATGGGAATTATTAAATTATTAAAAATGTCCCTTCATCTTGGATAAATAGCAGACAGTAATGTGAGTGACATTAAAATAGATAGATCAGATTATATTTTTTATAAACATTTTAAGAGGAAAAGACAGTTCCATCATGAGTTCATTTGATGCTTTCCTAATATTCCCCAAATGATCTGCATGTTCACGCAAGGTACTAGCAAACATTAGGCAACATGTTCTATGTCCAAGACTGCTTTTATCATAATATCAACCAGAAATGTTGTAGGCTTGTTAAATTTTTTTCATCAGAGAATATGAAAATGTTGAAAAAAATGAGCTTATTTTGCATGTAAGCATTAACAAGTAGATAGCTTATGGGAATGAATATTTACAGGCATAATGCCGTATGATTTAGTTTCGCATACAGCGGTTGAAATGCGTGAAAAATTCTTCACTATCCATTGACTGAGAAGTGTATAAGCATTAGTTAACACTTAAATTATTAATTATACTTAATCTGATAATAGTAAATGCCTAGAACAATGACTTACAGCAATACACTGTGGAAACTCAAAGTAATACATTCTCAAAAACTGATGACTTTCAAGTAACATATTAGCCAACAGGATCATAGAAATAAAAGCTAGTTGAGTAAAAACAACTGGATGAAAAGAGGAAACATAAATTGATCACATCAATAAACATGCGTTTTGCTGCAAAGAGGTACTACACATTCACTTCAGTTAGACGACTTAACTTTACATAGCTAAAAACAGAATACAAGTATAAAATTTTAGAAGTGCATCTCGTTTGGTAATATTATCAAGAAAGCACATACATCTATACAAAGTCAGTTAGAGATTTGTAGGCTAATGTGCATTTGTGACAGAATATTAAAGTTCAATGAACATTTTACTTCATGAAGGCTGTATGTTCTACTATGATTTAACTTGTATTTCTCATACATGATTCGTCCTTATTTTACTTTAAAACATAGGTGTTATGAGTCGAAATCGGTTGCTGTGACACAGATGTATGTACACTATAGAAATGTTCACCAAGTTTTTATTTAATAATTTTATCTCTACTTATGCACTTTCATTGATTAATAACCTTCATCTGTGGACTATCTTTTTCCATGAGACTAAAACCTGTAACAAAATCCTACGTTCATTCTCTATCTCTCTCATAGCTTTTATTACTACGAATTTTAAGTTTACCAAAATACGTGAACATATTGCTACCACAAAGATTGATACAAATTAGAAATAATTGTTGTAAGAGCAACCATTTTTATCTGCTCAATGGTAGGGACTAATATGTGTTGGAGAAAAGTATTTCACAGCATATTATCCAGTAAGAATAAAAAAGTGTTAAGTAAAGAAAAAAAACAATCAGTGACTGGAATTTATAAATGAATTCTGATGGAGTAATTCAATTGATAACTGTAAGACCTAAAGAAACTGAAACTTTTTACAGTAAAAATAACGTTTTCTAATGGATACAGTGGACAATTTTTTCTTAGCAAGTCTATAGATAACGTTGCTTCATTATGAATATCACCTTTGAATTCATTTGATTTCCAGTTAATTAATTACTATTTGATGTATGACTTGAGTGAAATGTCTTGCAGTTACACTTCTCTACTTTTCTACATGGTATGTAGGCATCATGTAGTAAAACAAATTACTTCATATATATTATGGTTTAAATTTTTTTGACACAACTTTATCGAGCATTTTTAGTGTTTCAAGTTGTTATTCATCGAAGACTGACATCAGTTGGAGGAACAAAGGAAACCTGGGAGCACTGGACAGCCGTTTCGTCCTAGTATGGGACTCCTCAGCAGTGCGCACCCACCACCCCACCAGCAGGGATCGAACCCGCGACCTCCAGGTTCCACGGCCAGCGCGTTACCATTAAGCCACTGGATCAGAATCCAATGGTCCATATTTCCAACTTCTGTTAGCTCACGATATAGCGCAAACCGCCACCCAATGTCATCGTTGAGTATCTGTCCTCACGGCCATCAGGCTTTGACTCCACCGGTCACGACTTCTCATTGGAACTTCGGGAATACTTCTCGAAGCTAGTCACCAACGAACACTAGTTCAATTAAATTTTGAGGAGGTTGTGGAGATTTGGAAATATTTCAAGTTGTTATTCATCGAAGACTGACATCTTTAGTGTGACAATACTAGAAGCAAGACACTGACATAACTACACCTTTTAAATTATGAATGTTAATGGAATTTACAACAGAACACTGATTCCATTGAACATACATTTGATGTTTTAAATGGAAAAAGTTATATAGTGAATAGTGAAGGAAGTAATTGAGTAACCATAATATTTAATTTCAGATAAAAACTGCATAACTTAGAATAAACATTTTAGTTGAAAACTGACCATACTTATCAGAATATCTTAATATGCATTAGTCGAACATTTATTTTTGTTAACTTAATGGTAGTTTCTTCAGTGAATTTCTTTGATACAACAGATCAGTTGAATAGATTCCAGTTATGATGATCTATTAAAATGAGAATTTATTAATGTCACTAGGTAACTCCCAACTGTCTGCAAGAATAATAATAGCTTTATTTCAAACAAGACTTTCTGTACAGTATGGAATTCTCAGTATATCATAGTTCAACCAAATCATTCTCTGTACAAAATCTTTCAGTGAAATAATTATTACATCTGAATAATGTTAATAATAACAATTATAAAGGCTACAGTTTGTAACGGTCACCTGGTATTACATTAGCATCTTGTTTGGACTGGTGAATGGATAGAATATCGAGTGTAATTTTGATGGTGGTATTTTATTCATCCAGTACCAAAATTGTATTTCAATGGATTTACAAGCCCATCTCTTACCGGTGTATCGTTTATTCTTTGTTTTGTTGTTAGCTTGAGAACGAGCGGTTTGAAACAGTTTTAAAAGTCCACCAGAGTACTTAATAGTTTAAAAGACATTTATAAGATGGAAACAAATTAGAGGGGTAGGTTTGATAAAATAAATTCCGTCAGAATTATCGGTAGCTCCAAGCTTAAGCAGGCCACGAGATCCACGAAGGTAAGGTGTGAAATAACACCAAACAAACATAAATCAAATACTGCATCCATAAAAAAGGAATATGAATATTTTAAGAGATAAAATAGTTACGTTTGTAAAGAAAAATAAATACTGAAATTCAATCTGGACATTTGGGGGGATTTTATTGATTCCAAGTCGGTACTCATCATAAACTCAACGCCAGTGTTGAACAGAAGTGCAGCTATTTTACGAACTAAGAAGGGCGAGAAATTGTGGACCATTGAATTCCGACCCAGTGGCTCGGCGGTAACGTGTGGACGTAAACGTCCTGAGTTCGATCCATCAGGGGGTCATGAGTGCTCACCGCTTAGAAATCCCCTAATACGACAAAACAGATACCCAGCGCTCCCAGATTTTCTATGGATCTCTAACTGATATCAGTTCATGTTGAGTACAAAAATCAAATGTAAAAATGTTTTATGAAAGAATACCGAAATTTCAGTTATATTTACAGCGAAACTATACGTTTCTGGGAACATATTGTACCTGTATACTGTGTAGAAGTTAGGAATAAAACAAAACGTTATTAAACACGTTTAATTAGAATAAAAAGGAAAATTTTTTGAATTTTCATTACCAACTAACCTTATCAAAGAAAACCCATACACTGTTCGTTGTCGATGTCGCAGACAACAGTTTTTCTAACAGACTGGTTAATTAAATAATTCTGAATTCCTTAGTGAAGCTGTGGGACATAAAATAGTGTTGCTTATTCATGAGTGAAATTATGAAGTATTTAGCTTCCTTACAAAAATAGTTAAAGCTGAATGCCAGTGAGACGTTTGCTTATTCTCAGATGACTAAGGTTTGCGAACTAGAACATGCACTGTGTACAATAGCCACTAAGAAGTGCGATAAAAGTTAAATTCACAGATAAAGCACTGAATTTCAACAGGTCATAAGTATATTTTCATTAAGACAAAGGGATGAGTATGTATTGACTACTTCGAAATACAATACTGAATAAAGTCCACAACGCTTTCTTGACGCCTAGTATAGCGTTATGTTAAAATCGACCATGTTAAAATCTATTACATCTGAAGATAACCTGGTACTTTGACGTATTACTTATACATTTTCCTTCTTCGAAAAATAGTTACCTAAGACTATTATTATTATTTGTCTCTTGGGTTCCTAGTGAAACATAGAGCTATAGTAGCACGTCTCCATTGCACTCTCTTCTCTGCACTCTTTTCAACCTAGCTCCATGACAGCCCAAAAGCTCCCAATTCTTAGTCACACCATCTCCTCCATGTCACCCTCGTCTCGAATGACCAACTCGCAGTTACCCATCTGGGTTCCACTTGAGGACCTGGCGCGTGATGTCCCCAGTAGACCTTCTCAGTGAATGCCCAATCCATCTCCATTTCCTTCCAGTGCATATTTCTTCAGCGATAGGTTCTTGGTTGGTTCGTTGTCAGACAGAGTACCTCTTTGCTTTGCGGCCATCTGAGCTTCAGTAACGAGCCAGCGTAGGCAGTTGTTGATGAATGTCTGTAGTTTGTTGGAAATCCCTTTCGTAATGCGCCAAAACTCTGAAACATAAAGAAGCGCTAGCCTCACATTGGTGCTGAAAATGCAGATCTTGTTCCTTGTGCTGAAATCAGTGTGGAAGATCTCCACACTGGTTTCAGGTTGAGGAACGCATATCTGGCCATTCCGATTCTGGCTTTGATGTCCTGGTCTGTGCCGCCTCCTGTAGTTGAAACAGTGCTGTCTAGATAAGTAAAAGAGGATACTTCCTTTAAGTTTCTCCCCTTTATCGTGACTGGAGCTTGTTGTTGGTGGCGGCGGTGTTGTTTGGTATCTTCATCACTTCAGTCTCATCTACATTCACTTAAAGTTCCGTCTTCCCTGCTTCACCTCTTCTGTCAACTTGTTGGTTTTTGCCTGTAGATCTTCAATTTTGTGTGATATTAGACATAAGTCATTGGCGAAATCCAAATCTTCTAGGCTCTTTTCGGCGCTGCAGCGTATCCCCTTTTTCTCACAGCTCCGGTTTGCACCTGATTTGTACTTCCTGAATCCACCCAGCCTGTTCCCGTCGTAGTTTTGAATCCAGCACATTCTTTAGTCTCTCCAGGATAATACGGCTTAATGTTTTGCCTGGTGTGGACAGGAGCGTGATTCCGCGCCAGTTTTTGCAAAGTCTCCCAAGGTCTCCCAACCTTCTTTGGGAGTTTGACAAGGTGGTCCTTTTTCCAATCAACTGGCAGGTTTCTTTCTTTCCTTCCTTCCTTCCTTCCTTGCAAACCTTGTGCAGTAGTGGTGTGAGCATGTCCACTGTTGTCTCTGCGTCTGTTTTCAGTGCTTCTGGTGGGATTCCATCTGATCCTGCTACTTTTCCACATTTCAGTAGCTTTACGGCGTTCAGGACTTCGACTTTTATTGGGTGATTTTTGTTCACTGAAAGTTGTGTGGCTGCAGGTAATATTTCTGAACGAGTCTCAGGTGGTGGTGGCGGTGGTCGATTCAAGAGCTTTTGGAAGTGGTCAATCCATTGTTTCATTTGTTTCTCCTCTGAATAACTGGCTTTCCTTCACTATCTTTCGCTGATCCCGTCTTAGATGATCTCTTCCCAGATAGTAACCTGGTTAATTGATGCAACGTTATCAGGTCTCTTCTACCAGCCGGCAGCCTGTTCTGCTTCACTTGCCAATGTGTCGTAGAAGTGTCTTTTGTCTTTCCGTGCACTCTTCTTCACTTCTTTCTCCAGTGTTTTATACGTTTTAGTCAGTTCCTCTTCTTGTTGTTCATCCTCGCACTGATTCATCTTCCACTTCACCATCACAATCCTTCTCTCCCTGCTCTATCAGCTTCCATGTATCCATTGAGATCCGTTCCTTATCTTCTTTCCTCTTCCTTACTAATACAGGTATGCAGGTTTCTTTGCACATGGCTTTCAAAGAGTTCCAGTGTTCATCCACACAGGTTTATTCAGGGATGTTGCTCGATATCTCCCATTTTCTCTTGATAGCTGACGTGAAGAAGTCCCTTGTAGTTTCGTCCTTCATTTTCTGTTTTTGGTGTTGAATGTGAACTGTGGTCTACCACCAACTTCTTTGGATGCTTTCAACTTGATTTTGAAGGCAGGTTCCTTGCACTAGATAGTGAGTGGTGTAAACCTACATCCCCTCCCCTTCTCGATCTTGTGTCCAGTAAGATGTGTCTCCACTCTATCGAGATTGAGATGTAGTCTATCTGATTTTTGGTGTGTCCATCTGGTGAAGTCTATGTCGCTCGCTTTGTGAATATCCTTGTGTTTGCACACACTGCCTACAATCACCAAGTCATTGAACGCGCAGAATTCTGCAAACAACTCTCCATTCTCGTTCATTTCACCGAGTGGCTTCTCGGTCCATGATTGATCAGTTCTCTCTCAGTGTTGTCTGCTCCCAGTTTGGCATTCATGTCACCCCACCCATTGGAAGTTTGATGTCGCCAACTGTAGTGGGCTCCTGTGCAGTAGTGATTGCAGTTGTCTGTAGAATTCCTACTTCTTCTCTTGATACGCATTATTTGTAGGTGCGTAGCCTGGCATTGTATGATTGTGACTTTCCTCCCTTTCGACTTGAATCTTGTTTCATGATCCTGATCCTGCAGGAGGAGATTGGTTCCCACTGCATGAGAATGAGCCTTCGATGCTGTTGAGGACATCATGATAGCTACTCGGAAACTCAGTGTGCTCGTGGTTGTTGTCTGGGTGACAATATACAGGGAGTAGATTATTGACTGTGCAGTTGACGGTTTGGAGAGTCCACTTCCATTCCATCTGCTTTCGCAGATTCCAAGCACTTCTATGCCATACCTTCTCATCTCTTTTGCAACCTAGATAGCCTTGCCAGTTAGCTTCAAACATTGTGTGGACTTTCCACTTCTTTATGCGTACTTTTGGTTTTATCGAGAGGAGAGGAAATACATCGGGCAATTGGCTTTCCGAAATCTTTTACCAACCGGCGTCATTTCGTCTTTCCGGTTTCAGCGAGGAATATGTTTCTTCTCATATTTTTTTATATATTTTCTTTGTGCTTTGAAGTTTGTTTAGCGACTGGATTGGTTTTCTGTGGTTGGGGTTTCTAGCCTTATGCCCAACCTTCCCTCTTTACCTGGGCTTAGCACCGGGACTAGGAGAAGTTGAATACCTAAGATGCTATTCAATAATTGCACCAGAATACCCCAAAAATTTCCTTTGCATGAGTTATATAATATATTTTAACTTAAGTGACTAACCTTCCATTGTCAATTTATTGTCGATAAGCAGTTACTCAAAAGTCATGAGATAAGTGCGTTGAAAAATAAAACTGGTAATCCAAAAGAAGAATACCTAAGTTGGTCAACCGTAAAACTAACCTGGATTCAAAAACTTTTGCCTTTATAACTAATATAGCCTGAAATTAAGTATGGTATTTTAAATAATTTCTCATTTACCCTTTGTACTTCAATTGGGGACTTGTGAATCTACTGCTCATGTCTTATACGCACACGCATACACCGAAAGACCACAAATCAGGCAGTTTGTCATTCATTCAGACAGAAAATAAACTAGCACAACAACTTTCGTATAGTGGTCAGGAGAAGACTAATTGAAACTATATGCAATAGCTTATATATATATATATATATATATATATATATATATATATATATATATATATATATATATATATATATATATATATATATATATATATGAAAATTTTCTTTACGAAACTGTGCAAACACATTCATTTGTGATAATGGAGAATGTTTGTAGCTCAGGTGGATGGTCTTGGTTGTACAACCAAGAACATTCACTTGTTTATTCACGGTTTACATTCTCAAAAATACGTTTGCAACTTGATTTGATGCTGTACGCACTAAGCAGATCTACAAAAATCCAGCCAAACATTTTGGTACTTCAGAGTCTCAATAAGCGGATGAAGCCACTGATATTAAATAGGCTTTTTTACAGCCTTTGTCCAGTTTCTGAATTAGATTATTTGAGACATGCATTAATTGACAAAGTGACAGTTCCTCTTCGAAAAGATGTTTATTGTTACTGAAAGTTGTATTCATGTCAAAGTTCTAATCAGTTCTTTCCATTTTCACCCATTTTCCAACGGCTAGTTTCCCAAACTCTGTTGATCTATAAGCTTTTGGTTCAGTTTACTTCAATAAACAGTTCATATCATGCAATATCATCCAACTAAAAACTGAGAAGTCATCTAAGCGTTCGGTAATGAACGAAGTAGATGTACATGAAGTTAAGACTGTGGTCAAAGCACAATCACGGATAAGCTGCACAAAAGCTTACTAGTTATCTTGACTTAATTTGATTAGAATAAATGAGGATTTTTACTTCATGTTAACAAGTTAATTGTCTAATTTTTCAAATTAAATTTTCCATCGAGTTTGTAAATAGGATTCATACATTGTTACAAAAAGATATTTAAGACGGTTTATTCTTAACACCCTAACAAAGCCATGTACAACGATGATATTTTCTAAGGGGCTGATGATAGCAGCTCACAACTTTGCGACCTGACATCACGTTTCAGGTTAACTCCCTGTTTAACTTTTTAACCCAGTCAAATCGTACCTTTCAGTATACATTTAATAAGGCAGTAAGTTACTGTGCATAACTAATATATCTCATCCATTTCATTCGGTAAAATTTCAAAACGTCAACAAATGGCGTAATTTCCGTCAAAAAAATCTGCGTTTAACCATAAAATTGATAAGTATATGATTTCATCAATACACAAGTATGGCTTTTTTCAGATATTGTCTGTCCCGTATGTAGAGTAAGCTAAGATGAAAGACAAAAAAAATAAATCATCTTTAATAGAATGTCGGTCATTTCATCCAGATAGTACACAGAAGTTTAGTGTGAAATAGAATTCTGAAAGCAGTTCAGTTAACTGAACTAGTAAATTGGCTAAAAATTGTAAGCCTTTTTAGGTAAGCTAACACATATGTCAGTGTGTCCAGTGAAAAAAATATAACTGAAGGTGTATTTTGAATGCCAGAACAACCTTCTGTGTCAAGTAAACCATAAATGTTATCGCTACCTAACAACAATTAGGTAAATTCTCATGAACCATTTTTATCAATAACTCTGCAACAAAATGAAAACAGGAAAAGGTGGAAAACGAACTAACCAAAACAACATAATCTGGAGTAAATTAGTTCAACACCTAATATGAAATTGTATAGGTTAGATCAACAAATACAATAAATTTGTATCAATTGACACCCTCTAGTAAGTAGTAACTTTAATCCACTAGCAATTTTCACCGTATTGGTGGGTTATTAGACCTTGTTATTTTCAAAAAGTAACACCGAAATATTGAATAACACTCATGCAATTTCAATTTGTTATTCATCGTAGACTGACATCAGTTGGAAGAACAAAGGAAACCTGGGAGCACTGGACAGCCGTTTCGTCCTAGTATGGGACTCCTCAGCAGTGCGCACCCACAACCCCGCCAGAGATCAAACCCGCAACCCTCGGGTTCCACGGCCAGCGCGTTACCATTAAGCCACTGGGTCAGAATCCAATGGTCTAGATTTCCAACTTGTATTAGCTCACGATATAACGCAACCGCCACCCAGTGTCATCGTTGAATAACTATCCTCACGACCATCAGGCTTTGACTCCACCGGTCACGACTTCTCATTGGAACTTCGGGAATACCTCTCGAATCTATTCACCAATGAGCACCGATTCCTCCAAGTGATATCAGTCTACAATGAATAACAACTTGAAATATTTCCAAATCTCCACAACTCTCTCAGAACGCATATATTTTACCGAAGAAATGATTTGTCTTACACATCTCATGGAAAGAATAAAACAAACAAAGTGTACTAATCATTTGCAAGAAAAGGCGCAGCCTATATCAAATATTGAATCCCCATTTATAGAAGAATACATGAATTTGGATAACGTAATTAAAAGACGTAGATTATCTGAAAAACGTGACGTATTTGCGCCATACATTTTGAACAATCTGATCACACATTTACTTTTTAAGGCATTATCAATGAAAACTGGAAATACGGGAAGGACAAATATGACATAAAGGAATTCAATGATAAGAAAGATAATGAAAGGGAAAAAGATAAGATTTGAAGACAATCTTGGTAATACGATGAAATAAGCATTGTCAAGGTAGGCTTAGGGCAAGGATAGGCTGTTTTTGCACACACAATGGGAGATTAAATTTGTTTATGGCTAGCGCCTCAATAAACTTAAGTATAAGCCCTTGACAGTTTCGATACAAAATTTTAAAGACGGTTGTTTAAAAAACACAAAACTCATAGATTGTTATCACCCGACCATCCGATGTAAGAACAAAAAGCAGTTTCATTCTCTCTCAAGATTAATTAGTGTATCCATGTAGTAATCATGTTTGATAAATCTATCTCCATAGGTGAAATTCAACAGTATTCCAGTGTTGTTGCCAAGGTAATAGTAGTAAGATCAACTCTTATCATTCTAATTTCAAGCTGTTATTCATCGAAGACTGACATCAGTTGGAGGAACAAAGGAGACCTGGGAGCACTGGACAGCCGTTTCGTCCTAGTATGGGACTCCTCAGCAGTGCGCACCCACCACCCCACCAGCAGGATCGAACCCGCGACCTTCAGGTTCCACGGCCAGCGCGTTACCATTAAGCCACTGGATCAGTATCCAATGCTCCATATTTCCAACTTCTGTTAGCTCACGATATAGCGCAAACCGCCACCCAATGTCATCGTTGAGTATCTGTCCTCACGGCCATCAGGCTTTGACTCCACCGGTCACGACTTCTCATTGGAACTTCGGGAATACTTCTCGAAGCTAGTCACCAATGAGCACCAGTTCAATTAAATTTTGAGGGAGTTGTTCTAGTAAAACAGGGAAATTTAAATATCTGAAAACGAGAAGAAAGATAAAAAGATAGCTCTCTAAGTGTGAAATCCTATTGAGATAAAAATCGTAAAACATTTTTCGGTTGAGGAAGAAATGAATCGTCAACTAAGTATCTATCACTAAATCAATCAGGTCTGAAAAAGATAAGGTATTAGGAAGATTTGTCCAATATTTTGTTCTCACAGTATAAAAAACTTATTTCTGTTATAGACATTACTCTAATCCTTATGACAATTTTTTTCTTATAAGAGTAAATCCCATAGTACAAGAATATCGAGGATAACTGAAAAGAAACGAACTTCCCTTTTAGTGTTATTGCTTGTATTACACCGTCGTTGATTGGACCGAATTGATCAGTCTCTGTTGGCAGATGGGCTCCTATGCGGATGCCTCGATATTGCCTGTCTTTTAACTATGTTTAGTAATGATGGACAGCGGCTAGCAGTGGAATCCAGGATGCGCATTTCGTCCTATTTGGGATTCCACTGCTAGCCACTGCCCATCATTACTGAACTTCCATTTTGTTGAAAATATTAGAATAAATTAGTGAAATAGATAGATAAAAGATAAGCTGATGTAAATAAATTATACTCATATAGATTACAGAGGATAACCATGTAGAGTCACTTTGTATGGTACATAAGTTTGAACAAAAATATTTATCAATTTTAGGACATTATAAAATCAAGGAATACTAGAATTCACTATCATCTTGAAAAACTGGTACTAAGCCACTATTGAAGGTGAGATGAAAATTTGGGAAATGATAGGATTCGAACCAACGACCCCTGAGTTACTGACCCAGAGGTCGATTAAATAAAGTGAAAAGCCAGTCTGACGGTCAGATAATTGCTTTATTTCAGTAAGTGAGAGTCTGACTGACCTCAGTATGAAACTATGATGAACAGGTTTCCGTTCATCGTAATCACACTGGTTGCTCCACCAGATATAAGAACCTAGTCAGTTACTAGGTTGGTAGACACACAAGCAGGTAACCCAGAGACCACTGACTTGAATGCCATTGCAAGCTAAGTTTTTATTTTATCTTCCCTAAATCATTACCGAGTATCGACAACAACAGTACATCAAACCACGGCTGTCTCAAACGGCTTCAATGATCATCAAAAAATAGAATCAGTTGCAGCAAGCATCAATATCCCTCATAGGCTGTGATCTCGACATTGATAGACGAAAGTCGTAGATACTTATTCGTTGTACTTATTGCGGCCCAATAATTCAAAACCAGGAAAAGAACTTCAAGTTAGTTTTTGGCTAGGATTCATATATTTATCGAGTCTCACCGAAAAACTGAGACGCGTAGAATAAAGCGTTAGATCTTGAAAAAGTAAGCCAACGCAACACATTCAATGTTGGTTGATGTGCCTGCTTGACTGTGAACCTTCAGTTAAACATACTAGTTGAAACTATGAATTCTAACACCTAGGTTGAATATCGTTTATCTACAGGTTATAAATGTTATGGATTCAATTACCGCAACAACCTTTTTCGAAAACCTGAATGCTGTATTTTGAGTGGTTCACAAAGAACTTGTTGCATTCAAAATCTAGGGAAATTGAGGACTTCAGAGAGTTATGTCAACTAATTAAATCTATATACCAGTCTTTTTGATAGGAAAAATATGCTTGGATAGAACAGTGCATGAATTTAATGGCTCCAACATGCATGAATACTACTCTAATAAAGGTTAAATATAAGTAAAACTTTGACATAGGAAATTAATAATCCCAGTGTTTCACATCTGTAAGTATTGATTAACTGGGACACTTATCAGAAATTATATAAATGAGTTGAAATTCAGTGAGGCTAAATATATGAAGTAGATATAACAGTGAGAACTAAAAATGGTGTATATTTGTCTTGAACCGGTTTTCTTATAAAAAGGTGAAATACTAAGGTAGGTTAATATTTAAGGGCACATAAGAGTGTTTACATCCTTGAAATATGCATTTCTTTTTTTTCATGGGTAAGCACTCTGTTTACTGAGAAGGTAAATGTAATTCGATTGAAACTTTACAAATATTAAAAAGATACAACGTGCTACAGCTAAGCATTATAAATAAGTTGTATCCAAAAAGCCATTAACAAAGAAGTCCAACAATCCTGTACATTTCGTTACGAATGACTAAATCAGTGAGCAAGAATCATGTGAAAAGAAAATGTTTCATATTCTCAGTTATCATTATGTTCACAAATGTCATCGTAAAATCTATTCCTTATTTATGGAGTGAATAGTAAAAATCAACACAACTTATATTATTTCAACTGATGATGGTCTTCCATGTGAACTGCAATGGTTTTCAAGTGATTTCATTTAGTAGTGAAAACTACTTATGACCAGAAAGAATAAGTAACAAGGAACTCCCACCTCGCAACGAACCAACCAAGAACCTATCACACAACAAATATGTAAAAGAAATTGAAGATGGATTGAGCATACACTGAGAAAGCCAACTGGGAACATCACATGCTAGCCTAGTCCCTCGAGTGGAATGCAAATGGGAAACGACGAGTTGGGCGTCCGAGGCGAGGGTGACATGGAGAAGATCATGTGAGGGAAAAATGAAAGCTTGTAGCTAGTCGTGGCGCCAGGTTTTGAAGACTGCAGGGAGAGAGTGCAATGTAGGCGTGAAACTGAAGCTCTATGTTCCACTATGAACCCAAGGGAAAAATAGTAATTTAATAATAATAATAATAATAATAATGGAAACTTCTTAACCATGTTAAATTGTGTGAATTCTGTTCCTACCTTGCATTTACTATGAATAAAGAGAATTTATTGTAAGTTGTATTAAAAGATAAACATTTTTTTCACTATAAAACAGTGATTTTACTGCCTAGTCAATTGAATTTGCAACCATCCGAGTATTATCTATCTTTTGTGTATGTGACTCTTTCATTTGCACATTTCCAAATATAAATAAGTAAAAATCACACACCTAACTAACCAGTACACAGTTGAAGACAAATATATAAAACAGGAAGTATATCTCTCAAAATAACTAGTTCATAGAAGGAAAATAGCTTAACTATCAAAAGGTGTAAACAAGAATTTCATAGACTTAATAACATGAAGCAGAATCATTATGAGCGTAACAAACAAATTTATGTTCTTATCACACAGCAAACGGTAAGTTTTTTGACAGTTTTGTTTAAATCTGTTATAAATTTCAATAACGGATACTGTAAGCAATATGGTCACCGATTAAAATATAATTTAGTAGAAACAGAGTAAAATTGGGTAGTGAAGTCGGAATAATGTCAACTTGTTACATTAAGACTTCAAAGACCACCGTAGGTTTTATTTCCTTGAATCATCAGATGCGAAACAGTGTATATTATAATAAATAAAACTCAGTAATTTACTGAAATAAGTTTAGATGTATAAATACGAGTAACTTTTGACGGACGATCTTAAATGAATCACCAATGACAAAACAAAACAAACAAGTAGAACACTGCCTACATAGGATAGCTCTTCAGCCTCTGACTTCTTTCTGATGAAAATTTAGAAAACCCAAACTTCGTGAAGTTTGACTGTGATTTGTATATCACTATTTTCGCTTTAAGTTGAAGCATTGCAAACAACATTCATTGTAAAGCATCATGGCTACGTTATTGTACCATTATTATTATATTATTAGTCCCTTGGGTTCCTAATGGAACATAGGGCTTCAGTAGCACGTCTCCAGTGAACTCTGTTCGCCGAAATCTTTTGAACCTGGTTCCACGACAGCCCATAAGCTCTCATTTCCTACTCGCACCATCTCCTCCATGTCACCCTCGGCACCGACGTCCAACCGTCGCTTCCCATGGAGATTCCACTCAAGGGACTGACCTGATACGTGATGTCCCCACTCGGCCTTCTCAGTGTATGCCCAATCCATCTCCACTTCCTTCCAGTGCATATTTGTTGGGTGATAGGTTCTTGGTTGGTTCGTTCCCAGAGCTCCTTGTTGCTTATTCTTATTATTCTGGCCATCCATCTGATCTTCAGTAACGAGCCAGCGTAGGCAGTTGTTGATGAATGTCTGTAGTTTATTGGAAATCCCTTTCGTAACGCGCCAAGTCTCTCAACCATACAGAAGCACTCACTTGACATTGGTGTTGGAAATCCGGGTCTTGTTCACACTTAATGCTGAGTGCAGAAGATCTCCACACTGGTTTCAGGCTAATTAACACCTGTCTTGCTTTTCCGATCCTGGCTGACTTGACATCCTCGTCTGTGCCGCCACCTGTAGTAGAAACAGTGCTGACTCTATAGGTGAAGGAGGTTACTTCCTTTAAGTTTCTCCTGTTCATGGTGACTGGAGTTTGTTGTTGTTGTTGGAGTTGTTGGTGCGGTATCTTCATCACCTCTGTCTTCTCTATATTCACTTGAAGTCCCGTCATCGCCACCCTGCCTCTTCTGCCAACTTGTTAGTTTTCGCCTGTAGATCTTCAAGTTTGTGTGACATCAGACACAAGTCATCGGCGAAATCAAGATCTTCTAGGTTCTTTTCCGCAGTCCAATTATTGTACCATGAACAAGTCATATCAATGTCACACAAAGATTTCCTTGTTTTCCATAACACTAAGTAAATATTTCCCACTGTAATAGTACATGAAGAGCATAATAGATCGGTGCAAAGTACATTGAAACCTAGGTTAAGTTCAGTGATGGGTAAAAACATTTTTAATTAAAACACCACTACAAGACATACCAAAAAAAAAACTGCAAACCGAGGAGAAAAGCAACAATTAGCATATGAACACACATGGTATTATTAAATGAACAGATTATTGGAAAAAAATTTTATTTTCGACAAATCATTTTCAAAAGTTGTACATCGTAATTATAATTGCAATAAAGCATATATTCATCATCATTTTGAAAGTCAAGCAGTATAGTGTTTAGAGATGCATTTGAATAGAACACGCTTTGTGCTCCCTATGTAACCGGCTGCACAAGAGCTGGTGAATTGGGAAACACACATGGACGTGGCCTAGAGCGGTAGTTCATTCTTCACACGTGTACCTTTAATATACAATTTAGATTCATAATGAACTTTATCGACAAACGGATGAGGTAGCCATGTGTTCACCACTGGGTCCTTTCTTAGCTGATGGCTTCATGGGCAGTCTGGAGAGCAGTAAACTATGTTTATTGTTTGACCAGTTCCATTTATGTAAGAGATATATGGATGACAATTTCATCATCTGTCGAGAGGATAGTAACCATGATGAAATACCATCAAAGTTCAGTGAATGTCACAAGTCAATTAAATTTACATGGAAATAGGAAATAACTTGTAACTCCACTTCTTGGAAGTTAGTTTGAGAAGAAAGCAAGAGGGTTCTCTGAGAAGGTCAAAGTGCAGAAGAACTTAAAAATGACCAATATACTCATTCTCGAAGCTGGGTTCCATAAGTCAGGAAAAGAAATCTAATTTACTCACTATGCACACAATTAGAATTTGATCAGATGACGCAGTAAATGATGAGCTGCAAGTACTTCGAAGAGTGTTCATTTAGAATGCTTCTCATTCAAGATTAATTGGTAGAAACAAAGGGCCTAAGAATTTCAAAAGAGAAACCCCTATGGTTCCAAAGAAGACACTAGTTATGAATATTGGATTCAAGGGAGATATGTTGGCAGAGATATTGTAGAATCGACTGTGCAAAGCACTGAAGAAGATCTTCCTTCAATCTAGCTTCGCATTGTTTTCTCCAGTTAACAAGTGATTTGAGGGTGTTTAAAAATAAACTACCGCTCCAATTCACGTCTATCTATGTTTACTAGTTTACATGCTCTTATAGAGGTGGTTACATAGGCCACACAAAGCAGGCTCTGTTCAAACGTATCTCTAAACACTATCCTGCTTGGCTGTCTGAAGGGCAGTGTAAAGCTATCAACAGCTCGATTCTTGAGTATCTGGTTTACTCCGGTAACCATACTAAACGAGAATTTTCTTTCAAAAACATTTAGAGAGTGAAGTCAAGCATTTCGTGGGTAGTGCGTAATCACCACTTCAAGATAGCAGAGGCTTTGGCAATCCAGCTGTACAAGCCTGATCTTTGTGTTCAAAATGGAGACATTGAGTCGCTAATTTTGCTTTGCCTGTAATCTCCCTAAGACAGTTTATTCATCTCTGTTTACTTACTATAAACCTTTGAGCAGTTTCTGATGACCTTAAGTTAACCTTCCGGCAGTTATCACCTTGTGACTACTAGCCTTTTCTGATGGCTTTTTATTGACCTATTAGTTATTGATGAATAGATATTTTGTTGTAACATTGGCTACGGTGTACAACTTTTGAAAATGATTCGTCGAAAAGAAAATTTTCTTCACTGAATTGCTTTATTAAATTTTTATTGTCTAAATGGATAGATATGGCTAAAAATGTCTAAGTAACCCAGAAATATACTGCTTGTCAGCTATGATTTTATGGATAAGCTCGACTGCACTTGTTCTATGCGAGATAACCATGAGAAACATTTCAAGCTTGCAAGGCTTTTGGTGTCTTAACAACTGCGTATTTCATAAATTAACTGGAATAATAGTAGTTATAGCTTCTAGTAGTGAAATGTGAAGCCAGTTTCGCACTAATTTTGCATTTGTCAGTGAAGAAATAAATAACTGACAAATGCAAATTAGTCGATAACGGCTGGGTTGACATGGGCGGGTTTTTATATTACGATAACCTAACGAGCTATGCTGGTGAAACGCTTGTTCCATTGAGGTCCTCTCATACCAGAAAAGTACGTTGGACAAAAAGCAGCTACCCCATAACCCTCGATATGTTCTTAAACAAAGAGATGATGCATTATGATGGCTTAGATCATTTATCAGTGGTTAGTGGTGACCTTAAATAACAGGACGTATGTCTGACTACATATTCCATATTACAGGCCAATTCTAATGTCATCAAAAAGGCCGTATATGGCCGGCCTCTAGCAGATGTGCCTTGAACTCTGCTGTCATGCACTAGCCATTCTTTTTCAGGTACCTCATGAAGGCCTTGTCTTCCATGGTGTGGGTAGCCGGGAAGTATTAAACAACCTCAAAATCCCGTCAGCGTTCAAGTTTCATAAGGCCAATACCTACCTCCCTTATCCTTACTTTCTAATCATCCTCCACGTCTACCAGCTAACAATCCTACATAATCTTCAATTTCTACTAGCTCTACAGCTTTCAACAACGATTTGAGCCCACAAAACAGTATCATTGGTCTCCTTAAGCCACGCTTCAGATTATATATTAAAGCCTCCAATTTCCACACTATCTGTCAAATTGGCCAACAAGCTTCATTGACCAAAACTCTTGCAACTCAACTCATAGATGTGTGCTGTGTTTGTGAGACACGCATACAGGAACCAAGTGTAGTTATTCACTCAACATCTCCCGAGCATTATTGTGAATCAAAAAATTCACCCTTCGAGTTTCCTGAGATTCTGTGGTTACTTCTCGTGGCCTTGCAGATGTAGGCATAGAGCTAAGCACTAGGGCGAAAAGCTCACTATTAGACTGGATCCCAATTGACAGTCAGCTATGCGTTATCCTACTGAACGGTACAGTGAGAACTTAAAAGGAAAGTGAAACTCGCCGTTGTATCTTTGTAATCTCTGCTTACGCACCCACTGACTGTAGTTTGGATGAAGTGAAAGATAAGTTCTAACGAAAACTGTCTAGTCTCCTTCTGAAGGCCAAACGTTCAGACGTGGTTGTTGTTGTTGCAGGTGATTTCAATGCACAAGCGGGTAGGCTGTGTCAGGCAGAAAGATACTTAAGTGGCACCTTCAGAGTTCCGGCTGAACGAACAGATAACAGTTATCATCTGCTACAAGTGTGGTCCGATAACCGTTTACTTCTAACTAGCTCAAACTCACTACATAAAGAGAGACATTATCTTACCTGGCATCCGACGAGCTCAACCCAGCAATGGACACAGATAGACCACATTGCGATCAGTCATTGCTGGAGAGGGTCGGCGGAAGTTTGCCGCTCCTTTTGAATCATGTGTTGGATAGCAACCACGTGTTGGTTCGAGTGCGTATATGTCTGCTTCTCAATGGACGTAGAGAAACATTAACTACCAGATCATTGCGAGTGCATTTTGATACCGAGAGCACTAAGGCTGCTTTCAGCGAGAAAATTTCTCGGCAGTTGTAGAAACAGAGCACTATCACTCATCCAGAAGAAGCTTGGTGGCATTTCCAGTCTGCTGTAAAAACGGCATTGAAGATCGTAGCCGACTGTCAAAGAGTGGCTAAAAAGAGCCAGTGGATATCAGTAGCTTCTTCTGAATTATTGGATACACGGAAATGCATCCCTGAAGGCTCTAAGTACAATGAGAAGCGAACGCAGCCCAGATGTAGACTTACAAAATTATACGCTATGACAGCAAACAGTAGTGGGCAACGAAGATTAAAGAGATGGAAAAGACAGCGACGATAGGTAACAGTAGACAACTATTTAGACTAATTAGGGAAACTGGGACAAAAATATCAACAGTTAGTGGGATTATAGACGAGAAGGATGGATCTAAGATGGAACAATGGGCAGAACACTTTCAGAAACAGTTCAACTGACCTCCAGCTATTTTTGCGTTGCCCACTGTTCACTTGGATCATGAATGGAAAATCTGGACAACCCACCCCCCAATACTTGCAGAAGTCAAGAAAGTGGTACGCAACTTGAAATAAGGAAGGGTAGCAGGTCCAGACGGACTAGTTCATAAGGCAGATAAGGGCGGTGGTAGAGTGATTTTAGTAAAGTTAACTGAAGTATTAACTAGTATATGGAAGTTAAATATGATCCCCTCTGACTGGTCTCAATCACTGATTATCCCGGTCTCCAATAAAGACGAGAATCCCTCTTCTGATAACAAAAGAGGAATCAGCCTGACGAATATAGTGTCCAAAATCCTAGGTTCTATAATAATTAGACGCCTGATTAAAGCTCGGAAACAGCAAACCCGGAAAATCTAGGCAGGCTTCAGACCTGTCTGTGGGTGCATTGACCAAATATTCATAATCCCCCAGGTTCTGGAACACACAGACGCTTAGACATGCCCAACAATAGCCGTATTTCTCAACCCGAAGGCAGCATTTGACTCCGTCGATCGAGAAGTCTCATGGCACTGTCTCTCACCGAAAGTGACTCTTTACTCAAACACCTGTGAGGGTGTTAGTAAGATATCGGATGGGCTGCGTATGTCAAGGACGCCCACTCTCTCCATTCCTATCAAACTGTATCAAAGATGTACTTATACAAGTCTCTCCCTTATCGACTAAGAACACAGGAATTGACCTGAACACAGAAGAAATTTAGGTAGACCTAGAATATGCAGATGACATCGTCCAGTTAGATGAAGATGCTGATAAGATTCAGAGTCTTCTGGACATCTTCAGTGGCAATCTGAGGATGTTTGGGATGAGCCCCTCGCCTAGTTAACTAGTTCACTAGTTACCAGCAGGCACTAAGCCCGGAAAAAGAGGGAAGGTTGGGAATAGGACTAGCAACCCTACCCCGTGAAGCCAATCCAATCGCCAAAGAAACTTCAAAGCACAAAGATGCTATAAAAGTAAAAACGAATTTATTCCTTGCTGGAATCGGACGGACGAAATGACGCCGGTTGCTGAAAGCCTTCAGGAAGCCAGTCGGTCTACGTGTCTTATCTTCTCTCGATGAAAGCAAACTAAGCATTGAGGCATGGAATGTCCGCACAAAGTATGAACTTACCAAGGCTACCAAGATTGTAAAAGAGATGAGAAGTATGGCATAGAAGTGCTTGGAATCTGCGAAAGCAGATGGAATGGAAGTGGACTCTCCAAACCGTCAACTGCACAGTCAATAATCTACTCCCTGTATATTGTCACCCAGACAACAACCACGAGCACACTGAGTTTCCGAGTAGCTATCATGATGTCCTCAACAGCATCAAAGGCTCATTCTCATGCAGTGGGAACCAATCTCCTCCTGCAGGATCAGGATCATGAAACAAGATTCAAGTCGAAAGGAAGGAAAGTCACAATCATACAATGCCAGGCTACGCACCTACAAATAATGCGTGTCAAGAGAAGAAGTAGGAATTCTACAGACAACTGCAATCACTACTGCACAGGAGCCCACTACAGTTGGCGACATCAAACTTCCAATGGGTGGGGTGACATGAATGCCAAACTGGGAGCAGACAACACTGAGAGAGAACTGATCAATCATGGACCGAGAAGCCACTCGGTGAAATGAACGAGAATGGAGAGTTGTTTGCAGAATTCTGCGCGTTCAATGACTTGGTGATTGTAGGCAGTGTGTGCAAACACAAGGATATTCACAAAGCGAGCGACATAGACTTCACCAGATGGACACACCAAAAATCAGATAGACTACATCTCAATCTCGATAGAGTGGAGACACATCTTACTGGACACAAGATCGAGAAGGGGAGGGGATGTAGGTTTACACCACTCACTATCTAGTGCAAGGAACCTGCCTTCAAGATCAAGTTGAAAGCCTTCAAAGTAGTTGGTGGTAGACCACAGTTCACATTCAACACCAAAAACAGAAAATGAAGGATGAAAATGCAAGGGACATCTTCACGTCAGTCATCAAGAGAAAATGGGAGATATCGAGCAACATCCCTGAATAAACCTGTGTGGGTGAACACTGGAACTCTTTGAAAGCTGTGTGGATAGAAACCTGCATAACCGTATTACAAAGGAAAAGGAAACAACACAAGGAATGGATATTGACGGTCATACGGAAGCTGAAAGAGAAGGGAGAGTAAGATGCTGAAGCAGAAGATGAACCAGTGCAGGCAGGGATGAACAACGAAAAGAAGAAGAACTGAGTACAACGTATAAAACACTACACTGGAGAAAGAAGTGAAGACGAGTGCGTCCAAAGACAAAAGACACATCTATGACACACTGTCAAGTGAAGCAGAACAGGCTGCAGGTGGGAGAGACAGAGATCTGACAACATTGCATCAAATAATCAGGTTATTAACTGGGAGGGAAGAGATCAACACAGATGAGACCAATAAAAGATGATGAAAGAAATCTAAATACAACAGAAGAGAAACAAAGGAAACGATGGTCTGATCACTTCAAATAACTCTTGAATCGACCACTACCACCACAACCTGAGACTCGTCCAGATATACCACCTGCAGCCACACAACTACCAGTGAATACAAGACCTCCAACGAAAGTTGAAGTCCTGAATGCCATAAAACTGCTGAAAGACGGGAAAACAGCAGGATCAGATGGAATCCCACCAGAAGCACTGAAAACAGATGCAGAGACAACAGTGGAAATGCTCACATCACTACCGCACAAGGTTTGCAAGGAAGGAAGGAAGGAAGGAAGGAAAGAAACATGTCAGTTGATTGCAGAAAGAACCACCTTGTCAAACTCCCAGAGAAAGGGTGGGAGACCTAAGTCTTTGCAAGGACTGGCTAGGATTCATGCTTCACCCGAAGCAAAATATTAGGTCGCGTCATACTGGAGAGACTAAATAATGTATTGGATTCAAAACTACGACCGGAACAGGCTGATTGGCTTCAGGAAGAACGAATCATCTGGGGATCGAATTGCAACACTACGCTACGCATCATCATAGGACAGAATACGGAATGTCAGTCCACTGTATCTATACTACAACTTCATCGACTTTGAAAAGGCCATCGACAGCGTCGATCAACAAGTAATTTGGCAGGCAGCTGCTTCAACATTATGGAGTGCTACAAATCTTCAACAGCTATATGAAGATGACAAACGCCAAGTGATTCACAATGGGAAGTTCAGTGACATCTTTGAAATGAAGACAGGAGTAAGACGATGTTGCCGTCTACTATCAACGATGATCTTCCTGATTGGATCATGCAGCAAACCGTGGGGAGCGAGAAGAGGGAGATACGCTGTTTGATCGATGAAGAGACCCCAGAAGAAGATATAGAATTCGCCCATGATGATTTATGTCTAATGTTACACAAACTCGAAGATCTACAGGCAAAAACTAACAAATTGAGAGAAGAGGCAGCGAAAATGCGAGGGACTTCAAGTGAATGTACAGAAGACAGATGTGATGAAGATACCCAACCAACAATGGCATCAACAACAAGCACCAATCATCATCAGCGAGGAAACCTAAAGGAAGTAGTCTCTTCCACCTACCTAGGGGGCATCCCCTCAACTACAGGCGGCGACATAGACAAGGATGTCAAAACCAGGGTCGGAACGTAGGACAGACTTTCATCGCTCTGAAATCAGTGTGGAGATCTACTGCACTCCACTCAGCACAAAGAACAAGATCCGGATTTTCACCATCAATTTCAAGTCAGTGCTACTATATGGTTCAGGAACTTGGCGCGACATCATACATCAACAGCTGCCGCCCACGCTCACTCGATACTGAAGATCAGATGTCCAGAAAGAATAAGCAACAAGGAACTCTGGTAGCGAACCAAGCAAGAGCCTATCACCGAACAAATATGCAGAAGTAAATGGAGATGGACTGGATTGTGCATACACTGAGAAGACCGATTGGAGACATCACGTGCCAGGCCAGGTCGTCGAGTGGAATCCAAAGGGGAAAAGACGAGTTGGGCGCCCCAGGCGAGTGTGACATGGAGGAGATCATGTGAGGAAGAAATGAAAGCTTGTGGGCAGTCGTTTAGCGAGGCTTAAGAGGCTGCAGAGAAAAAAGTGCAATGGAGACATGCTACTGAAGCTCTATCTTCTACTAGGAACCCAAGGGAAAAATAATAATAAATCCACAATCTGTTTGGTTAGACTTTAGATGTAATTCCGGAGCAACTTAACTATGTAGCTTGACTTTCTGTTACGTTTCCAAGGCAATGAGTTAGCAGTAGGCCTTGATGAAAATGTTGCTCCAAGAGTGGTGTTCAGTGGTACCCCAACTTACAATAAAGAGTGAAATGGTTGGGTGCGTTGAGCACTTCACTTACCTGGGAAGTCAGATCACCCCTACGAGTTAGTGGCCAACAAAATCTCAGCACGGATACAAAGGGCTATGTTGGCTCTAACCAACTTACACCATCTGTGGCGCAGCCGCGATATCCGGCTGTCTATTAAGGGTCGAGTGTACTATGCTGCAGTCCGCTCTGTTCTACTTTATCGTTGTGAAACAGCCATTAAAGGTAAAATATATAAGAAAGACTCAGGTGTTTGACCATCGCTGCCTTCGTAGCATAGGCCATGTTTTGGGGTGTCACCATGTGAGTAACGCAGAAGTCAGGCATGGAGTTTTAGGGAGGAGAGGTAAGTCAGTTGATGTGATTTTGAACCTTCATCGATTAAGATAGATGGGACATGAGTTACCTAGCCACCATTTGCCTCGTCGCACAATGTTGGCCGAAGTATGTTCAGGCTGGAAAAATGCTTGGGGCGACCAGATTAAAACATGTCATCAATGCTTGAAGTTCTTAATATTTTGTTTGGGCTATGTAAAGCAATGCAGACTACCCGGTTGGGGTCCACGGGACAAAAGGAACTAGTGGTTGGAGACTTTAGGTGATATGGCTCAGAGTCAATGTAAGTGGCTCAGATGTTTACACACATTATCCTCATCTTAACCGCCATATTTAATCTCATAGTTTTCTCATTCATGCTTCCTCTCTTTTGGTACATCTACTTCTTTTGACCGATTTTTCTTTCCTTTTTCTCATCCATTTCACTGCCTTTTTACTTGATGTGCTGATACGAAGTGTGGCAACTTTTATCGCTACTCAGTTATGCCTTATCCCATGTTGATTTTGATGAAGACGATGATGCATTTATCACTTTGACCTACTTCTACCTGTATCTGTCCGTACTAGTGTTCTCAATTAAACGCAACTTTACTACGCATCGCCTTAAATGCTAGAACTGTATCCACTACATTTGATATTAGACTGGTATTGAAACCCAAATTCAAGAAGCTGATATGCAGAAACACATTAACCAGATGTATTCTGAAAGCCGATACAGGGAAATTTCTACATCTGGAAACAACTAATAGCAGTAGTACAATTCAAAACCTAAAGTATCAAATTACTTATCCTCTACATTACACAATGATGTTATTTAATTTTTGGTAATATAAGCAGTAATAAGAGCAGAATTACTGCCTGCGATCATACCAATTGGTAGAATTATTTGTTCATACATTTACGGATAGAGTTTACATATTGTTGGTTTGTTATTGTTTTCCTCTAGTACTATGTTCCATGTTGTTGACAGCTGCACTGAGTCACCTTTGTTACAAGTGTTCGGTGTGAGATGGATGAACATGGATTCAGTCAATAATCTTTCTTTCCATTTCTTCACTTTGGACTTAAGATGTCAACATTGTCTCAATCAATATTATGTTTTTCATCCTAAGCATGGGCTGTTGTCTATGAACATTTTTCTAAATTTCTATACTCTTGTGTCTCTGTTGGTTGACCTTTTGTTAACCGTTTGTGTTCATTCAGTCTGATTTTCAGTACTTTCGATGTTTAATCTATATAGTTGACTGGGCAATCGGCACAAGATATGTTGTATATGACATTGTTTTTATCCAATTTTTTTTATTCGATGTTTAAGCCGATTTAATTTATTTTCAATCAGGTTCTTCGGCTTAAATTTGGTTCTAATATCTGCTGTTCTGAGCTTTCTTTGTATTGACTTAGATATACCTTTCTTGTATGGCAGCACCGGAGTTTTTTTTATATTCCTCTTTGTTATCGTTTTCTGTTTTTGTTTCCTGTGTGCTCTTTTCTCTATATTTTCTTTTGTAGATTATTTAGGTTTTCTAACAACATTTTGAATAAACTGTTTATTTCTTTTCTTTGATCGTTATGGTGCGTTGTCAACCTACGTACCCTATCTGCCAGACTCAGTATTGATCCTCTTTTTACGCTGAGTGGATGAGCTGAATAATCCAGAAGTCTTCCTGAATGCGTAGGTTTTCGTGATCTTCAAAATTCCATCTATCACTCTTTGTATTTTACAGCCTAACATTGGTAGTTCTCCCAATTCATTCTCTATTTCGGTTGAGACTACATAACTGTTTATATGTCCATAGAAACTATAAATATATTTCTTCTTTATTATGACTAATGTATCATCTACATATCTCCACCAACCTTTTAATGAGGACATGAATGATCTTAATGCATTTTCTTCCCAAAAGTCCATGAATATATCGGGTATCATTGGTGAGATGGGTGATCCCATGGCTATTCCTTCCTTTTGTTGATATAGTTTTCCTTCAAATGTAAAGTATGTTGTTGTTAAGCAGTATTCTATTCCTTTTAATATATCTTCTACAGATAGCTGTGTGATGAAAATTGAATGGATCACTATTCATTTTAGTGTTGACTACCTAAACAATGTAATCATTAGCGATGACACTATAGATTGGTGTTACAAAGATCATATATAGTACGAGAAAAAACTAAAACATAAGATGACTGAAAAATATTTATGTAATTATGAAAGGTTATCTGAAATCAATTCCGTTCAAAAACTATATTCTACAATAGGATTAAAATTGCAGTTATTATAAACATGTTCAATCGTACAATGTTGTATAAAATGGTATTCGAAAAGTTTGTTATTGAATCATATCTACTGAGTGATATCAGTTACCATCATGTCAGACGAGAGATTAGCTAATCAGCAGTTTAATTTTTTACAATTTTGCAATTGTGTCATCGCGTCACAATGATACGGCTTAACAGGTGTTTCCAACCAACTGTTCAATAGAAGACATGATTTAGGATGCATTTCAAGGTGATCAACTTATTTATTTTACTGTACTATGTTATATTAATAGCCTATATAGACATGTAAACCATTTGCTTAACACATTTCAGAAAGGCATACTTAATTAGGGAATAGTTTTAGCAATTAAACAACCTATGACAAAACACCTGTGTTGATAAATTACATGCATACCAGATATTCTTTGAAATTCTTCAGTAATTCTGAAGATAACAAAATATTTAGAACATTAGTCAGAAAACCACAAAATGCCAGAGAAATTCAGTAAAAATCTTGTTCCTGATTTGTACCTCAGCAACAGTGTTAACTCCGAAAACTGCATGAAATTTAGCCTAAGACCTTTAGACATCATATCGAGAACACAACTATTGTTTAAACAGCGTAATGAGAAGACGAAGATTATCTGAAACATGTGATGTATTAGCGCTATACATTTCGAACAATCTGATCACACATGGACTTGTCAAACTATTTATGTGAAAATTTACGAAAAGGTCAATGAAGCTAATAGGTAACATAGGAATAGGAAGGGATAGAAAAAAAGGAAAACCTTACTCTTGGTATGAAAATTAAAATCAATACTGCCAAGGTAGGTTCAACGTGAGTACGAACTGTTTTTGTATGCATAAAGGGGGTTTAAATTTGCGAATGGCAAGAGCTTCAATAAATTTAAGCACTCGGCTCTGACCACTTTTATATAGTACTTTAAAGGCTGTTTTCATGTCTATCCTAAGGTTAGTTTCTAGTATATGTTTAGCCATAGACGAAGATGGATGTTTGTCACCTGCACTTATCGGATCTGTTGAGGTCATTTGTTTTTGTAGCCACTTAGGTACATGTTCAGCCTTCCTTAACTGCATATCACGATTACTCCTCCCTATATATGTGTCCACACATACATGTAAATTGATAAACACAGTGGGATGTGATGTAATCGTTTATATGTTGTTTCGGTTTGTGCTGTAACATGGACTTGGTCTTCTCTACAATGATGACCTTAGCTGCATAATACTTTTTACAGATGGCCGATCTAAGTCTTTTCCTCACCACAAAGCTATGTGAATCACCTCTAAATGGTAATGAGATGTAGACATTTAACTTAGCAACGGAACACTGTGTACCTTTCAATGGTACATAACTTTTTCACCGGTCGATAAATCTCAACGGGTATCCATTGTGTCAGAGTTGTCGTCAGTAAGTTGGTTTCTTCCTCCCTGGTGTCATCTGTGCAGATGCGGTTTATCCTGCTGAATAAGCATCTGACTAAACCACGTTTATATTGGACTGGGTAACAGCTATGGAAATTAAGATATTGCCCTGTCCATGTAGGTTTCTTATAGATCGACCTCCTGATCCAACCATCCTCCCGTCGACTGAGCAATACGTCTAGGAACGGTAGCTGGTTGTTTGTCCCTTGTTCACAAATCAGGCTAATGTAATTTTGAGCCGTGTTCACTTTCTGTAGCAGGCACATCGCATCATCAGGCTTTTCACAAATAATGACTATATCATCGACATATTTCTTATAAAGTGAAACCCTTCCGATGAGATCGTCAGCCATGTTTTCAACATATGACATGTATACATCAGCTAGCAACGGTGCTAATAGACTACCTATCGCGACGCCATCAATCTGTTGAAAGTATTCACCCTCGAATGTGAATTCAACTTTATCAGTGCATAATAACAATGTATACAAAAACAATTCGTACTCCGTTGAACCTACCTTGGCAGTATTGATTTTAATTTTCATACCAAGAGTAAGGTTTTCCTTTTTTTCTATCCCTTCCTATTCCTATGTTTCCTATTAACTTCATTGACCTTTTTCGTAAATTTTCACATAAATAGTTTGACAAGTCCATGTGTGATCAGATTGTTCGAAATGTATAGCGCTAATACATCACATGTTTCAGATATCTTCGTCTTCTCATTACGCTGTTAAAATTTATCAAAGGGACCAGTTGCTTTAAATTTTTAACAACTATCGTTGTTGGAATTTGAACCTAGTGAACCAATTTATCGATTCTTAATTCGGTGACCATTACTGTATGTCATTAGAGAATATTCTTCTACACTAACCAATAAAACTAATCTTTTTTGACCGGATGTTTCCAGAGTAACTACAGGTAGTCCACGTTAATATCTTGAATGGTTCTCAGATGTTAACACATTTTGATTTGAATATCCATGATTTTGAATAAAAACAAGGTAACACTGCACAATTTTTTCTTAACTAATTTGCGTATAATCATGTCTAAATGAATTTTTTACGAAGGTAAGATATGATATAATGCATCATCTATGCACACGCGTTGCTAGTCTAAATGACGTGAACTAAGCTCCTTTGTTCTCCGACTACAAGCGCTGATAGTACTTTGCTGGCAAAACTGATCTAAAATGAGTAAAATCCTGAGATTGCACTTAGACTATTTCAATAGGACTGATTTGCTCTGATGATAGACGTTGAATTGAAACAGCATTTTCAAGCTTTAATATCCATGTAACCACAGTTCTCCATGTTTTCTATCATTGAAAATGAATAAACAGGCAGAACTAAACCATTTTTTAAACATAAAATACTCTGGTTTACAAATTTTAATAAAAGTGAAGGATTAAACGTCTTTTTGGTCATGAAGAAACATTGACAATTGTCTGTATACTTTAACATACAGAAGTTAATACTGTCAGGTTACTATCTGGGAAGAGATAAACACAGATGAGGCCAATAGACAATGATGAAAGAAATCTAAATACAACAGAAGAGAAACAAAGGAAACGATGGTCTGATCACTTCAAATAACTCTTGAATCGACCACCACTACTACCATCACCACCACCACCACAACCTGAGACTCGTCCAGATATACCACCTGCAGCCACACAACTACCAGTGAATACAAGACCTCCAACGAAAGTTGAAGTCCTGAATGCCATAAAACTGCTGAAAGACAGGAAAGCAGCAGGATCAGATGGAATCCCACCAGAAGCACTGAAAACAGATGCAGAGACAACAGTGGACATGCTCACATCACTACTGCACAAGGTTTGCAAGGAAGGAAGGAAGGAAGGAAAGAAAGAAACCTGTCAGTTGATTGCAAAAGAACCACCTTGTCAAACTCCCAGAGAAAGGGTGGGAGACCTAAGTCTTTGCAAGGACTTACGTGGAATCACGCTCCTGTCCACCCCCAGGCAAAACATTATGTCGCATCATCCTAGAGAGACTAAAGGATGCACTGGATTCAAAATTGTGACCGGAACAGGCTGGGTGGCTTCATGAATACAAACTGTGTGCGGACCGAACTGCTACACTACACATCATCATATGACGGAATATGGAGTGGCAGTCCACTGTATCTATACTACAACTTCATCGACTTTGAAAAAGCTTTCGACAGCGTCGATCAACAAGTAATTTGGCAGGCAGCTGCTTCAACATTACGGAATGCTACAAATCTTCAACAGCTATATGCTATGCTACATAATGCTACATACCATGTGATTCACAGTGGGAAGCACAGTGACACCTTTGAAGTGAAGACAGCAGTGGAACAAGGCTGTCTACTATCACCCATGATCTTCCTGATTGTGGTGAACTGGATCATGCAACAAACAGTGAGGAGCGTGAGAAGAGGGAGATACGCTGGGCCGGTGAAAAAAGCGCCTAGAAGATTTGAATTTAAACGATGACTGGTGTCTAATGTTGCAAAAAGTCGAAGATCTACAGGCGAAACCAAACAAGTTGACAGAAGACAACAAGCTCCAATCACCATCATCGGGAGACAGTTAAAGGAAATAACCTCTTTCACCTATCTAGGCACACTGTTTCTACTACAGGAGGCGGCACAGACCACGACGTCAAAGCCAGAGTCCGAAAAACAGCAAGACAGGTGTTCATTAACCTGAAATCAGTGTGGTCATCTTACACACTCGACTCAGCATAAAGCGTGAACATGATCCGGATTTTAAACACCAACGTCAGTCAAATCAGTGCTGCTATATGGTTGAGAGACTTGACGCGTTACGAAAAACATTTCCTAAAAACCATAGACATCATACATCAACAACTGCCTACGCTGACTCGTTCTCAAGCTCAGATGGCCACAACGAATAAGAATAAGCAACAAGAAACTCACTGTGGCTGGCAACGAACCAACCAAGAACCTATCACTCAACAAATATGCACTGGAAGGAAGTGGAGATGGATTGAACATGCACTGAGAAGACCATTCGGGGACATCACGCACTAGGCCATCGCGTCGAGTGGAACCGAGATGGGAAACGGCGAGTTGGGCTTGTGAGGCGAGGGTGACATGGAGGAGATGGTGTGAGGAAGAAATGAGAGGTTGTGGGCAGTCATGGAGCCAGGTTGAAAAGATTGTAGAGGGGAGTGTGTAATGGAGACGTGCTACTGAATCCGTATGTTCCATCAGGAATCCAAGAGACAAATAATAATAATAGTTACTACTATAGGATTTTGTAGCAGTGATATATCTACCACTGAAGTGTACTTAACCTCTGCATTGCAAAATGATCATGAAAAGCAAAGTGTATTGTTATTACAATGACGCATAAATGCAGTAACCAGTTTTTTCTAAAAGAAAAATAAACCTATACGAGTCAAAATAAACAAAGGTCAATTAAAGATATAAAGGAAAATATTAGCAGCTGTTACTCATACACATCTGTCCCCATGGAACTTTATGTTTTGAACCATAGTCAAATATAATTTTCTTTAAAACTTGGGATTTCGTTTCTTCATACCTTGAAATTCGTTTGTTAAAATAGTTTCTACATAAATTATTTATTCATTTGCTTTTTTATATAGTTATAAAGTATAACGGGATGAATTTTAGTGTTATTTTCAATTATTTCAAAACTTTGAAGAGGGAATTTCGAATGAACACGATATCATATGTATTATTCTGGAGAAAAATATTTTGAAGAATTTATCTTTGAATAGGCGTATTTGTGCATTATTTTTCCATTTTTTTTGTATAAAATGAAAACGCAAACTGCATTCTCTGTAGGCTTTTGGTCGAAAGAAAAATAATAACGGAGAGAAACTAAACAAAATAATTGTTGTATTTAGGCAATAATAATAAGCCATTCATGAACAGAAAAAAAGAAAAGAGAACAATTGTAGACTGTTATAATTTACATAAAATTATTATTAGCTACCATTAAACGGAATGCGTGTGTAAGCACTGTTGTTAGTAGGAGAAGTGTAAACATGTGTATATATATATAAAATATCCAAATATCCTCTTTTTCAGTCGGATAATGTCGCCAAACAATGGCCTGACATTTGCTATACTATCGACTAAGTGTTAAGAAAAACGTGAAATCTGTAAACTATAACTTCAGGTTGTATAAAATAGTATGTGTAGTTAAAGTATTTAATCTAGGAAATGAATTTTGTATCCAATATGTTTGTTAAAAATAAAGCCGGTGATGTTGAATGAGAAAGCCAAAACTAAACTAAAATTGTTTGTGGCAGTTACCTATATATTATCTCATTAGTTCAATGGAAATCGGTTCAATGGAATAATATTTTGTGAAATCCGAACAATATTTGACTATAGGGACTAGGAGTATTATCATCATTATTATTATAATATTTATTTATCCCTTGGATTCCTGATGGAACATACGGATTCAGTAGCACGTCTCCATTACACACTCCCCTCTACAATCTTTTCAACCTGGCTCCATGACTGCCCACAACCTCTCATTTCTTCCTCACACCATCTCCTCCATGTCACCCTCGCCTCACAAGCCCAACTCGCCGTTTCCCATCTCGGTTCCACTCGACGCGATGGCCTAGTGCGTGATGTCCCCGAATGGTCTTCTCAGTGCATGTTCAATCCATCTCCACTTCCTTCCAGTGCATATTTGTTGAGTGATAGGTTCTTGGTTGGTTCGTTGCCAGCCACCTAGCAGAGTTTCTTGTTGCTTATTCTTATTCGTTGTGGCCATCTGAGCTTGAGAACGAGTCAGCGTAGGCAGTTGTTGATGTATGATGTCTATGGTTTTTAGGAAATTTTTTTTCGTAACGCGCCAAGTCTCTCAACCATATAGCAGCACTGATTTGACTGACGTTGGTGTTTAAAATCCGGATCATGTTCACGCTTTATGCTGAGTCGAGTGTGTAAGATGGCCACACTGATTTCAGGTTAATGAAAGCCTGTCTTGCTGTTTTTCCGATTCTGGCTTTGACGTCGTGGTCTGTGCCGCCTCCTGTAGTAGAAACAGTGGTGTCTAGATAGGTGAAAGAGGTTACTTCCTTTAACTGTCTCCCGATGATGGTGATTGGAGCTTGTTTTCGTTGGTGGTGGTGTGGGACTAGGAGTATATTCATTATTATTCAATATTTCTGTTTACACGCTATCAAATGGTTTTCCTTAAACGTGTTGATAATCAACGCTTCTTAAATTTGCTAATTTTCACATCACATGCAGTGAGTTTTATTGAAATCTATTCATTATATATCAAGGTAATTACTAGTACTTGGAATTCCACACTGTTCATATCAGTGGGCTAAGGTTACTAATTTCTGTTGACAGATGATTTCCTTGAAAAGATATCACAATATTGCCCAGAATCTCAGTTTAGTTTTATTTAGACAGTAGTGGCTACTAGTAGGACCCAGTAAGCGTGTTTTCGGGAAACTCAACCTAGACGTATATGAATTTAAATGATGAATCCAACTATACTTTCTATGTAACTGAAATTCCAAAAACATTATTAGGCATAACAAGTAAGTTTAACTTAATGCACTATTAAAAAACTTACAAACGGTCTAATAACACTCAGAGGGCCTGTACAATGTGACACTCTGACTTGGATCTGTCAGAGCAAAAGTGAGGCTGATGTGTAAAATGGCTACAGTTGTTAAAGGCATTTAAGTTGTATCTTCTGGTTCAAACCCTATCTTAGCATAGAGAAGGTTAATATTTAATTATATTTCAGTAAAATACTTCGTGTAATATTAGAAATGTATTATTTTCATCCTTAATTATCATATATTTGTGAGAGTAACCCGAATATATTCGTTTTCAGTAACAAGACAGATATCCACATAAGTAGTCTTCCCATGAAAGAGGAATTGTAAAACATTTATGAAAACTGTTCAATGTACTAGACTTGTGAAAAAAAATTAAAACAACTAAACCTTATTATTACTAGTGGGAATAGGTAGAATGGCCAGGACTATAAAACAGGCAATTCAGACTACAAGTCCTTAACACTAAAATTGTGTATGAATAGTGAGTGAATTTAATGATCATGTTTTGATTAAAACTGAATAGTTCTTTGTTAAAAGAAACATGTTAAGTGCGATAATAAAACAATTCAACGCTTGATTTTTAACACTGATAAATATACTTGTAGGCACAGGAAAAAATAAATAATTTTTTTTTAAAATTAGAGATTGTTGTATTAAATACCTATCAGTACCAAATAAATTAGTCATACAACATGTTCTCCACTTAGAAAAGTAATTAGTCTAATTGTTATTGGTAGATGAATCACTGTTTGGAACCATGGTCAATTTACAAATTGAATGTGCTTCAAATAAAATAGAATGTAACTCAGTATCTACCCTGTGCAATAAAAATTTGAATCATATTAGAAGAGATAAAATATTTAACTCTCGTTTTAAGGAATTTGCCTTTAAAGATGACTTCCATCTATTACACTAAAAGTAAGTGAACTACAATTATCAATAAGGGACTGAAATGGAAATTCAAGGAATTCATATTTTTGTGCTCAATCATCAGCAGTGTCAGGAGAGTTATAATCATCTGGAAGTATACTGTTCAGGTGAAGCTCATGAATTTTCTTGATAGCTACCAAAACAATTTTTTTCAATTTGGTTATAGGGGGGCAAATAATTAATAAATTTTATGTTATGAGATTAAGACAGAGAAATCAGTTATACTACTGTAATTCAACTTTAAGTAATATATATTATAAAGGAGAAACTATCAGTTGACCGATAGGTGGCATTCAGTTTTTTGACTTAAAAAACCATTATATGAATCAGTAATTAATATGAATTATCAAACAAGTAGTTTCATGTAGGCCATAAAATATGGTTAGAAAATAACATCAAAAATCTCAACACTTTACTTGTTGCTCCTTTGATAATTATAAATGAACTATGGTGAACTAGTTTTTAAGCATCATCTCACAAACCAACAAGGTAGATATTGACTTAATAGGGATATTGCAGAAGCCCCAGACTACAGAAAACATTTGAATATATTATATAAGCAAATACTTAGATATCAGAATTTCTAAATTCGATAAGAATAATGGTTTCTATACATTTGGTTATTCGAGATAATAATCTTCTGCTTAGCATTAATCCCCAACTGACAGCAGCTGGAAAGCCATTAAAACCTGGGAGCACGAAATGCTACTCAGTCTTAGTATCAGACTCTCCAGTAGTGCACACTTACTACCCAATCTCGCCAGCAGCTGCAACAAGGACTTTCAGGTTTCGCATCGAGCACTTTATCACTGTGTTAGAACTCTTTTCTCGACCGTTATCTGCTTTTGTCAATGTGCAAAATAGCACGAACTTCATCCATTGCCATCGTGAGGTTTTCTCCGCCAGCGGTGGTTTCTCATTCTAACTTCGCCAAATCTTACCTCGAAATAAGTCATTAATGAGTACGGGAGAGTAATTCAATTTTGGATTTAGGGGATTTACTAATTTTAAGTTGGTATTCAATATGAACAACCTCGCCTGGTTGACTAGTTCACTAGTTACAAGCCGGTACCAAGCCCGGGTAAAGAGGGAAGGTTGAGCGTAGGGCTAGCAACCCAACCCCGGAAAACCAATCCAACTGCTAAAGAAACTTCAAAGCACAAACAAAATATGAAATATAAAATTAAACTTATTCCTTGCAGGAATCGGGGAGACGAAATTACACTAATGGTGAAAGCTTTCGGAGAAGCCGATTGGCCGATGCATTTCCAATTCTCTCGATGAAATCAAGAGCAAACATGGGAAGATGGAGTGTCCGCACTATGTTTGAAACTACCAAGGCTGTCTAGATTGCAAAAGAGATGAGGAGGTATGGCATGGAAGTGCTGGGAATCTGCAGATGGAATGAGAGTTGACTCTCCAAACTGTCAACTGCACAGTCAATAATCTACTCCAATATTGTCATCCAGACGACGGCCACTAGCTCAATGAGTTTTCCAGTGGTTATCATGATGTCGCCAACAGCATAAAAGTCTCTCATGCAGTGGGAACCAGTCTCCTCCAGGATCATAACAGCGAGGTTCAACTCAAAAAGAAGGAAAGTCACAATCGTACAATGCTACGCTATGCACCTACAAATAATGCAGATCAAGAGAAGAAGGAGGAATTCCACAGACAACTGCAATCACTACTGGACAAGACCTCAATTGGCGACATCAAAATTCTAATGCATGGGGTGACATGAATGCCAAACTCGGAGCGGACAACACTGAGAGAGAACTGATCAATCATGGATTGAGAAGCCACTCGGTGAGGTGATGAACGAGAATGGAGAGTTGTTTGCAGAATTCTGAGCATTCAGTGATTTGGTGATTGCAGGCAGTGTGTTCAAGCACAAGGATATCCACAAAGCGAGTGGCATGGATTTCACCAGACAGCAGGACACACTACACTAAAAATCAGATCGACATCGTTTGAATCTCAAGAAAGTGGAGATGCAGCTTACTGGACACGAGATCAGATAGAGAAGGGGAGCAGATGTAGGTTTACACCACTCACTATCTAGTGCAGGGAACCTGCCTTCAAGATGAAGTTGAAAGCCTTCAAGGAAGTTGGTGATAGACCACAATTCAAGTTCAACACCCAAAACAGAAAATGAAGGACGAAACTACAAGGTACATCTTCACGTCAGTCATCAAGAGAAAATGGGAGATATCGAGCAGCATCCCTGAAGAAACATGTGTGGGTGAACACTGGAACTCTTTGAAAGCTATGTGGAAAGAAACCTGCATACCTGTATTAGTAAGGAAGAAGAAAGAAGATAAGGAATGGATCTCGACGGATACCTGGAAGCTGATAGAGCAGGGAGAGCAGGATGGTGAAGCAGAAGACAAACCAATGCAAGGATGAACGAGGAGAAGAGGAACTGAGTACAACGTATAAAACACTGGACAAAGAAGTGAGGAAGAGTGCACGGAAAGACAAAAGACACTTCTACGACACACTATCAAGTGAAGCAGAACAGGTTATTAATTGGGAGGGAAGAGATCAACGCAAATGAAAGCAATAAAGGATGATGAAAGAAATCTAAATACCACAGAAGAGAAACAAAGAAAACGACAGTTTGACCACTTCAAAAACCTCTTGAGTCAACCACCACCTCCACCTCGTCCAGAAATACGACCTGCAGCCGCAGAACTACAATTGAACATAAATCCTCCAACAGAAGTCGAAGTCCTGAGCGCCATAAAGCTACTGAAATGTGGGAAAGTTGCAGGACCAGATAGAATTCCGCCAGAATCACTGAAAACAGATGCAGAGACAACGGCGGCGGACATGCTCACACCACTGTTGCCGAAGGTCTGGAAGGAAGAGAAGGTACCTGGCGATTAGAAGATGGTCCATCTTGTCAAACTCCCGAAAAAAAGCGACCTAAGTATTTGCAAGAACTGGCATGGAATCACGCTCCTGTCCACCCAAAGCGAAATATTATGTCGCATCATCTCAAAGAGACTGGAGGATGTGCTGGATTCAAAACTACGACCGGAACAGGCTGGGTGGATTCAGGAAGTACAAATCAGGTGCAAGCCGAATTGCAACGCTTCGCATCAGCATAGAACAGAACATAGAATGGTAATCAACTCAAATCAACCTCAACTTCATCGACTTTGAAAAGGCCTTCAACAGCGTCGACCAACAAGTAATTTCACAGGCAGTTGTTTCAACACTACTAAATACCACAAACCTTATAAACCTCATTCAACAAATGCATTAAGAGGCCTCATGCCAAGTAATTCACAATGGGAAGCCCAGTGATGCCCTTGAAGTGAAGACAGGAGTGAAACAAGGCTGTCTACTATCACCCAAGATCTTTTTGATAGTGGTGAACTGGATCATGCAACAAAAAGTGAGGAACGAGAAGAGGGGGATACTCTGGACCGCCGAAAACAACCTAGATTTAGATTTCGTCAATGACTTATGTCTAATATCACACAAAATTGAAGATCTACAAGCAAAAACCAACAAGTTGACAGAAGAGGTGAAGCAGGGAAGACGGCACTTCAAGTGGACGTAGAGAAGACAGAGGCGATGAAGATACTCAACCAGCGCCATGAACACCACCACCAACAACAAGCTCCAATCATCAGCAAGAGGAGAAACTTATGGGAAGTAGTCTCTTTCACCTATCTAGGCAGCACTGTTTCTACTACAGGAGGCGGCACAGACCACGACGTCAAAGCCAGAGTCCGAAAAACAGCAAGACAGGTGTTCATTAACCTGAAATCAGTGTGGTCATCTTACACACTCGACTCAGCATAAAGCGTGAACATGATCCGGATTTTAAACACCAACGTCAGTCAAGTCAGTGCTGCTATATGGTTGAGAGACTTGACGCGTTACGAAAAAAATTTCCTAAAAACCATAGACATCATACATCAACAACTGCCTACGCTGACTCGTTACTCAAGCTCAGATGGCCACAACGAATAAGAATAAGCAACAAGGAACTCACTGTGGCTGGCAACGAACCAACCAAGAACCTATCACTCAACAAATATGCACTGGAAGGAAGTGGAGATGGATTGAACATGCACTGAGAAGACCATTCGGGGACATCACGCACTAGGCCATCGCGTCGAGTGGAACCGAGATGGGAAACGGCGAGTTGGGCTTGTGAGGCGAGGGTGACATGGAGGAGATGGTGTGAGGAAGAAATGAGAGGTTGTGGGCAGTCATGGAGCCAGGTTGAAAAGATTGTAGAGGGGAGTGTGTAATGGAGACGTGCTACTGAATCCGTATGTTCCATGACGAATCCATGGGACAAATAAGAATAATAAAAATTCATTATGGACTGAGATCTGTTGACGGACAACTGTAAACCTGCTAGCACTGAAGAGGTTGCCACCTTTGAGGCAAACTAAGTCGAGCATCAGGACAAATACTTAATGGTGTTACTGGATAAATGTCGGGTTATATCGCGAATTGCTAGAAATAGGAAATGTAGACCATTGGATTCCAACCCAATAATGAAATGGTTGCAGCAAAACCCAAAAGTCGTTGGTTCAACACCTGGTGGGGTGAGGTCATATGTGCGCATTCCTGAATAGTCCCGTATCCAGTAGTCCCAGGTTTTCAATGGCTCTCCAAGATGAAGACCATCTTGAGATCAATAAATCCCCACAAACCCCTATATTAAATCCTTTCTATTTTTAAAACACTACAGAATTACCTGCTATAAATATACTGTATTCTATTTTTGCCAAAATCCAAATATAGTTCACATACATCCACAAACTTCACTTGATGATTGGTATAAGTGAGAAATTAAGTTGAAAATCCCTGGTTGCTTTTGAAAATAGGAAATAGAGGCTTTGATCGGTATCCACCTCAAAACTTGGTTTAGCCTAAGGAGAACAGGTGATCAGTTTGATTTTTTCAGTAATTTAAAGCTTTTGGGGAAGAAAGATAGTACTTATTGAGAAATATCTTTTGACTGGAGTTTGCGAATACTCTATGGAATTAAACATTTTGGTGCACTGTATATGATTTTCAATATTTTGACGTTGCCGACAAAGTGTTCCAAATTCAGGCTTATTGTTTATTAGGAGCTATGATCCATATTAAATTGTATTGTTCAAGCAAAATACACTCAGGAATCTATTAGATGTCATGCAGTAATCGAGTTTGGTTCGTTTTGATCACAGCAGTCCGAACAGTAATCAGTCCATTACAAAGCTATGAAAGAAAAAATCAACGCAGAACCTAACATACAAGTGTATGGGTTCAAGTTGACACACTTCACAGTAGTAAATAGAGAACGAATGGATATAAAAAGGGTGATTTGCAAATAGCTATACTAAACACACTTACATTTCACTGGACAGTAATTGTACTTGCGTTGTTCAACTCTAGTAGTTAGTACAGAAAAATGAACTGCTTATATGCTTTTACCCGATCACCTTATAATTATGAATACAATCTTGATGCGACAATACCCAAAGATATTGAAGAAATCTCAGCTGATTGTAGAGGCCATTTAAATCTTTAGTCTAATCTGGATAGGTGACATCAAAATATTCTGCTTAGAATTCTTAAAAATGAATGAAAATGCTATTCGAGTAATGTCAGCAAACGCGTAATCCCCCTAGAAATGCTAAATTTTATAATAAGCAATCTATTTTCTTTTGTTCTAAAATTGTCCTTTCGTTGACTTCTTAAATTACTCAAAAAGTGAACGTATATTCCTTATGAAATTTATCGCTGTATGCCAATTTTCAAGATAAATGGAAACTAATCACAATACAAAGAAATTTAAGAGAAGATAAGTTTTCTGAATAGTATGGCTATATTATTTTGGAGATATTAGATATGCTAACAGTTTGTGATAATATATAAAATGTTATCCATAGCAGTTTCTGATTTGGGTTTATCATCGAAGACCAAAAGTGCTTCTTATTACTATCTACGATCAAAAGTGTTTAAGTGATTATGAGGGTTGCTGATATACGTCAATTAATAAAGTTTAAGAACGATGCTTGTTACGCCATCAAAGATGTACATTATACATTACTTGGCAAGACTTTGGCTTGAGTTGCTTTTCATTAAATACTGACCACTAGATTGATAGATCACCGGAGAGTAACCAATTTTTTATCTAGTCATGAGTGTTGACAAAATTATGTCAATAGTTCTGCAATGTGGTTACCAAGCTGGAAAGTGGATCACCATGATACACTTTAATGGATCTTACTAGTTAGTTGGCGGGAAATATCAGAAAGCCCTGGACCTAGTTTCATACTTGACAGCATGAAATAGGTTACTCTCCACTGACCAACCCATTTACCTGACTCAGTCCTACAGAAGGTCAAATGCAGAACGGATAGCTCAGTGGCAACTTCGTGGACTGTAATACTGGGTAACGCAGAGAGGACATCAGTTACTTCGAGGTTATAGAAAAGTCTTGCCGATGAGTGCCAACGAAACTCAAAACCTAAGTTCATGGCGTCCTGATGATTGTCTTCATGTAACTAACATCTATCAGATTGTTGGTTAGTGAAAAGATATAACACTGTTTTCATGCTTCTGCCCAATTGATTGGAGATAATCTTTTTTATCTTTATTTTATGAATCAAAAACGTTTACAAAATAATGTCATTTCTAAACAGCAAAATGTTGCTAACCAATGCACTTTTACCTTGCATAAAATATGACACCCAACTTTATCAGCCCACCATCTATGCTTTTATGAAACAACTAGGTAGTAAATAACCTTTATAAACTATAACAGGGATGACTCGTTTGTTTTATATGAATATGCTTTTGCATGATTCTCAAGAAGAGTGTTTGATTATCCTGACCTAGCGTTAGGAAAATGGTAAAGAGAATAGTTTTGATGTAACCTCACTTAACATTCGATTTAAAGACTTTTATTTTTGACAGAGAAATTCATTAATCACCAAAGTTTGACAAAAAGTGTGTCAAGAAAACACGCTGAATTGTCAAATTTACGGGACATTTTACTAATTTACGTCAGAATACCAATTACGAGGAATTCTGAAGAATGATGAACATGAAAATGATGTCGAAACTTTGTTCGAGGCTACTCTAGAGTGTTTATGATGGGCTCCTTATTGTACACAACCGAAATTCAACAAGCGTTAATGACGGTGTCGTAATGTTAAACATTTATATCTTAATTAGGTTATAAATACTTTGGAGTTTCACTTATTAAATTATGTAAAATAAGTACCCTTTCATGCCACCATGAATCATACTCCCAGCCCAGTATGATATTAATGCGCAATACACTCAGTTTTCTTAACCATGCTTCTTATTTCGTTATGTAACAAAATTCATAAGATATAGTTGGCTTTTCGCATAATTTGTCGACAAAGACATTTAAACTAACAAAAGCGTTTATAACAATAAAGACATTGACAACGTGTTTGATTTATAGTCATGAAGATACCTTTTTCCTATGTTTGTTCAATTTTTTTCATTAAAAAAAAATTTGTTTTGACAGCTCCTGAACCTTATAGATTTGACTGAACATTTTTTATCATCTGTGGGTTGTAAACGAATAACGGTAATAAAAAAACACTGAATTATCATCTTGAAAGCAATAAGTTGGTAGTTCTAACCAATTTCAGATAGATAGATGCATAACCTAATGATCCTGAAACAGGAACCAAGTTACTTCAAAAGATTCTATTCACCTTCTGGTTATTGTAGACACTAGTAATCAATATAACGTTACATCTTCATTCGGCTTCTTGAGAAACCAACTTTAAAAAAATAGGTTGAATCCCGATTTATTCAAAAATTTAGTGCCCAGTTTATTTCAGACTACAAACCATACCACTACTTGTGAGATCTTTTGGTTTGCCCTAAGCACTGACGACACGGAAATAAAGTCTTTCACCAGAATGTTGTTTGATTCCAGTTTATGCGTAAATAAACACAGTCAAAGATTAAAATCTTCTCTTCAACAACTAATATTTTTACGTGTCAAGCGCTCGAAATTTCCGGTTAGAATTCAGATCATTTACATGTACTGACTGGTAACGGGAGTGCAACCAATTTCATGTTGTCTAGCCCTGAGTGCAAACCGAATCCTTTCGATCATATTTGTAATGTGGCAACCAAGATAGGAAGCTCAGTATCGCGGTTCATATTAGTAGATGTCAGTTGGTTGGAGGCAATTGGCAGGAAGCTCTGGACCTAGGTTTCGTGCTTTTTGGCACTCGTCAGCAAAGCGTATCTGCAACCTCGACGGAACTGATGTTTGCACTCGACTAGACAACATGAAATTGGTTGCACTCTCATTACCAATCAATACATGTAAACCAGTCGTACAGGAGGTCAGTCGCAGCCCGAAAAGCTCAGTGGTAAGGTTTCTGACTACAACACTAGGTGACACGGGTTCAAATCTCAGGCGAGACATCATTTCCGTGGAGGTTGCAGACTCGCCTTGCTGACGAGTGCCAAAAAGCATAAAACCTAGGTCTAGGGCTTCCTGCCGATTGCCTCTAACCAACTAAAATCATCTACATGTTTTTTCTATGGTCTTAATTACTTTATTTGACGTCGTGAAAGTTTCAAGCTGCTAAATTCAAACCACATTCAGTTTCTACATATTTTATAAAACAGCAGAAATTGCTAATTTTCTTTAAAAGACATTTTGAATATCAAGTATTCGATTTGAGACGAAAACAATATCAATACAGTATCGCAAAATATTATTATTCTCATTCACATCGAGTAAACAAACGAAATGAAATGCGTATTGGTGTCAAAGAAAGCAAACTTGAAGACTGAGCGTAAATTCAAGTGACCGAGTAAAACAGAATGAGTTTGGTTAGAACCATTAAGACCAAATAAAACTAAATGTAGAAACTTTGTCGGGTTTCATACACCGTTTGATAATAGTGAATTCACTTGTTTTTGTGATAAATAATTAACTAGAGAGTTAAAACTAAAAAGTGATACAGAATTCTCAAAAATCGTTGTCTCAATGCAAATCGATTTTATAAAAACAGACTTTAAGAGAAGTATGTAAGTCGATTAATATTGAAAGGAAGGATAAGCTTCTAGTTTTCGTTACTAATGAGCAACAAAATTCAAATTGTAGATCTTGTTTAATCGTCTGATTGAATGACTCTCAAGCAGTTAAGGGTGAGCTAAAATAAACTAACTTCATATCGATGTATAAAAATAAGTAGGAAAGTTGACAAATGAGGGAACAGTGCAGAGAGCTTATGCACTCAGACAAGTAAAGGCTATCGGGAATACAAAAGTGGGTTGCTTACTCTTATCTACGCCTTTGTTTTTAACCAGACAGAATCTTATATTTGATCCCAATTGCTAAATGCTATCCATAGTCTGTTGACAGAAGAGGCAGCGAAAACGGGATTTCAAGTGAATGTCGAGAAGACAGAGGTGATGAAGATACCCAACCGACAACAGCATCAACAACACGCACCAATCATGATCAGCGGGGAAACGTAAAGGAAGTAGTCTCTTTCACCTATCTAGGCAGAATCCCCTCAACTATAGGTGGCGGCACAGATGAGGATGTCAAAACCAGGATCAGAAAAGCTAGACAGGCTTTCACCAATCTGAAATCAGTGTGGATTATCTACTGCACTCAGCACAAAGAGCAAGATCCGGATTTTCAACACCAATGTCAAGTCAGTGCTTCTGTATGGTTCAGAATCTTG